>CM032628.1:13825736-14425736 GCA_019097785.1 Fraxinus excelsior
AATATTGTTCAATTTTTCAATTTTTTGGAAAACATTATGTTTGGGGAGATTTATGTATATGAAAACCACTTTAAACGTACCTATCAAATTATTTTGTCCTAGGTAGAGAATTTGAAGCTTTGACAAGTTTCCGATTTCCATTGGAATGCTTCCAGAAAAATTATTGTACGACAAAGAAAGTATTTGAAGCTTCCTGCATGTTCCCAAGCTTGGAGGAATGTTACCACTTATTTGATTTCCAGAAACACTTAGCCGCTCCATATTTGGAAGATTATTGCAGATATCAGTAGGAAGACTTCCTGAGAGACTATTGTTTCTTAAACTAATTACCATCAAAAAAGAGAGGTTGAAAATCCTATTAAGAACTTCCCCATAGAGTCTGTTGTGGGAGAGATTTAACTTCTGTAAGTTTTCAAGATTTCCAATACTTGCTTGAATAGGACCGTTTAGCTCATTGAACTGCATCTCTATTTCTCGAAGCTGGCTTAAATTACCAATTTCGTCAGGGATAAATCCCTGAAAATTATTGTTGCTAATAATCAAGGATCTCAAAAAAGAGAGTGCACCGATTTCTTTGGCAATAGTACCTCCTATACCCATATCTGCAAGATTGAAGCCCCAAACTCTTTGGTTTCTACTACCACAAGTAATGCCAACCCAATTACAGAACGAGGTTCCTTGTGACCAACTTTTAGCCAAGATACTATTTGGATCAGAGGTTATTTGAGATTTGAAGGCCAGAAGAGCATACTCATCTGTGGAGCTTTTTAGAGACGCGACAATATTGATATGCAAGCAAAGCATTGCCAGAAACGTAAAGATCACATTATGTCCCATGGATAATTTGAAATATATAAAGAAAACTGGGAGGGGGTTTGTAATGAGGAGTTTGATACAAGTGTGGGTGTATATATACACACGCGAGAAATAAAAGCTTCCTGCAAGATAAGTGAACAATGTAATTTATGGTTGAGAGTTGGATGGGCTTCTATCTCAAGGGAGTGGTGCTCATCACCCCATTATGGACTCCACGTTTCCTAAAAAACAAACTCTACTTGACAACCAAGCCAGAGAAATTATTCCATTGGAGGCAGAGATTTTTCTTTATCTTTTATTGTGGAAACTGTGCAAGTTTTTCCAAAAATGAAAGTTGCGTTATTCTAATAATCCAAAAGAAATAATAAACCTTTAGAGAATTCATTGTCCACCAATAGCCCCCCCCCCCCCCCCCCACACACACACACACACACACACACACACACACACACATTTTCTAGTAGAGCGCGGAGATTTTCTTAAGAAAATAAAAGTAGCTCGAAGTGTGCAAAATTTTAAACTTAAATCCTAAACAGTTTGATCTTATGCAATATAGCTTGAATTTCCATCTATAGAAGGAAGGTTTTCTTTTCCTTCAATTTTTTTCAACAGCCAGAAGAAATGGCTTTATGGTTACTAAAAACAATTAGTTTAAATTCTTCTTTAGTAGAATGATGGGCTCTTAGGAATAGAAGTGGGCATGAATGGAGCATCTAGGACTGTGTTGATTGAAGCTGTCTTGGTTCATAAGTAGTTAGTGTGTATTGTCTGACTTAGCAAATTTTAGTGGTAAATGGGGGAATTTTTTTTTTAAAAAAAATAAATAACTCGCTGAGTATGAAGCCGTAGGCTTCTTATTTACTTTGCTTGGATATTCTGTCATTTATAACTCTACTTATAAGGTTAATTGCATTTTAGTCACTGAACTTAGTTGACAATCTCAATTAGGTCTCTCTTCTTTAATTTGTCTCCATCAAATCATTGAACTTCAATTTACTTTCAGGTTTAATCAATATGTTAGCTCCCATTACTAAAATAAACATCTGATTCATACTTGGACATTAAAACATAATGGATTGTTAATTTTAAAACGTAAGGTTATCTGAAGGGAGTGGTGCTCATCACACCATTTTGGACTCCAAATTTTCCATAAATAAAACAAACTTTGCTTGACTGCAAAACTAGAAAAAATATTCCATTATGGAATCCAATTTTTCCACAAATAAGACAAACTTCGCTTGATTACAAAACTAGAAAAATTATTCTATTGGATGCACAGATTTTTCTTTATCTTTTATAGTGGAAGTTTTTTCCACGATTGAAAGTTGCATTCTTATAATAATCCAAAAGAAATAATCATGTTTCAGAAACTTCATTGTCCACCAATATACATATATTTCCTAGTAGAATGTGAAAATTCTCTTAAGAAAATAAATGTAGCTTGAACTTTGCAAAAATTTAAACGTAAATCCTAAACGGTTTAATCTTAAGCAATACAGCTTGAATTTCCATTTAGAGAAAAAAAGTTTTTTTTTTTAACTATCACAAGAAAGGTTTTTATGGTTACTAACAACACTTAATTTAAATTATTTAGCTTAGTGTATACAAGTTCAATAGAAGTGTATAATATTTCTTATAGACATTTCTACAACTCTTGTTCTATGTATGATGACGATGAGGACACTTACGAGGAGAGACCGGTGCAACCAATGTCCCCGAAAGTAGCCTCTGTCCTCTTGAGTAGAATGATGATCTCTTAGGAATATAAGTGGGCATGAATGGAGATTCTAGAATTGTGTTGATTAAAGCTCTCTTCGACCATATACGAGTCGATATTTTATCTTTAGTTATCAGTCTAGTATTATATATTAATTTCTAAGTTTTATATCATTTAGTACGGTCTCATTTGTATTTTTTGTTTCTTTTTCCACTTAGTATAAAATAAGTCTCCTTATGTATGCTGGCTCAATTCAAAAATACATCAATGTTTGTCTCTTTGATCACCCAATTGTCTAATAAAGATTGAAACAAAAGGGAACTTTTGTTGTCCCAATTAGGTTCCAGTTCTATAACAATATAAAGAAAAAAAAAATCTAAAATCAGCAAAATCATTTAAAAATGTAATAAGCTTCCACAAGTGGGTAGTGAGTATTGTCTGACCCAGCAATTGGAAGGATTTTTTTTATTTTTTATTTTTTATTTTTTTGGGGGATTGGAGGTGGAGGGGGTGGGGGTGGGGACAATATTTGCAAAGTTGTGTTGCCTTTGCGAAGTCGGTTCCTTTTCTTCCACCCTTCTTTGCTGAACATTTGGCAATTTGGGAAGTTCACGTTTTAACTTCGAAAAAAAGTTGTAAATGACCAAAATCTTACTTGTACGGCTGAAATCTTTAATAGGCTATAATAGGCTATATACTTAATGCCATACCATGTGATATATTTAAAAATAAAAGTAAGGTGAATTGGATATATTGATTCTCGCTAATGGTAACATATTGGAATCGGTTCGTTCTTGATTTTAATAACCAAAATTGATTCATATTTAAGCATAACCGGCCCAGCCTTATCATTAAGCTTCAATATTACTCAATTTCCCTTCAAAGCAATGGCGGATTTACCATGGGGGCAGTGCCCCCCACAATAAATTTAAAATATTTTATTTTGTCCAAGGTTTTTTTAAAGATTTTCAAAAAATTCCTCATAATTTTTAAATTTTGACCTTTCAATTAAAATTTTATGAAATTTGCCCCACGATATTTTCTTCTAGCTCCACCCTTGCTTAGGGAATTTAGTGAAACCGGTTTGGGTTTATGCTCAAACCCAACCGATTTGGTAGGTTTTCAATTGGTTCAAGCGATCTCTGACTAGTTCGTTTATCCAACGTTTCCTTTATATAAATCAGTTCAGACTATTTTTCGAGTATCCACTCTTCAGTCAGTCTAGTTTTAAAATTATAAGCTTTCTAGACATGTTACTTAAAAATTATTATTTGAAAGAAATCTATTTTAGCCATATTAAGATAATTCCTAGTCAATGTTGTGAATTAACTCAACCCCTACTCATTGATTTCTCCAACACGCCTTCTCGCCCAACTCTTTCAAACTTGTTCAACATGACCTTCTAGAAATGTCAAAGCAAAGTTCGTTAGCATATATGTTTTCTTCTCTCCCTTTTTATTCTTTGTCTTCTCTATTGATGTCAAAAATTATCGAGAAACGCCACAAACAACTCTTTGATTAATGTTGAGAATCTACATAATGGGCTTGATATCCTTGCTCGATTGTCCGAAGGCCTAAACTTTCGGTTAATTTTTGGACACAAATGGTTGGGCAATTGATCAGGGACTCAGAATCCAATAAAGAAATTGATATTGTCACTGGATTGGACTATAAGTGTATCGTACCCAAGATAAGATACACAAGCAAATTTATGAGAACGATATACCAATACAAATCCTATAGGGGTAAAGCCTGTTAATAGGATAGATGACATTCTTTTTTTCCACTAGCACAGAGCTCTTTTTACTCAAGCTACATAACCCAATGGAAGAGCTAATCAGAAGGCGAGTTGACAAAACCTAAAGGCAAGAAGTGAAGGTATGTGATTGAAGCACATAGGGGCAGCGATCCCTTATTGGTAAAAGTTCCAAATACAAGAGATTAACTTGCAATGCATGTCTAAATACACTACATTTTTTCAAAAAAAATTCTTCGTGTATATTTTATCCGAGAAACACTTGGGTAAGACGGTCGCACAGTGTTACTTGGTGCGGCCATCTAATGAGTAGCCGCCACCTCATCAGTTGGTCCAGCCTCACCCAATGAAGTGAGGTCACCTCGGGACTTTTTGTAGAAAGAGAGAAACTCAAGCCCCAAGGGGGCCTCGCCTCATTGGGTGAGACGGGCATCAAATGAAGTGGCGACTCCTCATTAGACGATCGTACTACGTAGGATTGTACTTGGTCGTAAGTGTCCCTCGTGTTATACATGAAAAGAAAAGTGTATCAGACAAACTTTAGTGGCTATCATGGAAGGCACTATGATCATAGGCAAACCAAGTCTTCTGCAAGGCCTGTTGTCGACCTGTGGATCCAAAACCGGTTGGTATGCCTACGAGGCCCATCACTTTGTACTTTTTTTGTCCCCTCCCATCAGAAACCACCTCTCCACTACTAGCAGTGCCAGACCTATCCCGGGTCACAGACACCAACAGGGGCTTATTGTGTTTGTATTGACAACCCAATTTCCGCCATGAAATCACGATAAAGACAAAGATAAAATAGTTCGATGAGGATAGAAGATCAAGAACTTTAAGGAAGTCAAAAAGGGCTATATCATAAACCTACTGGATTGAGATTTTTAAATGAGGTTTTTGAAATTGAAGCTATTTTTTTTTTCTGAGGCAAAATCGACATGACATTTGATTTAAAAAAAAAAAAACCCCTTGCAATTCTTGTTCCAGCAAATACAGTGTTGCCGTCCAGAGTCATGTATAAACACACTAACCAATAACATAAGAATTAGACTACTCTTAAGCTTTTTCTAAGTTAAAACCCAAAATCAGAGCTCATAATACTCGAGCAAGCCATTAAATCTGTCAAATCAAAACTCAAACAAGAGATTCCAAAATTGTTTTAAAAATTGAACCAATCTAGTTAGGGCACGTTGAATGGAATAATCTCACATCAGTTACATATAAAAACACTTAACCAACATTCAAGGATTCTACTACGCAGTTGACCTCTAAAGTTGGGAATCCAAGAACTAATGCCAAGGAAGTGCATCAAAGCCGACAAAACTAGTCAAATAGGTATGAAGAGAAAGCAAGCAAGGGAGGGAGAAATCAGTAAATTCAAATAATCATTAATCCGAGTGGAACATACTTGTCTATCTAATACACTGCTTTCCACATTTACAAATAATTGCTTCTCCGTCCAGGTGTACATCTCCTTGGCCTATGTACAAGCAACTACTTCATGTTGGCACTTTGTTAGTAGAAAAGGTTGGATGAATCTTGAATTTCAATTGATTGAAATACAGTCATCGTTTCTGGTTTCTGTCTCGGTCCTGGTTTCTTGAACAGATAGATCATGATCGCATAGTTGTCTGCCTTCCTGCTCATCAGATGAAATGTCAGGGTGGGTCTTGTTTTTCATGTGATTGCATATTATCAAAGTGAGCATGTACAAAAATTGTGTCGGTATACATCTCATTGGCCTCTGTACAAGAAACTACTTCAAGTAGGCTACCTCCTGAAAACAAAAGCACTTCATTAGTGGAACATTTCTGCAACAATCTTGCTTTACACTGGATTGCAAAAAAAGTTACCATTTCTGTTTTCTGTCTAGAGTCTTGGCTTCTTGAACAGAAAGATTGTGATTCTGTAGTTGTCTCCCATCTTGTTCATCAGAGGAAATGCCAAGGTCATGTTTTTCATTTGATTGCAAATTCTCAGAGCGAGCATGTCCTGATCCAGTCTCGGTATGGGCTTCTTGAACAAACAAATCATGATTGGATAATAGTCTAAGCTCTTGTTCGTCAGATTGGTCATGTTTTTCATATGATTGCATAATGTCAGAGAGAGCATGTCCGGGATCCTGTCTCAGTATGGGCTTGTTGAACAGAAAAATCATGATTGGATAATAGTGTAAACTCTTGTTCGTCAGATTAAATGACGGGTCTTGCTTTTCATGTGATTGCATATTATCAGAGAGAGCACGTCCGGATCCTGTCTCAGTATGAGCTTCTTGAATAGAAAATTCATGATTGGATGATTGTCTATGCTCTTGTTCATCAGATGAAATCACGGGGTCTCGTTTTTCATGTGATTGAGAACTCTTTAAGTCACGAAATACGGTTCTTGTTTCAGTATTGGCTCCTTGAACAGACTGCGTGGTTGAAAATCCTTCCTCAAGAGTTCCCATTTCTCCGGGATCATTTGCTTCAGAAGTTGAAGTTTCATTTGGTACTGATGCACGAAAATTATTTCTTAATGCTACAAGAAAGAGCATTTTGGTGTTCCATATTTCCTACTTCAAAACACTGCCAAACATTTAAACAAGGATGAAAAAGTCTCAAAAACAGAATACAAAGGCTACTTCAGCCATATGGATCCTGGAAACACCATGAGGTTAATTTTGCTAAAACGTTGTCTCTTGTCGTCTTCCAGGGGTTCGAAGCCAAAACCTTTTGTCCATATCTCGACTACACCGGGAATGCCAAATACAACAAGCTTCTAGACCCTCAAAGACTTTAACATCTAAAGCCACAATTGAACTGAAATTACCAGAAGCAGTAGACCCAGAAACACAATAAAACTCACTCAGAAAGAATATATGCTCAAACGTTAAACGTGTAAAGATAGCAAGTTTAAGAAAACAGATTCCAAGGGATGGAGAAAATCATGAAACGTCACTCTTGGGGTACTTCACCACAACTAATAAATGCTCCAAATTACAGAGATCTAAGATACATGAGTATCAAAGAAAATCAATATATAAAAAAAATCTTCCAACCAAAAAAATCTCCCTAATCACATGGTGAGTGCCCCTGAAGAAGATCAACTTCTTACTGTCATACTTTGCTATCTGCTTTCAACCAGGCAACCGCAAGGTTCCTTTTTTGAATTCCAGGAACTTTGCAATTTGCTTCGTTCCAGTTCAGTCAACTTTTAGTTTTTATTTTATTTCCAGGATAGTTGTTGCAAAAATACAGATCACCAACCACTTAATATGGTGCAGACTATGCGCCCCCACATTTTGTTTAGACAAAAGCTTGTGTTAGAGGTTTATTTAGGTTCCTAGTAAAGAAAAGGAAATCACATATAATCAAGGAATCACATAAAATCAGGGATTTAATTCCTGTGGTACAGCAGTTTTTATTTCCTTGTATATCTCTGTAATGCACTATAAATCAAAGGGCAAACATGCAGAAGAATAATTCAGAAATTCGGAAAATTGGTCTCAATTAGCATGGTATCAGAGCCCTAATCAATTTTCGAACCTGTGTTTGTCTTGTGTGTTTCCGACGTTGAGTGTGGACGGTGGCTGGCATGTCGTGGTGTGATGGTTGATTGATTCTCCAACCAAAACCCAGCAACTCCACAATTCAAAACGGATAGTACTTCACAATTCACAGAATTCAGTTGCAATTCCACACAAACTGTAATGATATTTCACTAAATTGATTAATTGAAATGAAGATGAACAGAAATAAGAAGAGAGGGAGAGAATGGGAGAGAATTACAGAGGAGGAAAACGAATTCTGACACCAAAAAACCACTTCTCCGGTTCTCCCAACTGCTCCTATGGCTTAAGTAATACAAAAAAAACGTGTTTGGAATCTATAAAACGTGATAAGCTAAAACAATTAAATGAAAAAACTAAACGGCGTCGTTTCTAGTTTTGAATTTCTGGTACTGTCGTTGAGTTCTCTTCTTCTTCTTTCCCCATGAGTTTCCTTCCTGTTCTTGGTTATTGTTTTCGCGCGTTTTTGCAACCCGCCAACAATTACGAGAGAGAGAGGGGTCAGACGATTGTGTAACGAACAGACCTCTTGAGACAAAGTCCCAAAAAGGGGTGTGTATGCCAGTGAAGGATTACAATTGGGAAGTAGACAAAACGCCTCCAAGGAGCGCAAGCACACGAGTACTGAAAAATGATTAAATTTAAACTAAGGAATAAAAATTACATGATCTCTTGTAGAGAGTTTTTGATTCGGTCTTTTTCTTCTATGACGTTACTTCTTTTTATACTTCTTGAGCATCCTTTGGTTATCGAAACTGCTCAGATTTGCTCCATATCCTTCGTAACCGCCCACTCTTTTAGTGAGAAACCGCTTGTTTGGAGAGTAGTTGCTTAGTAACCGTTGCCACTACCTTTGCTGCTTCCTGGATCGTGCCGGGTTTACTTGCCAACCGCTTCCAAACTATATCCTTTAGACTTGTCTGATTCTGGGCGACTTGGGGTTCTGGGCGACAATGAGGCTGTCGTCCTGGGCGATTGTGCCGTACTACCCTCGTTCGGCCTCTGGGCGTCCTACAATCTTGGGGCGATGGTATTCCTTTGTTCTTGGGCTTCCAATATTCAGGTTTTTCCACAGGCCTCCAACTTGGGCTTTTCTTCTTGGGCCTTTTAATTGGCTTCTGTTGGGTCTTTATCTTGGATTTCTCAATTGGACTTCCTTTCGATTTTGGGCTGCATTTTAGTGTGTCAACAATTACCCCCCAATATGGCAGAATTAATACTAATCATTAATTTTGCCATATTCATTCTGTATCTTTCCCGCAATATTTGAACTTCCCCAGAATTTCAATCGTCGCTTGCGTTTTAGTGCCTGAAAGGTTGCGACGTTATAAACCCTTAAAACCCCAAAAGTACGCGGCATCATTTTTCATTTACATCTCTGCGGCATTACGTCTTTCTTCGCCATTTCACCGTCTTCCTTGCGGCAACCTTCGATTTAAACCAAACAATCTTCGAGAGCAACTCACTTTCGGTGCCATAATGACTACTTCTCAAACTCCTTCGGACAATGTTTTCAGTTTTGAGGACTTCCAGACCCTTCTTGCAAGACCATATGTGAACCCGTCTTTTCTTTCACAATCCAATGCTGACCGCAACGAGTTTTATCTGGGTCCGTCGTTTAATGATGCTGAAGCCGTCGAACGGGCCGCGGTCGGTCATTTATTCCCGTACTCTGAGGATCTCCCTTTCTCGCAATCTTTGCCATTGAGGCCGATCCATGATAGAGGTATTCGTACTTGGCCTAAAACTGATGCATCTTTCCGTAGGTGGCATGCACGTATGGTGGCTCATGGTCCCACCAAATTAATTTTTGAACGTGCTAAAATCTTGGACCTATTGGAGATTCCCTTTTCCCCCCAACATATGACCATGTGCTTTTTCCAATCGCACTAAGTTTTTGGTCCCCCGAGTTCAATACCTTTGTTTTTCCTCTTTGTCCCATGACCATTACTTTGAGGGACGTTGGGGCTTTGCTGAATCTTCCGCCTTTGGGCGATACTATTTTTCCTGGTATGCTAATTTCTGGTGCTGCCCCAAAATTTGATAAAAAGCTTACTGAGTCTTATTCGAGCCTGCAGGGCAGTTACGTCACTGCTGTATCTGAACCTGGCCATTCTGAGCGAGTCGCTTTTCTCCAAGTCTGGCTTTGTAAATATGTCCTTTGTGTTCCTAGCTTGAAACCCTCTATGAGCTACCTGCCCCTATCTCATGAGTTGGCTCGGGGTAGACCTTTGAACTTATGTTCATTCCTCCTGGCTGCTCTTTATAGGGGCATGGCCATGCTCCAATTCCAACTGAAAAATAATGCATCTCCCACTGGCAGCGGGCCTTTATGGCTTGCTCAATTGTGGTTGAGATCTTATTTCCCCCAACTGGGTATTCCACCTTTTCCTCCCCGTGAGGTTTCCTGCTATGGGCTTTTTATTCATCAACTGAGCCCTGTAAATATGTCTATGAGAGACGTTTTCACTTTCTTCCACACTTTGAATTCAACTCTTTCGTTCTTTCCTTTTCCTTCTGATCAAATTCCTTCTTTTGTACGGCCTCCTTCTACTTTGGCCGAGACGGATACATTTCTGCCTGTTTGGGTTCAATTTTTAGTAGGGAGAGAATTGTTTCATGACATTCTGATAGGAACCAATGCTAAGGCGGGGGTAGAGATATATGCGCCTCAATTTTGTGCTCGCCAGCTTGGTTTCGGCCAAATGTGGCCTATCCCTCCTTGCTACTCTAATAATTTAATGGATCGTTTCTACATTCTCAACAAAGCAGAAGCCCAAGCCATCGACGCCCGTAATAAACTTTTGGCAACCGGCTTTACTTTTGCTCCCTTCAATCCTACTGCTGCTACTCATCCACTTTTTGACCAACTGTGGCCATCAGTGAAGCAAATGTTATTTTCAACTTATGCGAATCGCGCTTTCCACCTCCTGGATAGACAGGGTACTTTTCCCATTTCCACTGCGTCCCCTTCTCGTTCTACGCGCTCTGCTTTTTCATCCCCAACTTCGAAGCCTACCGTTTCTGAAGGTGCTCCCAGTCGCAAGCGGCCATCTGCGACCGTAATATCTCTGCAGGATGATGATGATGATGATGACGCTCCCCTCATCATAAGGAGAAAGGTAACTGAACTTCACCTACTGCACAAGTTGTTTTCTTTTCATGCGATAATGATTTGCTTTTTTTAAAAAAAAAATCTTTCCAGAAGGATTCAACTTCTCCTTCCAGGGCTATAGTTTTGGCCGATTCTTCTTCATCCCTTCTCGTCAAGGCTGCGCCGCCCAAGCATCAAGCTCCAGCAACATCATCATCAGCCAATCCCCTTCCTCAGGGTGTCGACCCCCCAAGCGTGGTCCTAGAAGGTAATGCTTACTTTTGATGCCTTTGGCCTTTCTTTATCGCTGCTGTTTCATTGATTTACTGCGGTATGAAATGTGCAGAGATTCTGGTGTCTTCGTCTGGTGGGGAAGGTCCTTCTTGCCCAGCTAAAGGGCAATCTCCTCAAGTGATGGAAGAAATAAGGGGAGCGCCTGAATTTCCAACCACCGCCGATGAGGTCTTTTTACTGCGCTCTTATCTCTGATTTTGCTTTGTTGTGTAGAAAACCTTCAATATTGGTAACTCCTTTTTGCAGGAATCTGATAGCATTCTTAACTCTATCCAAGACTTACTCACCTCTTGGGCGCGCATGAAAACATCTTCTGCATCATCTTCCATTCCTGCGAACGAGGACATGACACTTCTCAAACAGGCATTGTTTGAGTATGTTTCCTTCATGGACATGGAGATCGGCCTTGCCAGCGCTGCTCAGCAAAAGGCCAAGCTAGATATATGTTGAGTGCGAACCTACTGCAAGTACTCTCGCTCCCATCGCTCAGCATTTCTACTGATTTTAAAGTGAAGCTGAGGGTTCTTCACGCCGACATCGTTTCCTTGCTGGCCAAGAACGCAGAATTGAAGACCAGAAGTGCCCAATATCTTCGCGCTTCTTCTGAGAAAGAGTCCTTGCTCCAGGAAATTGACAGGAACCATGCTGATTTGACTGAGGTTTCTTCAGAACTTGTAGTGGAAGACTCTTTGATGTTGAGCCTGGCTGCTGAAATGAAAGAGCTGCAAGCGAAAATGAACGATTGCAGGGCGAGAATGGCTGCTAAGAGGCGTACTGCATCCCAAGGAATTGCAAAAACCAAATCTCTATTGGAGCAGTATCAGAAGTTGGAGGTTGATGATGACTTAATGAAGGAGTTATGTATCCTTTCCTCTGGGCAGGGCGAAGAGTGGGATAGACCTAGGCAACAGATGCGCTCAGCTTGGGGCGAATTGTAATTGAACATTTACTGTTCTAATTTTTGTAACTTTTCGCGCTGACTGCCTTGATTTTATGTAATCTGATGTCATTCATCATCATTAATGAATAGTTATTTTGAAGTGGTGTTTATCCTTGATCGCCGATTTCCTCGTACTCAGTCTTTGTGCCAACATTCATGCATATTCTCTTGGCATTTGAATTTTCTTCCCTAAATGTTTGGGCCATATTGGTTTCACTCACTGGTCATAAATGTGACCTTCCACATTCCGGCTTTTGATCTTCCAGCCCCTATAAATATGCCTGTTTATACTCATCATTTTCATCCTCATGCCTTCTCAAATTCAATTTCTCACCATCAGAGCTTCCTGCCACTGCATGGCACTCCGGTCGTTTCCCAACAATTTCTTCTTCTACAGGGATGGGTTTCTCGACTCATCTCCTTTGTTTTGACATCACTTTTGGTATGGAAGGTATAGGAAATGTCAAACCGAGGCAAGATTTTTGCCATCGGTTTGCTTGTTGAGAGTGCTTCTCTTCGCCTACTATTGCAGCAATGCTTTTAGGAAGGCTGTAGGGAACATTTCACTCTCTTATTTGGCCATGGATTGAAGGGCTGCTTCTCCTCGTCTACCATTGCAGCAATGCATTTGGGAAGGCTACAGGGGCAGTTCACCCTCTTACGGCCATAGACTGAAGGGCTGCTTCTCCTCGCCCACCATTGCAGCAATGCACTTAGGAAGGTTGTGGGAGCGGTTGGCCCTCTTATTCGGCCATAGACTGAAAGGCTGGCCGTACTGGTTTCACTCTTTCTGTTCCTTTCAGTCAGAAGATAATTTGTAGCGTGTCTCGCCTTGTATTTTGCCTGTGTCTTTTAATTCTTGTAAAGAATGGTTTGTAAGGAGCACTGGATAATAAAGGACTTTGTTTTGAATATGCCTTGTTCTCTCTGACTTTACTTAGAACGTGATCGTCCAATTTTATTTACCGCCATCGTTCGGCATGAATACATCGCAATTGCAATTTTACCACTTACGCATCTATTCTGTTTATTTTGCTATCAGAACGTGATCATCCAATTTGTTAACTGCCATCGCTTGGCATGGTTATATTACGATTGCGATTTTATCACTCATGTGTTTATCTGTTCACTTTCCCAAAGGGATGGAACATATCTCTTCAAGTACTTACCATTAATAAATCTTATGTTCCTAGTACCATCTAAATCTTCCAAGTGATAAGCTCCATTAGGTAGTACACTCTTTACTCTATACGGCCCTTCCCAATTTGGCGACCATTTGCCATATTTTGGGTCTTTACTATCTAAAGGAAGCACTGCCCTCCAAACTAATTCGCTTGCACTAAAAAACTTGGCTATAACTTTCTTGTTGTAAAATCTAGCCACCCTTTGTTTCTGGACTTGCAACCTGTCTAGCACATCTAACTTCAATTCATCCAACTCTAGTAAGTTTTGAGTCAACGATTCTTTGTACTCATTCTCGCTTAATTCGTGCTGCTGACGTACCCTTATGGATTGCACGTTAATTTCCACGGGCAATACAGCCTCCTGCCCGTAAGTGAGTTGGAAAGGCGTAATGTTGGTGCTTGAACGGGGCGATGTTCTGTAAGCCCATAAAGCATTGTTCAAGCATTCGTGCCAATTTCTGGCGTTTTCATCTATCATCTTCCTTATGATAGATTTTAGAGTCTTGTTAGATGATTCTGCCTGACCGTTTGACTGAGCGTAGTACGGTGTGGAGTTTACCAATTTAATTCCAAATTCGCTCAAGAATTCTTTCACCTGATCCCCATTTAGGGAAGTCTCATGATCTGTCATTAAAGTTTGCGGGATCCCAAATCTGTAGATGATATGGTCCCGGATAAACTCTATGATACTTTTCTGGGTGATTTCTTTTAGAGGCACTGCCTCGACCCACTTGGTGAAAAAATCCGTGGCGACTATAATAAAGGTGTGTTGTTTGGATGATGGAGGGTAAATCTTTCCTATCAAATCTATCGCCCAACCTTTGAACGGCCAAGGTTTGATAATGGGTGCCATGTTGCTTGCTGGTGCCCTCTGTATTGGACCATGTTTTTGGCACGCTAAACAACTTTTTGCATATTGAACACACGATTCACCCATCTTTGGCCAAAAATATCCACTTCTAACAATTAGCCATCTCATCTTTTGGCCAGCCTGATGGGCTCCACATATCCCTTCATGCACTTCGGCCATAATTGTCTTAGCCTCTTGCAAGTTCACGCATTTTAATAACACACCATCAGAACGTTTTTTGAATAATTCTTCGTCTATTAATGCATAGTTCAATAAACGCAATTTCGTTCGTCTATCAATTCGCCCATCAAGCTCTTTGAAGGACTCTTTAATCTCATCTATCCAATCCAGTGCGACCCCATCTTCTATGCATTGAATTTCCGTTTTCCTTGCCCTCCGCTGAACAACGGGCAACATAGTTCCGTATTCGTAGGTAGATTCCCAACTTATCGCCTTTGAATAGCCAAAAGCCAACTGGGCCAACTCGTTGGCCATGTCATTGTATATTCTATTAACACATTGAAGCTCTACTTGGTCAAATTCTTCCAACAACTCTTGGGCGATTTCGTATAAACTTATGATAGAATCACTTTGGCATTTTGAAGTCACCGGTCACTTTGGCTATTCTGAGCGTTTTGGGCGCTCTAGGGCGTGATTCTCCTTGTTGTTGCCTCATCATCCGCCCGTAATTACGTTGGTAACGCCTTTGTTGGGTTCTGGTCATTTCATTGAACGTCACTACCCTTCCTGCATTGTTCTGGAACGAATGCCATACATTGGGCTGGCGAGGCTGCGGCCTAAATGTTCTTCTTTGACCGGCAGACCCAAACCCCCTTTCTCTATGCAATCCTACGTACAACGGCACCCTTCGCCCCCTGACAGGCTGAGCAACTGATACGAAATCAGGCCGATGATGGAATGGCCGTGTCATTGATGACCCTGTATTCGCCTTCAACTCGTGCTTACACATGTCGCACAGAACATCTTCGCCCTGTTTGGGCTCCTTCCCTTTGATGCGTTCAAAAACGCTGGGGAGCGGCTTGGATTCTTCTTCTTCGTCATCAATCACCAGTTTAAACCTTGGCAATTTGTTTTTCAAGCCAGTCGTTATCATATTCATTGCTAGTGGCTGTGGGAACGGGTCTTCATCCACCGCCATCTTCTTCTTTTCCTCGAACGTAATTCGTCCTGATTCGATAGCATCCTGCAACACATGGCGAAAAACCATACAATAATTAGTCGCATGTGACCATGCATTATGCCATTTACAGTACTTTTTACCCTTAATTTGTTCAGAGTCTGGCAATTTGTGTGTGTCGCTCAACCTTATCTGCTTATCCTTATATAATTTATCGAATATAAGATCAGCTTTGGTTATGTCGAACGAGAACGTTCGCGTTTTTCTGTTTTCACATTTTGCAGGTTCATCTTTGCCTACTATTTTTGGCTTAACTAACATAGGACAAGTATATGCTTCTCCTTTTACTAACTCAGCCAAGCATATTTCGGTCTGGTCATAATAACCATCATCGATAGTATGAACATTGAAATTCGGGTCTTTATAATAAGTCCTTTACTGGAATTTTTCATTTGTTCTTCCTCTCTTACCAGTCGCTCATATCTAACGACATTCGCGCTAAGTTGGAATAAATCTGGGAATTCTCTATCCTGGAATTTCTTCTTTAGATCAAAGCTTAAACAACTTTGTGCGATTTTGACAAATTCCTTTTCTGGTAATAGCACGAAGCATTTACTTCTGGCCGTTTTGAACCTTTGTAGGAAATTTTCTGCCCATTCGTTAGGCAATTGACGTAAATTCGCCAAATCGGCCAGTGTAACTTCAGACTCAGTTTTATAAAATTGAGCATGGAATAACTGCTCCATTTGCTGCCAAGTTTGGACGGAGTTTGCTGGCAAATTAATGAACCAAGAAAAAGCTACCCCTGTTAAGGAACTTGGGAACAACCTCAACTTATGGTAATCATTCACCTCACCACTTTGCAACGTGAATCTCCCTACATGTTCTAGTGTAGATACTTCTCCTAGGCCAGTGAATAGTGAGAATTCCGGTACTTTGTACCCTCTAGGCCATGGATATGCCTGATCTATCCAATCAGGATATGGCTTGGTGTAAATTGGCCTAATCACCGGACGTACCCCAACTGCTATTTGATCTTGCACTATTTCCATAATTTGGTTTCTTAGCACGGCGTTAGGGTCATATGGGTTTCCCATTGGCTGATTTACTGGCTGATTCGTGGGAGGTCTAGTGGTCTGCCCTTGATTGGCCATAAAAGTGCCATTATTCAGGTTGTTATGACCGGTAAACTGAGTGTTTAAACCGTCATTCGTACGCAACCCGTTCTGTCCATTATTTGGGACATTGTCTCTCATGGTGGTACTACCCCCCAGGTTGGACGTAGTGTTACCATTATTCACGTTTATGGTTCCATTTCCCCCTGGGTTTGAAGTAGAAGGGCCGAAAGGTGGCTCCAAATTTGGGCCGGAGTTTACACCAAGAGAATTGTATGGCGAAGTATGCCCCACGATAGTCCTAAATTGGAAGTGATTATCTATAGGCATAACAGGTTGACATATTTGGCCTACCAACTTAATCATGATTTCATTCAACGTATTTAGTTGTTTAGCCATATTATCAAAATGCATATTCTCGTTCTGAGTAAACTTCTCCATATTATGAATGCTACGTAGATTTACCTGTTCAACGACATCCTGCGTGAGTTCTCCCAGCAATGCACGCATTGTGCGAGGGCTCAATTCTGTCATTGGCTCGTAGCGGCTGTGACTGATTGGACTTTGTCCATCTGTCTGTGGAGAGTGTTGTTGCTCCTCGTATCGCTCAACCATAGACTGGACTACTCCTTGACTTGCTGGTTCTTTATCGAAATTTTTATGAGGCATGATATCTTTTCTCTTTTTGTATCTTCACTTACCAAACACCAACTGTCCCACTGGGCGTGCCAAATTGTTTTCGCGCGTTTTTGCAACCCGCCACCAATTACGAGAGAGAGAGGGGTCAGACGATTGTGTAAGGAACAGACCTCTTGAGACAAAGTCCCAAAAAGGGGTGCGTATGCCAGTGAAGGATTCAATTGGGAAGTAGACAAAACGCCTCCAAGGAGCGCAAGCACACGAGTACTGAAAAATGATTAAATTTAAACTAAGGAATAAAAATTACATGATCTCTTGTAGAGAGTTTTTGATTCGGGGTCCTTTTCTTCTATGACGTTACTTCTTTTTATACTTCTTGAGCATCCTTTGGTTATCGAAACTGCTCAGATTTCCTCCATATCCTTCGTAACCGCCCACTCTTTTAGTGAGGAACCGCTTGTTTGGGGAGTAGTTGCTTAGTAACCGTTGTCACTACCTTTGCTGCTTCCTGGATCGTGGGATCGTGCCGGGTTTACTTGCCAACCGCTTCCAAACTATATCCTTTAGACTTGTCTGATTCTGGGCGACTTGGGGTTCTGGGCGACAATGAGGCTATCGTCCTGGGCGATTGTGCCGTACTACCCTCGTTCGGTCTCTGGGCGTCCTACAATCTTGGGGCGATGGTATTCCTTTGTTCTTGAGCTTCCAATATTCAGGTTTTTCCACAGGCCTCCAACTTGGGTTTTTCTTCTTGGGCCTTTTAATTGGCTTCTGTTGGGTCTTTATCTTGGATTTCTCAATTGGACTTCCTTTTGATTTTGAGCTGCATTTTAGTGTGTCAACAATATCTATATGTAACCTCCACGACTTGTTTGCCAGTGTTGACTTTTTTTCATCTTATATTTTTTAATTTTCTTTCTTTCTTATTTTAAATAATATTATTTATCTAAGAATAAAGACATTTTAGTCTTAATCAAAATTTCAAATCTTTGACGATTAATTGGACGGAAATCATTAAAAAGACCGATAGCACGCATAAAGTGGAATGTTAAAGATATTTACGTTAACATATATAGGTCAGTGATCATTTACATCAATTTCCCAAAAGATGATGTTATCGGATATATCTATCACATACAGGGTTTTAAAATTCATAATGTGTGACTGTGTGTGAATGCCAAGGTATGAGTTAGGCGAGCTTAATCTGAGACATATGAGTAAAAAATGTGTTTTCTTATTTTAATATTATTTTAATTCTTAATAAATCAAAAAATATTTAACAATAGCGCATAATCACGTCTAGTCACGCATTAGCGGTCAACGACTATAAGGCGCCAAGTCACTTGGCTTGATTTTTTGCCACACATCTTGCATTGACGCCACTTAGAAAAACCTTTTAGAACATTGATCACATATAAGCTACTCGTGTGGAAAAATGGGTCATAAACTTGCCAATTATTGTGACAAGGACATTTTGGACTATTTGAGCATGAAAATATAAAGAAGAATTAATCTATTTGTACCGAAATCGTTTACAACTTTGTTGACACAATGTCACATGGCGGCCCTCTATTGCCGCAGGCGCCCTCCCAATAGGGGAGCCGCCATGTGGCATTATGTCAAAACTATTGTCAAAGATTTCGGTACAAGAAACTACTGTTAAAGTTTTCAAACTTCCAAAATTAAAAAATATAATAGCTATGGCTTTATTCAGCTTTTTGATGCTTTTGGCTTTGGAATCTTATGGAAGCCGGTAATTTTTTCATCTACTTGGAACCCGTTTGATTCTCATTATTGTAGAATGAGAATAAAAAAACATAATTATTATTGAGCCTCACACAAGAGATAGTAATTCAAAATTGATAGCTTAATGTGATGGATAACGATCATATTTTTTATTTTTATGGATAAAATATAAGAAACAAACGGGGGGTTGGTACAAGTCTTTCATAGATTCTTGTTTTAAGAGTACTTTATGTTAACTTACCTCTATGTTTCGATACAAGAAAGAAAAGGTTTGGTAAATCAGGTGGCCTTGGTTATTTAGAAATTAGAAAACCATTTAATTAAAAAAATAAAATGTTTGTATGAGATGAATAGATTCAAAGTACAAATAAATAACATGGAAGAGAGAAAAAAGGACGAAAAAATAAAGAAACTCAATTATTATAATATTTTTCTCTCGTCATAATTATTAGATCGGTCTTGCCCTTGACATTTTGGCCCCATGAGAATATAAATAATTATTAAATCGCTTTACCCTTTTTTTTTTTTTGCTAACATTTTCAAATATCTCATAAATAATGGCTAACCAAGGTTATTAAAAGGGTAAACAAGTTAAACTTTAGTATAGTTACTTAAAGTCCATACAATATTATATTTTAGAGCCTAATTAATATTTAGGTCATGTTTGGTACAGATTAAAATCAGATTTTAATCTAAGTCAAAATCAAAAAATCAATATTAACTATATCTTTTGTGAGTCCTACAACTTTTCAACCACACATTTCAAAAATTTCTATCACAATCTACTAAAAAATCCAATTTTAATCCCTACTAAACACTCTCTTAAAGTAATGCTATTTAGTTTTACTGGACTTGCATTATTTTAATATTTAAGTTCATTCTCAATCAATGAAAGAATTTTACTTGAGCTCGTATACAGGTAACTGTTAAGGACATGTTTAAGCCTCATTTTTTTGTGTAGAATATATTTTGGAATTGTGGATTGATGGAGGACGCGTAATTAAAAATGAAAGAAAAAATTTTGAATCGTGTAAAATTATTTTATTGAAGAATGTATGGTTGAAAAGAAGAGAGATAAAAATGTATTTTGAAAAAGATTGAGATTTTCATTGAAAACTTTCTTCATTTATAAATTTTTTTCCTCTTTCTATTGAATTGATTGTGTCCTTTTCTTGTAATATTATTTATTTGCACAACTACTACTCGTGTGAACGTAGTTTTTATGTATATAATTACTGAAAAGTCAAATATATGCTCCAATTAAACTAGATTATATGATCCTGTTACATTTACTGATTTACAGCAAAAATAAGTTAAAAAGATGGTATTTATTGTGGTGCCAAACATTGACAAATAGTAATTTACCCTTTAATTTTTTTAGTGTTACTGTCACATAAATATTAGCAAGTAAGATTAATTGTGAAAATGACTGACCAATTTGTATCACTGTTATAATGCTAACCAACTGAGTTTATAATTTAAGAGTAATGCTATTCATCCTCAGTGTGTTTCCAAACACAGTTTAGGTGGCGTTAATGTGGCATTAAATGATAGGTGAAATTAAATAAGTCATTTAATTTCACCTTTCATTTCACCTATCATTTAGAGCCACATACACTGTGTTTGTAAACACACTGGGGATGAATAACATTACTCATAATTTAATCCATATTTTCAATGTAGATAATTATTTAGCCTCTGTTTGTTGTAGATTAAAAATCAGATTTTTAGTAAATTTTGATAAAAATTAATGGAATGTGTGGTTAAAATTAATTATTAATTTTGACTTGAAATTAAAATCAGATTATAATTTGTACCAAACAGACACTAAATATTTACATTTTTTTGGTCTTACGTTTAACGCTTTACTCATTCTCAAATTTCATCATTTTAGAAAATTTGAAAAATGAAGTGTATGTTAAATTTGGGAAATACATATCAATTGAAATGATGTTGGTAATTACGATCATGTGATGGGATAAGATCCGTGTATAGACCAATTTGTGGAAGCAAACTTTGGCTTTGCTTACTTAAAAGTTATAATCAACCTCCTTAATTAATTACTTCATAAAGTATGCTTCTTTTTGTGATAAAGTTATTAGTTGTGGTTAGTAGGGCGGTAAGCAAAAATATATATAAAAATAATGGTTAGAAATCGTCAATTTAGTGCCACGTGAACCCGTCAACGAAATGGTTTTGAATCAAAGGTTTGAAAATTTTAATTGCGGTTTAAAACCAAATCGGACCTGCGAAAAATATATATAAAAATAATGAATTTTTTTGAAAATTCATCCAAATATGTAAAATTTAATAGTTTTGTTATTTGTATATATTTTTGTCAATTTATAACTTTCTATTATATATATATTATTATTACCAAATAATCCTAATTTATATCAAATAATCTCAAGACTAACCTAATCTATCAAAAAATTCTTTTTTCTTCAGAATTCAAATTTTTACAGTTACTTTTGGTTCTGCATTCTCAACTAGATGTCGAATACTTGATTCATTTAGGAGTTTATTAGGTGAAAGAATGGTCGAGGCTTGTATATGCGGAAAGAATTAATTACAAATTAAGAATGAACTTATAGCGCTGCGTTAATATTTGGATGAAGTGGAAGCATTTGATGATTCAATGAAAGTTGTGGCAAATGGTTTATATTTACTGTTATCATATTTTTAAAGATTTTCTTATCTATCTAATATCTAATATTAAGATGATGTAACGAATGCATTTGTTTGACAATAGAGACTATGAATCATTCGTGACAACAGTTGATGTTTGAGTATATATGAGAAATTGTATTCGTAACAATATACAATGGTAAACTTGTGTAATTGTTATGTTTAGACATTATAAACAATTGATTTATTATTATGGTTGGTTGTTCTCTCTGTCTAATCAGTAGTTTTATTTTTTCGATATGATGATCACAAGGTCTTGTTGAACATCATTATTTTTTTGAGCTTTATATTTAGTTTAGTAGACTTGTATTGTAACGTTATCGTAACGTCTTAACCTAAAACAGCAAACAAAAAATAATATTTTAGTTTATTGTGATTTCACTTTGATTTAGTTGGTATTTAAATTTGTAGTAGATATATTTAGTTTATTTTAAATTTATTGCTAGTAAGATATAAATATATATTGAATTCAATGAATTAATGTCATAAAAGTAGACAGACAAAAAAATATACGCCGAAATCGACGGTTTAAAATCGGACCAAACCGTTAGGTTTAAATTTGAGTTTTTTTTCAAATCGTTCGAAATAGTTTGGTTTAGGTTTGGATTTTTCTCAAACTGGTTTAAACGGTTTGGTTTGAAAATTTGTTAAAAATCGGTAAAATCGAATTGCTTACACCCCTAGTGGTTAGCATATACGCCTTCTGTATATGAAATATTATCATAAAAGATTGAAGTATTGTGTGCAATAATGTACGAGTAACATTACTCGATTATGACCTTTGACATTTTGGTCCCATGAGAATATAAATGATTATTAAATCGTTTCACTTTTTTTTTTTTTTTTTTTTGGGCGAACGTTTTCAAATATCTCATAAATAATGGCTAATCGAGGTTACAGTTAAAAGGTAAACAAGTTAAAACTTTAGTATAGTTACTTGATGTACATACTATTATATTTTTACAGCCTAATTAATATTTAAGTTCATTCTCAATCGATGAAAGAAGTTTACTTGAGCTCATATACATGTAACTATTAATTAAACTGGTATTTGGTGGGAATTTTAATTAGGTTTTTAGTATATTGTTATAGAAATTTTTGAAATGTGTGATTGAAAAGTGGTGGAGTCCATGAAAAATATGATTAATATTGATTGTTTGATTTTAATTTAGATTAAAATCAGATTTTAATCCAAAACAAACATGCTCGAATTTCGGGACGCATCGGAGTTATTGTTGAAGTTGAACTAGGCAATTTGGATTTGCAATCTTGTACTAACGTCATGTATGATAGGACAATTCCGAAATGCTCAAGTTTCGAATAATGGCATAATTTCATAATTGCGGCCGTCCTTACTGTGTCATTTTAGAATTTAACTCTATTTAATTCTCCCAATTAATAGGCAATTATTTTCTTAATTTTTCTTAAGTGCAAGTTTGTCAAAACTTATCATTGCTTGTAAGTTGTGAGCTCAAGGGATGTGCATTTAAAAGGTAGGTAAAAGTAGAGATGGCAAAAAAACTCGCCCCGCCCCGACCCGTCCCGCCCCGCCCCGCCCCGCCCCGCCCCGACGGGGCCCCACCCCTAATGGGACGAAAAAAACCCGTCCCGACGGGTTGGCTGGGTGGGGAGGGGCGAGGATTGCCGAGGCGGGGCGGGGCGGGGTGGGGCGAGGATGCCCCGCCCCGAACCGTCCCCGGTTTGGTTATTAAAAAAAAAAAAAAAATTAAAACTTGAATACAACAAATAGTCAATTACTAAGTTACTAACCTTAAAATTCCAAAAGGCCCAACCTCCCAAATTTGAAATCTCTCCGTCTCCGTCTCTCAAACTCCCTGAAGGCCTGAACCCGCGTCGTTCAACCCGCGCCGTCGATGTGTCTCTCGCCGTCTCAACTCGTCGGTCTCTCGCCGTGTCTCCCGATGGCAAGGAAAGTTGGATTTAACAATATTTTCCGATTTACCCAGGTCAGTTTGCATTATTTGTTCATTCTTGATTAAGTATTTTGTGTTTGGATCACATGTTGATAATACAATGTCTTCATTTCTTTTGCTAACTTATTTGCAGGCTAACTCAGAAGTGTCTGCTTTGCTTGGCCGTATCCCATCTGCTGTAGGTTATCAACCTACTCTGGCTACAGATCTTGGAGGCCTTCAAGAGTGTATCACAACAACTAAGAAAGGTTCCATTATCTTTGTCCAAGCCATTTACGTGCCTGCTGATGATTATTTAGACTTTTTTTAACTTCAAAAAAAATTGTGACCTACAATTTGACTTTTGTTATTTTTATTTAGATTTCTGAGCTTGGTATATATCATGTTGTTGATCCACTTGACTTGACATCTCGCATGCTTTCCCTACATAAATTTAATTTATTTGATTTGTGAATTATTTGATTTTGCGAGCAACTTTCATCGTGTGCAATGCCAACTTTCATAGATGTCTTGCCCAAGTAGTGCTGGAAGTATTGGATTAGGACCAATACACGAGAAAAATATATCGGTGAGCGATGTCCCGCAAGAAGATCCAAATGAACCGTTACCAAATGCAAATGAAAGACCAATAAACATAAGTGACGAAGAGGGTAATATTAGAGAACCATCTTTCGAAAAGAGGAAATTGACTTCAGCTGTTTGGGATCACTATAAAAGACAAAAAAATGGTGAGAAATAGAAGGTTATATGCAATCATTGCAAGAAACAGTTAGGGGGTGATACAAAAAATGGTACAAAGCATTTGCACGATCATTTGAAGAGATGTGGATTTCGCCGTCATGATAATACTTGCCAAACAACTTTAAATTTGTGCAAGGATCCAGCAAGTGGCAAGATCACAATGGGTACTTACTCTTTCGATCCAGATAAGTGTAGGTATAGTCTCTCAAAAATGGTGATTTTGTATGAGTATTCTTTGTCTATGGTTGATCACATTGGATTTCGAGAGTTCTTGCACGACCTGCAACCATTGTTTAAGGTTCTTTCTCGCAACACTTTGAAGAGCGACATTTTGAAAATTTATGAATGCGAGAAAACAAAAAATATGATTGCACTTGAGAAGATTGAGAATCGGATCTCAATAACTACCGACATGTGGACCGCTTCTAATCAAAAGAAAGGTTTCATGGTTATCACTGCTCATTTCATAGATGATGCTTGGAAACTACAAAGTCGAATCTTGAGGTACAATATAAAATTATTTGGACTCATAATTTACCAACATTATATTCTTTTAGTTGATTTAATTTGATTCTTCATGTTCATATATGTGCCGTATCCACACACTGCTGACATGCTTTCAGAAACTTTATTGTGCATCTTACTAGACTGGAATATTGATAGTAAGTTGCTAACTTTGACAGTAGATAATTGCACTACAAATGATGCTATGATCAATATTGTGTTAAGTCGACTTTGTACTCGTTCTCTTGTATTAAATGGTGAACTTTTCCATATGAGGTGTTGTGCACATATATTAAATCTTATTGTAAAGGATGGGTTGGAGATTATTGTTGGTAGTGTTGAGAAAATTCGTGATAGTGTTGCTTATTGGACAGCTACACCAAAAAGATCCGAAAAATTTGAGCTCTTTACACGTCAATTGAAAATTGATTGTGAGAAAAAACTGGTGCTTGATTGTAAAACAAGGTGGAATTCCACATACTTGATGTTTCGTACTACTTTGATTTATAAAGATGTTTTTCCTCCTTTGAAACAGAGGGAGTCACAGTATAAATGTTTGCCTAGTGATGGTGATTGGGATTTAGCAAAAGAAATATGTGAGAAGTTAAAGGTTTTTTTTTACGTTGCTGAATTGTTTTCAGGAACAAAGTATCCAACTGCTAATCTTTTTTTTTCAAATATTTGTGATATCAAACTGTCGTTGTATAAGTGGCTTGAATCTTCTTATGTGGAAGTTCAAATGATGGCCTCCACTATGATAGAAAAGTTTAACAAGTATTGGAGCGATATTCATGGAGTTTTGGCTTTAGCAGCAGTGTTGGATCCAAGGTATAAGATGATGTTAGTTAAATATTATTATCCTCTTATTTTTAATGACAACACTGCAAGCGAGATTGAAAAAATTTATCAATTTTGTAGCAAGTTGGTTCTTGATTATCAGAAAAAGAATGATTCAAGTGGGTCTCCAGCTCAGTCTTCTACTTCTTCGTGTCAAACCGAGGCGTTAAGTGCTAACAATAATTTAAATCGCATGGCGGGTTTTTATAGATTTGTTTCCAAGGTTGGAACTCCTGGCAATATGAAAACTGAGCTTGAATCTTTCTTGGATGAGCCTATATTGCCTCGGTTGGATGATTTTGACATATTAACATGGTGGAAAGTGAATGCAATCAAATATCCGACTTTATTTCGAATTGCAAAAGATATTTTGGCCATCCCGGTATCTACGGTGGCGTCCGAATCTGCCTTCAGTACTAGTGCTAGATTTATTATTCCACATAGAAATAGGTTTCGCCCCAAAACTTTGGAGGCTTTAATGTGTACTCAAGATTGGTTATGGGCCGATATTCACGGTATGATTTATATAAATATTTGCTTTTCATATTGTTCATTTTTGGAATTTTCTTATTAGTTATTACTAACTATTTTACTTTATTAATAGCAAATTCTACGTCATCTGCATATTTTGGATGTTACTCCAAGATGAATGATGAAAATATTGATGATGAGGTAATTTTATTTATCAAATAATGTAAATTTTAATCGTAGTTATTATGATGATATTGAGTATAATATATCTTTCGTTCTTCAATTTTCAGGAACTATCTTGTGTCATCTCTAGCCCTGCTCATGAATGAAGTTATAAAGATGGACAAATATTAGATAACGAAATGAAATTTAGTTACAACTTACAATGTAATTCTACTTGTAAATCGCCCCATTTTGGACATCGTTTGTTTTCAGTGCTTGCTTTGGATATTGATGTAATTATTTTAAGTATTATTTGCTTTGGATTATAAAATTTTGAATTATATTTAATTGAAAATTTTTTGTTTAAAAAAAAAATTAAATGGGGCATTAAACGGGGCAAAAATCCACCCCGCCCCCCTCCCCCCATCAAAGGCGAGGCGGGGCGGGGCGGGGCAGGGGTGCCCCGTCTCGAACCCGCCCCATTGCCATCACTAGGTAAAAGTTGTAGATTGTATAGCACGGGTAAATAAATATAGAGTTTCACCTCGTGCTTCAATCAATTAATTTTTTAAGCTTAGCTAGCATGTATAGAGTATTTCTAAGAGACACTTTAAATATAAGATACTCTCTATTTGAAAAAAAATAAAAACAATCAATGTTTAAAATTATGCTTCAAAAGACTCTATAAATTAATATTTTAATTTAAAGAGTAAATTTGACTCACCAATTTTGGAGAGTCAAATCTACTTCATAATTAAATGCATTCAAAATATTTCAATTTTCAATGAAGGAAAATAAGATGTCCATGTTTGGTCCCTATTAAATTTTAATTCATTATTCTCTTTTCTTTTATCAATCACACGTTCTCTTAATAAAATAATATTACAGATAAATTCAGAAATTCTCCTTATTTTTTAACCACGCATTCTTCAAAAAATAATATTCCAAAATCAATTTTTTTTTTTTTTCAATTAATGAAGCTCAAACAAGGGCATAATAATTTAAAGGAAACTAGTGAAAATAAAAAATATGAAAAAACAATAAATATTTTTTTTAGAATTATAAAATTAAGTGTTAAATATAAAGAGTTTACTGAAATACTTAAAAAATTTTATTTTCTAAATTTATAGATACTCTCCAAATTGTAAAATATAATCTTTAAAAATAGTCTCTTGAAGATGCATTAAGTGTAGAGGTTGTTTCGGGGCCTTTTATGGAGCTCAAAAGAGTTTTTAAGGAACTTTAGGATGTTTTGCCAAATGTATGTGGAAATTGAGCCTATGTGGGCTTGAACATTTATGATTTGTGTTCTTGTTGGAATTTAAATGTGTACTACTCAATTCTTGTTGATCAAGTGTGATGTAAGATATATTGTTGGTGGGAATCAATTTTGTGTTTTTGTGCTTATTCCATAAGCAAAACAGATGAAGTTCATTTGATCTTCTAAGCCACCAAATATTTTGTGTAGTGGCATGTACACGCAATGATATGTTTTGTATAGAATAATGCTATTTAGGACTATCGATGTTACGATATCGGTCTATGTGACACCAAGTGTATGCTCAAGAGTTTTTATTCCAATGATTTGACCAATTTATGGGGTGTTAAAAAAATCAGGGCTTGTTAATTTTTTTGGGCACCAATTTTGGACGGTTTAAAAATCACTCAAAATTGGTGTAGTGTAGTGTAAGTTTGACATGTTCTCCCAACCCATCAAATCGGCGAAATTTGACAGTTTCTCATATTATCTTCTAATTTTATCCTCTATAAAATAATATTTTCCAACCAACATAATTTTTTTTTTCAAAACTAACTTGTAAATAAATATATATTAACTAATTTTTTTTTATTTATATGCAAAAAAATTATATTATAATTAAAAAATACTTACAAGTAAAATATTATTTATAAGATAAGAAAAATTACATTATAATTAAAAAAAAATATGTATGAGTAAAAAATTACTTTTATGTAAAAAAAAAAATATTTGTTTACAGAATAAATATACTACTAATAAGATAGAAATTCAGTTATAAAATATAAAAAGGTACTTATAAGTAAAAATTCGTTTGAATTATTTAAAAGTATAAAATTTACCTATAAGTAAAAATATTAACTTCAAATTTTAAGTAAATATTAACTTATACGTAAAAAAATTTCAATTAAAGATTAACTTATACATATATGTAATTTTATCCTTCTAAAAAACTTTCAGAATTGGTGGATAGTAAACTCTAAAACATAGATTGAACAGTTTTAAAAACTGCTACTAAAATCACTTAAAATTGATCCGCTCATAAATGCACAAAATCGATATTTTTTTAAAAAAAAAACTAATAATCGGTACTCCGAAACTTCCAAGCAGGCTCTTAAGTGTTATTATATAAAATGTACAATTAAATGAATCACATAATTTCAAATAAAACATATTTCATAATGTCACATAGACTAATGTTTTAATACCGTTGATGATGCTGAATAGCATTATTGTCTTCAAAGACATTATACTTGAGATTTTTACTCAACCACCATTCTTCAGCCCGACTCATCAAATACTCCTTCACACTCTTCAGGTCTGTAGTGTATCATTTTTCATTTCTTAGTAACGAGATTCATTAGGAGGAAACTGTCCAAAATAGGTGTTGAATACAAGGGAAATAAAATAATTGTATCTTCACATTCATATAAAGAAAATTAAAAACACGAAAAAAAATAGGCTCTTGATGGCAAATATTTCATCTGCAAATTGTGTTCATGTAAAATAGGGACGGGGCATAAATACAGAGGTCCATCAACATGGGTGTCTACCCACCAAAATTTGAATGAAGTTGTCAAACTGCTAGTGTACAAAAATTCGAAATAAAAGTATTATTCGACTCCCATAAAGTATAAAACACATGTGATGTCGATGAAACTCAATGTAGAGATTCTCGTCTCGTATAACTTTTAACGATAAATGACAGCTGCAAATTGTAAGAATCTATCGTGATCGACAACTTCTAATCATTTTCAAGTTGTAACGAGAAGGTACAGAAGTCCCTTCAAATATTCAACTATTTCTGATCCTCCCAGCTTTGAGCTTCCATATACTCTATCAACAAAAGTTATTGGAACCTGTCAATAGGTAAAAACCACAATTAGAGATCGGGCTTAAATATGTTCACCAGCGATAATTACACAATTGAAATCCTTAAAGTTATTGAAAATCATAAACCAAAATCCCAAGAGAGATGCTTAAGCACATGACAATCTAACACACATTTCTATTTTGTAGCGTCGTTCAAATAATATCCTATCGCTGCCACAAGAAAATTGTTTGTGTGGCATTAAAACACAGACAATATTAAACCTTCATTCTGTTTCCATCACAAAACGGCTGTAGAGGGATATCAAAAGGTATGAAATCATATAACGACTAGCAAAGTACTTAAAAATCCAACTTCATTAATGGCTGCGAAATACAATTATCAAAAGATAGCTAATATTGAGTATTTTTGTCCATCAGAACAAGATTTATGCTCAAAATGAGCACTTGAAGAATGGCAGTCAATGATGAAATCAAAATAATTCATCAAAATAAAGTAATATGATATGCATGCCCATCAATAGTGAAGGACTGTATATGGAATAACATCACAAGCCTTGTATAGTAATCCAGGGCTATAGTAGGGGTGCGCACAAGCAGAGCTGACCTATATATACAAACCGAAACTAGGATATTGAGGCTCAATTATGACTGCAATTTTAGTTTGAGCATTATTACCAAAAGGATATTAATATTTAAAACTAATTAAATGTTTCAGTTTAAACCAATCAAATATTAAATTTAGCAATATAATATAAAATCATCAAATGATTGAGAGTTTCAAACAGCTTTCTCCAATCTTGAGCTTGGTTCCATTGATTATTTTTTAACAGCAAGTTCTTTTGATCTCATCTTTACCGAAACACCATTTATTTCCAGGCAGCACTTTGAAGCCCAGTCATTCTCACAAAATTACCTACCTTTTTCACAATCAACTACAATGATGAAGGAGCTAACTCACGTTGAAATCAAAACAAGATGAAAATTTTGGCATATATATAGAGAACCTTATCACAAAATGTAGATTTCACATCACAACTACCTCTTCTATGTGGTAACCCTTTCTTGAAGCCCGAACAATCATCTCCATCTGGAAAACATACCCTTTACTCACACAAGAGCTTATTACATCTTCAAGCACGGATTTACGATAAAGACTTCAAAACCAACAATAATAATCAAAAGCTTGTAGGTGAAGTACAAATAAATTAATTGTTATTGAAAATGATTTGATTGTACCGGAACGATCCAGTTAGGTCTGATACACCTGGCCAAAGAAAAGTCTGTGCAAGGACATTTGCCCCTCTGCTCGTCAATTTACGCATAAGATTCCACCCATGCACACCGCCACCTTTAACATAACGAGTTCCAGTGACTATGCTCGCACCCGTTTCCATCTGTTTCCTAAACTCAAGAAGTTTTCAGGTAGTAAACATATTTAGCCCATGTTTGACAACCATTAAAAGATTTTTTTTTTTCTTAAACTCATTTTCAATCACACATTCTTACAATAAAATATTTTGCAAGTAAAACCCAAAACTTATTTCCTACTTTTTAACTACACATTCTCAAAAAAATTATTATTTCAAAATTCATTTTCCCCACAAAACTCTTTTTAATGGTTGTCAAACAAGGGCTTAGACTAAAAAGATCAAAGAGTTTTTCATAATGATTTTTACTTGATGAAGCTCGGCAGGTATTTTGGCTGCAAACGAACATGAAAAAGAAACAAACAACAATTAGATTAATTAAGGTGAAAATTAATGCTGCAGAATGAGCAAAAGTAAAGCAGCTAAGTAAATGCATAAAGACTATCTAAAGTTCAAATGAATTATGCTATAGCGATAGACTAATCATCTAGTCATCTTAAATAGTACTGATCTCCGACTAATTTTTCTTTTGTTCAAGCTAAAAATTTCTAGCATGATATATATTGAGATAGGTTGCAGAATCTTTTCATCATTTTTCATTTTTAGAAGAACGCGAGAAAGTAAACAGGATGTTGCACTTGAGCTAAAATCACGTGCATGAGAAATACCCTGGTCACATCATAGATTAAAAATACATATTCAGAGTGTAATATTACATGAAAAAGAAATCCTTTCCTTTTGTATTTGATGACACAAACTTACATGGTGTGATAAATCAGCATCCATTATAACAACAAAATTGCCAGAGGCATGCTTCAGACCATGCATGTAAGCAGTCCCTGAAATAAAACAACATTTAGGAGCACATCATATTATCATTCAAAATATAGAAAGCCTAAATACAAACCTAAGCCAAGCTTCTTGGGTCTGGGTCTCAACAGCTGCAGTAGAAGAAAACCCACGTAAAGAATAAAGCTAAGAGCTAAAATTGCAGATCATCACACTCAACAATAAAGACAGATTTAATTTTTCAAAACTTACAATGCGATCTTCTCCATATACTTGCTGCAATTGTTTGACAATATCCTGAGTTCCATCAGGACTCCCATCATCCACTACTATTATTTCAAAGTCAACATCCCTGATCAGACAGAAAATATAAGTTACAATATTGACCAAGTCCAGTGTCTGAAACACATGCTTAATAATCAATTTCACATGCTTTAATCCCTCTTCTCCGGATATTTTTGTTAACAAATACCAAAAATGCACAGGAAAAGAATCAGCACCAGTCCACGGAATCATAAAGATGGCCAACAAATGGGAGACTTCCAAATTCTCGAACGAGGGACAAGCACTAGCACAAATCAATGTAACCTACAGTAGGCTTTCACTTCATTGAACATTGTTTTTATTTCAAAAGAATATTGGCATCATAGTTTCAATTTATTAAATATTGTTCATCACTTAAAGGTAGAAACAAGACCATAGAATAATATTCTGCAAGCAATTACTTGGAAATACGGTATTTACATTTTGCAACAGTTTGAAAGGAATGTAAAAAGGCAAGATATTTTCACGATGAGACCAAAAAACTATATTAACGAACGCCAAAATGGGTTTCAAATCGCTCATTAACAATCAAGCAACCATGACAATGTGATCAAACTGTCAATAGCCATTACCAAGAAATTATGCGACCAGATGCGAATCGACAGATCACATACGTTATGAGGCCCCATTTAGTTTAGATTTTTTAACTAATATATAATCAGAAACCTTTCAATATTTTACTGAAGTCTTAAATTAGAACACCAACACTGATAAATTACTATCTATAAAAGTTCACAAAAATTGATCCTTTCAAGTCAGGTTCTCACAATTGCTTTCATACAACATGATCATTATGTATCATCCAAACCAAATGATAATCAAACACTATATTGATGATCTTCATCCTTCAAAGCAACAAGGATGCCGGAAATTATGATTAAACATAAATTTAACAAATGCTCCAAAACCAATGATCTGATACTTTCTTCTGTACTTAAACAAAGAAGAATCACTTCTTCTAATGCACTAGAAAAGTTCTCATTATGATTCAAAAAATTAGCATTTCCCTGTAACTTCAAATCGCTCACAGCAATTTCGATTCTACGCCACCAATAAAAAATAGGTCTTTATTCGAAATAAAAAAACGCACACAAAATCGCTCATAGAAATTTCAATTCTACGCTCCCTAAAAGAAATCTAATGATAGTCGTTTAGAAAAAGGGAAAAAAAACCTCAATTTCTTTAATCGGAATCAAACACATACATATAGAGAGAGAACGTACGAAAGATGCTTGAAGATGAGGTAAACAATGAGAGCGATGTTGAGGCGTTCATTGTAGGTAGGCACTATTATGCTATACTTTGCAGAACTCTTCTCCGATTGCTGATTTTCCATTTCACTGTGATTTCCCGTCGTTCCTCCCGGAATGGGTTAGGTTGAATCATACCCGAGATCCATATTAAGCCAATACGGGTACCTGTTTCCAACTTCTCTTTTCGGGTCAGTCCAGACAAAAAGACCAATGTTTTTGGACTTTTAGTGTTAGTTTCAGCTACATTATTTTGAAAGGATGTATTCTAAAATAGTAGATTGATTGAGAATATGTGGTTGAAAAATAAAGAAAAGTTATTGATGTGATGAAAAATAGTATTTTATTGAAAAATGTGTGATTGAAAATAAGTAGAAGAATAAAAATGAAAATTTTAATGTGTACCAAATATGGGCTATATTAGAGTTGTTATCGAGGGAACTTGACCCACATAGCAGTTATTATTATTTGTTAATTATGATTTTTTAATCTTTTGTTGTTTTTAATGTTATTATGTTCTTATAAGAATGTCAATGCCTCAATGGACTCTACATACTCACCTGAAGATTTTAGGGCTTAACTCATCCCCATTGACATATATGGATGCGGTGAGTCGAGCTAACTCGTTAGTCGCTTGTTCATGAATGGGTAATTAGCACAAAACGTCCCTATCTTTGGGGTTGATTTCGAAAATCGTCTCTACCTTTCATTTCTTGGCACAAAACGTCCATATCTTACACTTTTGTAGCGCTCAATATCCTTTTCACATGTTTTTGATGATTTTACCCCTCATTCAAATGAAATAAAAAGAAATGAAAAGAAAAACTAAAGAATTAATTGCAACTATAACCCCAAATTTTTAAAAACTACTTTTCAATCACTCTCTCTCCATTCTCCTTCACCTCCATCTGCCTCCTCCACGTCGCCGCCGCCAATTGAACCTGATTTTGATATGAAATTGTCAACCAATCCTCTGAAACCTCCATAAATCTCCATCCACGTTTTGAGCATATATTCAAACCTCATTTTGAGCATATATTCAACATTAACAGGATTTGCAGTAATAGTATTATCAAGAACGTGAATATGAATAGTCCGAGTAGGAGATTTTTTAAGAAGATAAGTATACCAACTACACAGATTATCAAACGGGTTTTTCCAGCTTGATTTCATGTAAGATTGACAAATTTCACACTTGCACCAAATCCTCAGTCTTGCAAAGTAGAGGATCTGCAGACCAAAAAAAAAACCCAAAAACTGCAGACTCCATGGAGGATAAAATAAGATAAAAAGATGAAGAACAAAAGAAAATATCAAACACCGATGGGTGATAAAGAGTCGAAATGAAAACTTTATTGATATTAAAAAGAGTGCACGTTCACACATAGAAACGTTTATGCATATATAACAGCATTACCATATAAATCAGTGGTTGTTTGAATAATGTCTGTGTGGGATGTATTGAGGATGATATGCCGTCGATGGAAGATGAACAATTTGTTGGAAAATATATTGTTTGACATATGAATTTTCACTTGTGTATGTGAAATTAATCTCACATTGATTGAACGTTGGGATTTGAAGAGGAGCCTTAAAAGGTATTACAATTTCACATTGGTTAGAAATGGAAAAGTGGGAATATATGAGAACTATAAATAATACCATCCCACATTGAAAAAAGAAAAAGAAGTGTGGCAAGTGGGAAAACTTAAATAGTTATCCCACATAAGATAAGAATAAGTTTGTGAACCAATTTATATATGGTTAACAATTTGTAAGGTGTAACCATTTGTTGCGTAGAGACTCCTCCATGGCCTACGCGCCCGCAGGGGGGGTGCAAATCTTGGACCAACTTGGCCTTCGAGTCTTGAACTTGTGTACGGGCGCGACCTGCATACACGAATGTCGGACCGAATGAGTCAAAAATTGGCAACGAAGTGCAAACCACATTTTTGAATTTTTTTTTTACGTTTTTCCATTTAAACATAACTTGAAAACGATTTTTCATTTATGTTGTAACTCCAAAACGTCAGAATTAACATTGTTGTGTAATGATAGGAGTTATGGCTGCATTAAGAGGCAAAGACTCCTCCTTGCCTATATATACTGAACAATCTCCTTAGTTCAAACACACCACAATAAGCACGAAATCTCTCTGCTTCTTGTTCAAATTCCTATCTTCTTCCAATCACTTGGTGATTCCATTCCGGTACACTCGTTCAATTCGACTGCGCAAACTGCAGTACACGCCGCTGTATCCTGGGAAGCAAGCTCACATTATTTCGGTGAGGGGGCGAATATTGTTTTAAGGACACTGTGTTGAACACAGGGCCCGGCTCCAAAGACGCCATTTTATTTTCTGCCCATTGCAATATTTTATTTTCTATCCACGACAATTTATTTGTTACTTCTTCTAATTCAGTTAACTGTTTAAAGTTTACTTACAAAATTTAGGTTGGAGGGGAGTTGGGAGAAGAGAGATGATGCTGGGGAAATGGAATTGGATAAGTCTAGCCTTCCAAACCCTTTTGGCTATGGTGACAAGAAAATTGGCCCTAATGGTGATAAGGTGACAAGAAAGTCTGGCCCAAAATATTTTCTGATTTATCGGAGGTTCAATTGGCGGCGGCGGCGACGAGATGGAGGAGGCAGAGGGAGGTGAAGGAGAAGCGAGAGAGAGTGATTGAAAAGTAGGTTTTAAAAATTTGGGATTATAGTTGCAATTAATTCTTTAGTTTTTCTTTTCTTTTTGTTTCATTTGAATAAGGGGTAAAATCGTCAAAAATATGTGAAAAAGACGTTGAGCGCTACAAAAGTGAAAGGTAGGGATGTTTTGTGTCAAGAAATGAAAGGTAATGACGGTTTTCGAAATCAACCCCAAAGGTAGGGACGTTTTGTGATAATTACCCTTCATGAATATATACTTTTCGAAAAGAATATTATTTTTCTGCTATTCAAAATATAGTAAAAAAATTATAAATGTTAAACTCGAAAAAAAAATTAATTTTTTTAATGTGTTTAATAAAGTAAATTTAAAGTTCCGAAAATTTCCTCTTTTTCTAAGTTTGAAATTGGCTACATATTTACGGCTAAAATTATACACGAATTAAATATTAAATGAAATAACTAAATTAATGATTCGATATCTAAGTTTGGGATTAGATATGTGTAGTTAAAAAGTTGTGGATCCAGTAAAATATATTGTTAAAATTAAGGGATGATTGCATAAAAACCCCAAACCTCTGAAACATTAAGGACTTTTCCTAAACTTTTGATTTGTTGCAGCCGTCACCCCTAATATTTTCAAAATGTTATTTTTTTTTTAAAATAACAAATAGGTAAGGTAAATTTTTTTAACTCGGAAAAATATTCAAACTGGCTAACCAAACGATTTGGTACGACTTGATTTCAACCGCTAGATTGGATCAGTTTGGATTAAAATTTATCCAAACCGACCAAATCGATTTCTAATTGAGCTCAAAATCAATCAAAACCCGAACCATGCCTAGACATAGAACCTACTATGTCATTTCTTTGTTTTAGCAAAGTTTTTAAAATTGTAAAAGTCAGTTATATTTTATTTCCATCTGCTAAATTTTTCATTGGACTTAAAGCTTTTATTCACATTGTAATCTACGATTAACAATGTTTGTTTAATTAAAATTACATTTCTTTATTGTGTTTGACCCCTTCCTCATTTAAAATAAGCTAGTGTATGTTTGATCCAAATTGAATTAAATTTAACGAATTTATTGTCTAATTAAATTTAAAAATTCATGTTTTTTTTTTTCTACACGCTCATTTTCAATTACATTCACAAAATAAAATATTTTGCGCGTAAATAAAAAAAAAATTTCTACTCACATATTTTCCTAAAATTTTTTTTTTTTTAATAAACAACGGTTTGTGAAACAAGGGCTAAACTTAAATAAATTTTATCACTTACCCGTATTTTTTATGTCATAATTTTATATCCACTTGTTGGGTAAATCCGTTGTAGTCTAGTTGGTTAGGATACTCGGCTCTCACCCGAGAGACCCGGGTTCAAGTCCCGGCAACGGAAATTTTTTGAACTTTTGTTTCCTTTGCACCCAGGAGCATAAATTATCTTGACAGATCCCAAGATTATAAATATAATTGAATTAATTTATTTATTTGTTAATAATTTAATATTTTGCACATTCAAATAATCCCTGACTAATTCGTATGTCACCTACTTATTTTAAGAAGAAAAAAGGCTTCCTAATCCACCCAATTCTTTCTTTGCTAGAAATATTTCCAAAATAGTTGGCTTCAACGAGTTACGGAAAACATATCTCAATTCTGCGTGATTATATTTGAATTCCCGTCGTAACAAACAAAACATGTCATTTTTCTATTTATTACAAACTATCTAAAGTGAAAGTAGGCCACTTAAGAATTGGCAGTTGTTTCCATCAAAAATGTGCAAAAATAATCCACATTTTGAACTTGAAATACTCCATATTTACTTCGGCAATGGAAAAATCAAGAATTTAAGTTTTGGAAAACCTTCAATCATTCACTAGATATACAGACATATCCAATAAATGAAACTGTGAACAAAACCTAAAGAGAATTAAACAAGAACTAAAGAAACAGTTCAATACAAGTCCCACAATATTCAGCAAAGTCAGATTTGTTGGCAAGAAACCGCCCCCCACCTAGGGGCAACTTATGTTGCTCACTTTCACCCCCAAATAACCCATTGTCCTAAAATTCTTTAAGATTTAAGAGAAAGTCAGCAGGCTCTGATTTAGCAGCATATCCATATTTTGAGGTACTATACTTCTTATGCACACCAGTTAGTTTCCCGGTACCTGCCTTCTGATGGTAAGCCGCCATTAGTTTTGCACATTCCCTACAAAGATCAAAGACGCAATTAAGACTATCTGTCACAATTCATTAACTTTTACAAAAAAATAAGTTGAAGCCACACTTACAAAAGCTGGTCCACGGTGTATTTTGTATGCTTCTCAATTGTCTTACTCCACTGCTTTGATTTGCTGAGAGTACATTGGGCTGTAAAAATTGCAGCTGCTGCTAACAATGAAGGCGGGAACCTAAGCATCTCATACTCGACTAGGGAGAGTTCGATCATGAAGAAGGATAGCAGCTCCAACTAGAGTTCAAGTTCACAAAATTGTTTCAAATCAGTATAACCACGTTTATATTTTCGTTAAATGCATGTTTGGCACGAAGTACTATATGGATTGACAAATGACAATATAATGATTTAAACTTCAGTTTCATCATAAGAGTACACTAACATTGCACTAGATTACAGACCAACCTGTTTGTCTGATTGTGAAGCTTTAAGAAACCGTCTCATGAACACGTAAGGAGTTGGAAACGAGAGGTTAAACTTTAAGGTGTTGATCATCAATTTCTCCTGCAGGCACCACAAGAGAACTATGTAAAAAACAGAAAAAAAAAAAAAAAAGAAAAGAAAAGAAAAGCTACTATTATATAATCATAATATAACATATAATATAGTACTATAATCTACAAAAACACACCATATCAAGAACTTCTTTTCTGCAGTAAGCTCTATCAGAAATCAAAATAAGATCCTCCACAACGGGAACAGAGACTTCTTCGTATTTGCAGGAAATGAGCATAGCTGTCACTCCAACAAGCTGGAGTTTCTTTCTCATCACTGGTTGGATGGCTAAGAATCTATCGATGAGACTAACAGTTAAATATAACGTCTCGTCCATCAGTTCAAACTTGTAATGCACCTATACACATATAACGTTAAGTTAGTCTAGTTACAGAAGTTATTTTGTATAATAAACTTTGAAGGTCACTATGATGTAATTTCATATACCATATACTTTAAATTGATCGAGCTATAAAAGTTACTTTGTATAATTTCATAAACTTTGAAGGTGTGTAATTTCATATACCTCAATCAGCCAGTCGATAAGAATACCTCTCATCCTTTCATTGATGTCAGACTGCTGTTCCATATATTTTGGTGGGACACAGCTACAACTCTGTAATCAAAATTACACAATGGGGAAGAATTGAGGGCCTTAGCATTTTAGTATAATAACTCAGAATGCAAGTGATTTAGAATACTTGTAAAGTTGTGAAAATGAATCTAGTTAATTGACCTGAACAAGTCACCTATATGCTCATGGTTACTTTGTGCTCATGTTTGGATTACTTTCAAGAAACGTAAGCAAAAAAATGTTCCTCATTTTGACAGTAAGTCACAAGTTCAACGAGTGAAGTAGCCAAAAACCATCATCAAGAATGTAAAGAATTAAGTAATCCATACACAATTCATTTGGAGATCAAAAAACGCAATAATGTGCAATAAAATAGGTGAGCAAAGATTGAGAATTCCAAGAAGTAAAACAAAGAATAGTTCACCTCCGTCTTTTTGTAGTAGGTATATATGTCGTCAATATATTCGACAACTGCAAGTTGATTCTTCTTATCAGCACTATCTATGTCCACAACTGGCTCCTCCTCGTCAACTTCTTCCATTTCAATTTCCGCATCCTACATGAAAATACGAGATCAATGGTTCAATTCAACAGAGTAACCAGTGACAAGCTGCCAAGTTAAACAGAAAACGATACCATTCGATCAATTTCTTCGAGCATAGCTTCTGTATGTTGCACAGACATTGGGACATCATAGTCACCAATTACTTTGTAGTCCTCTGCATCAACAATGAGGCAGTCTACCAATTGCTGTGTATTGGAATCTCGTTGTTGGATTGATGGCTTGGTTTCCTACAATAACACAGTTTAATCCATTTTAGGCACATTAATAACCCAAAATATTCTGAAACCTTTGTTTTGGCTAAGATTAAAACAGTTACTTATAATTACATAAGTAAGCTTTAAAAGAAGTATATTTTACTCCTTCAAAACTGGAAACAAATATGTTACTTGTATTGACGAATAGTAACTTTCATATGAAGTAGCTTTTCTAAAAAAAAGTAAATTATCCAGATGCTTACAGAAACCAAAGTTATCTTTACTTCTTTATGTGAAGCTTATTCAAACATTCTCTTACTAACAAAACACTTAAGTTTCTTTTTCGGAAAGAAACTATACCTTAATATATGGATGCTGTTGTTTGCAAGCCATTTGTGCAGCAAACTTCCTGAACAAGCACCAAGAATCAGAACACATATATCGAACATGGTCAAAATATTGTCGATTTACTGCAGATTAGTATCAATTATTTTCTCTCTTCTCTTTGCCAAGTAAAACCAAAAATAAAGATTTTTCATTTCAAAACAAGAACAAAAGAGAGATCAAATTAACAAACCTAGTGATGGGTCGGTGCATCGGAACATCAGGTTTCTTGTTACTGATAGCATTTTTTCTGAAAAAGATCGACAATTGAAAAAAAATAAATTAAAAAGGGGTACTCAATATTAGCATGAAATTCGAAGATCAGTGATTAAGGGTTTCATACTCTGTCAAGACACCTCTCTTGTGAACAACAGATGGGTAAGGGGGAATTCCTATTATGTTCTTATTGATTGCAGTCAATGCCCTTCTACTATGTCCAACTGCCACTGGAAGCTTTTCACCTCCAGGCCTCAATTCCCCTATTGATAACGAATAAAATTATACAATTTTTTTCCTCATAATGAGGGTTTGATGATAAAAGATTTAAAAAATAAAAATAAAAAAACGCCTAATAATTGAAATTTTAAATTTAAATTACCTTGAATATTTGATGGCCTGATCACACCCGGAAAGTTCTCATCTGATCCACCCATATTTCTTGCAGTCTTTTGAAATTATCTGTAGAAATTTGGAGTTTTCAATCATAACCCATTAGATAATTCTAAAATTTCATCAATAAAAATTAAATTCTCTAATAAAATGATTGATTTAATAAGAAATCGCCAATCAACGTTCAAGGAAAAAAAAACCCAGATCATAAAATTTGATGAGAGAGAGAAAATAAGCGTCCGAATCAAGAAAAATCCACAAGAAATCTGTAGGTAAAATTCAATTAAAAAAATCCACTCACAGAGGATCCTCAACAAAAAAGAGAGAAAGAGAGAGGCCTTCAAGAAAACCCAATCAGAATCAATCAAAATATCATTGAAGGAAAAGATAAAAGCCTCTCTCTTTGGTAAGGGGTGGGAGTGTGTTCTTGAAGTTGAATCAGAAGGGTTAGGGAAAATTCTGAGCATCCAAACGGCGGATTGATGTCTGCAAAAAAATACATGCTTTCATAATTTGAAAACTAACGGCTACTTAATCGTAGCCGTTGGATGAAAGGTTGCATATGATTGTTCCGTATTTGGGCTTCTTAACGGATACTTGGTCGTTTGCCATGTGCTTCTTTCAAAATTCTCCAAAACCAATAATTTTCATGCCTTTAAAAGGTTTCTTGCATTAAAAGCCCATTTGGAATAGATTGAAATCCAATTAAAATTAAAAATATAATCGTTATTGGATCTTACTCGTCTAATAAAAATCAACAATAAAGATTAATTTTTCAATTTTAATTCGATTTTAATATCTCTCAAACGGGCTCTAAATTCCTTCATTTTTACGGCTAGTTAATAAAACTAAGCTCGTGTTTGGTAGAAATAAAGTCAACGATTAATTTTAACTACACATTTTATGGGATTCACAACTTTTCAACCACACATTTCATCAACTTTTATCAAAATTTATTAAGAGGATGTTTGGTGTAGATTAAAATCAGATTTTCGGTGGATTATGATAGAAGTTTTTGAAATATGTGGCTGAAAAGATGTGAACCCATAAAAGATGTGGTTGATATTGATTGTTTAACTTTGATTTAAATTAAATTCAGATTAAAATTTGATTCAAACAGACCCTGGGAATATGATTTTAATCCTCACTGAACATGGACTAAATATCCACTTACAAAAGTTTCGTCCCCTCTTTTAATCCTACGTATGTAATCTCATTAATTCTCTAACTTTTGTTTTTCATTGTCGGCATCGGCACCTTAGATTTCAAATCTTCATTACTACGCAAGTAAGGACTGTTTAATATTAATTTTAAATGTATTGTTGAACATAATTACATAGTTTGTTGTTGTCTTGGATGATATTTCGTCATTGTAAAAATTGTTAGTGATTTTTTATTTATTTTTTCACATTTACATTATAAGCATTTTCCAAATCGAGAAGATGTTAAAATACAAAAGTAATTACATGAATAATTAATAGAATTTATATAGTTCGTGATTTTAATGATGGCAATGGGGCGGTGTTTCTTGACTAATCGAGAACGGGGAGGGTCGACCCCCTCGATTAATATAATTATTTTTTGTTAACATATTTATGAATTAAGCATAGTATATCATTCCATTTCAAAACTTCAAAATAATTTATATATAATATGATTATAATATATTTTAATTAACTTATAAAAAAATTACGATAAGAATTAAAATTTATCAACGGGGGCCATATATGTGGAAGGAGTTCCTCGTTCACAACACGACCCTACTCTGAATAAATGGGGATGAAAAATTGAATCTTCGGCCAGAACATGAACCCTTCTAATAACTGTTTTTTGTACACTTATTTAGACCTTTTAAGTTAGAGTATTTATTAGATATTTTGATGAATAATGACTTCATTCTATGTACATTGTGCTTGTTAGGTAAATGTCAGCAAAAATGACGAAATTGAAGAAAAACGATGGAAAATGACTCAATTGTAATAGATCTAAAGTTCGAAGAATAAAGTGCAAATACTCAAAAACTGTGTTAGACCTCACGACAAAGATCGAAAAGTAATATGAGTCAATTGGACGAGAAAAGAAATTATAGAGGTAAAATATAGTCAAAGTATTCTCACACATTAATTTCAAATTTAACAAGTCATGCTTCAAATTTTTAACCTATTTTTATCACGGTAAACGTTTGAATTGGAAAATAACACTTCAAAAAGAATTGTAGCCATTTGAATTAATTTTTCATCGCACTTTGAATCACTTCAATCGAACATCGGGAGAGAAAAATATGACAAAAATATTGACTGCTTAGAGGCATAACCATGCAATCACATGGTATAACCATGCGAGCGCATGGGTCACCTGCAAGCCTCCTGAGGCTAAACTCCATGCTCCATGCAATCACTTGGTTTCCCGTCTCGAAAGATTTTCTTTCCTTTTCTCGTGATTCATCTCTGTATGGTACAATACCTTCAACATCTTAACCTAGAGGCCGTTTAGAACGTGGATTAGCAAGCTATTATCTCATATTCTATCATCAAAGTGAAGCGTAAGAAGAGTTTTGAGATAGAGTTAATACAAAAAAGTTGAAGATTCAAGGCTCAAATTAAAGGAAAAGTTCAAGAAATTGATTTATGGAGCTTCTACCTTTGTTCTTTGAATTTGGTGATGTCTATTCTGAACCCTTTGTGTAATTTAGATACAAATATGTTATGCTAAACTTCTTAATGTATTAGATGAATGATGAAATTGTCGGTCATGTGTTTTTTATTTAAAGATAAGTATTTTAGTGAATTCTCGTGTTTGTGATTTTGCATGCTTATTGTGTTATTTGATTGCTTAGCTATCAATTAAATAACTCGTTGCTTATTATAATGTTGGGAAACTCACAATAGATTAGAACGTTGCATAATTGACACACGGGCAATAGGTGTTAGGAATAATACTTGTGGCGTGTGTGATATTGTTGATAATCATGTGATTGAATGCATCTCATTGTATATGAATTCAGACTAGGAATATGATCGTGTTGGGTTTAGAATATGTTTAGTCTATCTTGAAAAGAAGATTAAACAATATAAGATTATCGATTGTCATTAACACTTCAACAACACTAAACTACGTAATTCAAAATTAGAAATAGGTGAAAATAGTGAATTTTGAAATCCAATACATTCACTTCGTAATTTGATAAAAACCTCACTTTTACGCATCTCGTAGTTTAATTTAAGATGATTACACAAAAAAAAAAAAAAAAAGGCAACATCCCTTTTGGGTCAGTACATCAGTTTTGATAGAAACTAACACATTATAATTTACACTTATTTCTCGTGGGACGATTCACGTAACTCGCTACGTTATTACCTGTCAACAATTCCGTACGCTTGCAGGTTTTGTTCAAACGCCCATCACCATTACTATGTGATTTTTTGTCCATCCCTTGGTTTTCTATCATACGGGGAGCAATAAGTCTGCAAATATAATTAGATATTTTCACTAATTTAAAAAGAGATTGTACTTTTAATTTCTTCTTCCAATAATATATGATTGATGATATGTTAAGCAAATACATTTTAAACGTGTCGATAAAGTATAACGGATATTGAATTGCCTTAAAAAGGTATACATGTATTTTGTGTTGAATACAAAAAAACGTTGATAAATAAAAATTCTTGTCTTGTAATAGCTTTTGACTAATTGAAAAACTTGACATTCCTCAAAATAATGCATTTATCAAGACATATATATTGCTTTTTTCCCCTCTAGTTTGTCATATTTTAGGCATAATAAGTGGAATTTATTTTGTATTTCATTGATTAGATATTTACATTTTATGCTGATTATGCAAAAATTCACCCAAACAAGACATTGTGAGATCAAAGTAGAATCATGTTTAACGCGGAGACCAAAAATCACGAGTTCGAATCCCCTCCCAACACTTTCTCGATCGAGCCCGTCACATCGGACTTGCCTAGTGTAGTTTTTGCGGACTACTGCACATGAAGCGAGGTTTACCCAAGGCACACTCACGGATAGCGACTGTGGGTTCCTACGTCAAAAAAAAAAAAAAAAAATTTAGAACCATGTAGATAACTTTCTTTACAAAAGTGATTATCCATTTGATTTTGAAACATTTCAACTTAGTGCAACGGAGCGTGGACGGTGATGCTACCTTTTCTAATCGCTTTTCTTGTTTCATGTTTAAATTGTGATGATATAATAATATTTGGAACATACTAGTATTTGAAATAAAACTTGGTAGATCATTGTGCTACTCGTGTAATAAAACGAGTTAAAAAGAAAAATGTCACGTGAAAATTTGAGATTATTGAGTAAATTGCATAATCTATGCTAAGAAGTAAGAATGTATTGTTCGTTTCAATTCAGCTCATGTGTTTGAAATAGAGGCTTTAAAATTGAAAATATGGCCCTTTTTGGGTCTCAAATTTTTATATTTTTAATTTTTCTCTAAAAGATTTTGATAAAAGTTGATAAAATGAGTGATTGAAAAATTGTAGATTCTCATGAAATATGTGATTAAAATTAATTATTAATTTTGACTTTGATAAAAAAAAAATTAAATTTTAAATCTTACCAAACATGAACTCAATCTACTTTATCAAAAATATTGTGGATCAAATATGCAATTGAAAGACAAAAAAAAAAAAAAAAGTAAGTTACAGCAAATGATAAATCAATTAACATTCTATTTAGAGAATCTATTTTTGAATTGATAGGGTCTTGCCGACAACTGTGATTGTCTATTTCCTGGAGATGATACCGTTAGACAATTCTTCTGATCAATGCAGTTTATGTTCCGTACAGGACCGTACAGGACCACAAATTTAAAATTCCAATTACATAAAAATATGGGAAAATTTAATATAATACAAAATTTCAAAACTAAGAAAATAATTTTGAAGTTTCAAAAATCAGGTGTTGAATAAGATTTATTAATTACATATGAAAATTTTCATTTTCATTCTTCTACTCATTTTCAACTACATATTCTTCAATAAAATAATATTTTTCATTATATCAATAATTTTTCTTTCCTTTTCAACCACACATTCTCCATCAATTTACTATTTGAAAATAATGTGGCTCAAACACACCAATATGTTAAGAACATAGTTCACAAATTTTACACGTCATAATTTTTTTTTTATCAATCACAATTTATCATATTAATAGGTCACATATTATTCTTCATTCACAAATCACAAATTTTTACACGTCACAACTTATTTATTAAATTGATAGAACATGTATTATTCTATGGTCACAAATCACTAATTTTATAGGTCACAAATTAGCCCATGTTTGGCCTTATTAAATTTTAATTCATTTTTCTCTCTCCTCTTATCAAGTAATACATTTTCTTAATAAAATAATATTACACATAAATCCAAAAAATCTCCTTGCTTTTTAACCATACATTCTTCAAAAATAAAAAAAATAAAAAACTATTCCAAAATTATCAAATTTAGGACTATGCTACATGTACATAATTTTTTTGCCTAATCTTTTACCTAATTTTATAAAAGGGTGTGGTGACCACACATTTGAGAATTTTTTATTCACGTGGACCCCACTGCATGTGAGAGGGTGACATATTTTCGATAACCCTCATTCAGTATAAATAGAATTATCTTCAAATTTATTGGTCACAAATTATTTTTCGATCAAAATTATTAAATTAATTTGTCACAATTTGACAAATTGTAAGTCACGATTAAAAATCTAGTCAGAATTTCACATTTTTTAGGTCACATATTATTTATTGATAAAAAATTATCTGTTTCATCAATAACATATTATTTATTGATCACAATCAACTAAATAATTGGTTTCAAACACTCTTTCCATCACCACCTTGGCACCTCGCCATCGCACTATCACAATCTCACCAGCACCGCCAACATCACCACCACCACCTCACGAGAAGTGGCGGACCCAGCACCCAGCGAGGGGACGCATCTGCGCATGCTGGGCTTCGCCGGAACAGTGCACCGCATGCGGAAGGAGACCTGCGCGACTTAGACGAGGGTTTGGCTTCTCATTCCTGATTTTTTTAAAAAAATTAGGCCTTCCCAATTTGGTTGTGCCAAGGCCTCTGCTTTTCAATTAACCAAACCCAAATCAATTTATATATAGTCTAGCCATCCAGGTCCATTAATTTCACTCAATTTCCATTTTACAATTTACACGGTTCCACACTTCCACTCCCAAGTTTCCACCGACACCCGCCTGAGCCGCCTCCTGGTGATGCCTCCACCAGTGGGCAGTAAACAATCCATCCCTGTCGGTTTCAGACGATTCAACTGTCGGAAGCCTAAAGGTCAGAACTGGCAGCTGTCGTTGTGATCGTGAGGGAGCCCGTGAGTTTTCTCTATCTCTCTCTCTCTTTTTGGTTTTGATGCTATTTTTTATTTTAAAGGATATGATTATCCTTACTTAAGAATCATGATTTATGTTCTATGAATTAATTGGCAATTTGGCATTGAAATGAGAATTGTGATTTGTGAAAAATGTGAATTTGTGATTTGGGATAAATAATTTATGTTGAACTATCATTGAATTATGAATTTTAATTTATCATTTAGGAGTTTTAATTCGTGATTTGGGAATTAGGATATGAGGCCACATAGAATGCAATTGTCTAAGTTTACATTTACTGAGTAAGATTGTATCGTATTGGTGAATGGTGATTTATATATATTGATGGGTGATTTATAGATTTAGTACTCTAATTTCGGTGATAATTTTTTATATTATTTTTCTTGTAGTCATCCTTTTCTCCCTCTATCTCGTATTTCGTAAACGATCTCGTTATTGTGGCCGTTGACGATTGGCGACCGTCGACCGCCCCTAGTTGAGTTCATTTTCTGAGTCTGCCACTGCTTACAAGTCCTACAAACACAACCAGTACCACCAACTATAAACACCACAAACAAAACCCATTTTTCTTGGCTATATAGCAATGCATTTGCAGCCTACCAAAAAAAATAGTGATAGAAATTGAAGCTTTGGTTAATGAGGTAGGAACTTTCTTCTTTTCCTTCCTCTTCACCATTGTTGTATTCATTCTATTCACAAAGGAGGAAGAAACCAATTATGCTATACCACATATGGAAGGTGTGGTCAATGAGATGCAAAGTTTCTTGCTTTCCGACATTTTCACCTTTCTTGAAGATTTACCATTGCAAATCTATGAGGTGGAAGGGAGAAAAGAAAGAAAGAAAAAAACAGAAAAAGAAAAAAAAAAAACAAAAAAACAAAAGCAATAACGGATATCAAAGCTCTTGTCCACGAGGTACAAAGTTCCTTTAGGAATGACAAAGGGCCGAGCCGTTGAAGGGAGAAAAGAAAGAAAAGAAAAAAGGAAAGAAAAAACAAAAGCAATAATAGATATCAAAGCTCTGGTCCACGGGGTAGAAAGTTTCTTTAGGGATGGCAATGGGCCGGACTGAGCGGAGCCAGCTCGACCCATCTACCCTTGAGCTTGGCTCATCACTCATCAAAGTGACGAGCTGAGCTCAAGCTCATGCTCAAGGGTTGAGCTCGACTCGGCCCATGAGCTCGAGTTTTTTTAAAAAAAAAATTTTTTAGTTTTTTCTCACATTTTCAAGCTTGTCCACGAGCCGCTCACTTCCAAAATCTGCTCGACTCATGCTCGAACTCGTCTTTTGGACTAGTCGACGAGCCGACTTGACTCGATTGTCACCCCTAAGTTCCTTAGGTTTCATCATTTTCATCGAGAGTGATTGAATTCTACCAAAATTGGCCAGGGACAATAAAGTAAATACACGTAGCCAAATGAAGGGTAGTTGAGGCCTTTTGTCACATAAAGTTACTGTTCGCTACAGTACCACTTTATGCAATGTCAGCACTTTTTCAATTTTATATTGGCAACATAAAGTGAATTATATTAAAATATGAGTATTAGCATCAAATTGTGTTTGATTGATCAGCGATTTATTGTACTAAACAGACTTGCACATTGCTAGCAAACAAAACTATAATTCTTAAATTAGTAATTACAATATAAAGCAGATATATGAATGGTTGAACAAAATAATTAAGCTCTCGTTTGTCTCTCATTCTTTTAAAACGTTTTTTTTCTACATACTCATTTTCAACAACATATTTACACAATAAAATATTCTACTTGTAAACCCAAAGTTTTTTCTACTTTTCAACTACACATTCTCTAAAAATTTAGTGTTCAAAACAATGTTTTCCAAAAATAAAAAATAAAAAATGACCATCAAACGAGAGCTAAAATGTGTATTAACTATCTTATTTTATTAGAATAACTGCATATGTGCATTTATTTATAACAAAAATGCTAGATGTACACTGACATTTGAGATGTTTAAAAAAGATTGGAGGGAAAATTGAATATTTTTTAAATTATCCAATGGTGTATTGCTACGTGGCAAAGTTTAAAGAATGATGTATATGTAGCACAATTGTATTTATAATTAGATTTTGCTATTTGTACATAATGAATTGCATAATATGATGTGGAAGGAAAAATTGGATGAAAAAGTTGACTGTATTTTAAACTAATAAATAATAAAGTGTCATGTAGTATTATTCAAATCTTGATATACATGTAACAAAATCTTTTATAATTAGTTAAAAAGTTTTGAAATGTGACACATTCTGGCAATACCGTTGGTTTTGCTATTTGTGTATATAGATTGACATCTCAGTGTACAACTTCCTCACAATATAGAGGGAGACCACGACTAATAAAAAAATCGTGAGCCCCTATTGTAAGGTACAACCTTGATATACATGTAGCACAACTCTACCGATTAATACAATTCTTGTCGTGTCATGCCGACGGGCTAGGGCTTATGTGGTACCTTTAGACACCTAGGCCTAGGCGAGTAGATGCTATAGTTTTTCAATATAATATTATTTAAATATTTAAAATCTAACAACTTACAAATTTAAACATACAATAAAAAAACACCTATATTTAGATTATTTGTATCGAGCCAAAGCGCCTCTTGTTTTTGAACTTCCTTTTGTCTGTCTTTCCCTACTTTCCCTCTTCTGATCTGTTGCCACCTCCACGGTAAAGTTCTTACAATTCTTACCATCCACAATACTTGCTTCTAATTTTCCCTTATCTCTTGAAATTGTTACCCCAACAATTGATATGGATTTATTGAGTTTTTTTCTTCTTTTAATTAAAACGTTGTAATTCTAATTGTACGGTTATACCTGGGATTTTTTTTATTTTTTTATTTTTTAATTTTATGTGAGGGAACTGCGGATATAAACAGTTCGAGACTTCAATTTTTAAGCAACAGAGTTTTAATAAGGTTTAACTTCAAAATTCGTCGTTAAATTCATGTATGCTATTCTTTGCTTTGCTTTGCTTTGATTTTTTTTTTTTTTTGAACTGTAATTGCTTAATAATCTGCTTATATAGATGTTAGAATCTGTAATTTTTACACATTTTTTTTGAAGTATATGGAATTATCTGTGAGGAATTTTGTTGGTTTCGGTAGCAAATTATATTCCTTAGATAAGTAGTAAATAGATATCATGTTTATTATAATTAACCCTCTCTTAAATGTAGGGTCTTGCTGAAATGGTTTTCTGCTAAGTCTAAGTAAATTTTCCAAGTAGTAACTAATAATTCCCATTAAATGTTATCGTGTTGTTTCTTAGTTATATTCACTACAGTATTGGATGAGTTGCTATGTTGTGTTTGAGGGGCGATCTTGAAATTTCGTAATTCATCCCCATAACCTAAATGTGATGTCTCTCTCTACTCTGCAGCCCTTTCTGTATGCCCTACCTTGACCCGTAGCTGAAGAAGCTTTGGGTAATTTATATATGCAAATTTATGTACATTTTTTTCTTACGTCCTCAAATGTATATAATTGTGTAGAAGTTGGAAGTAACTCTTTTTACTTCCATTAATCCTCAGGACTCAAGTGTACTGAAACATTCTCCGGGTGGAATTACTTATAATGTTTTCCCAAATGATCAATACTGAAAGCAATGGCAACGGGATCTTTCTTAGTGGTGCTGGCAGTCCTGCCGTGGATAAGCAACCATCTAGCACACTGAAAAAGATGGTATTAAGAGACGTGCAGAACGAAAATGTAGGATCAATACATAAGAATCAAGAGAGTTTGCTCTTTGGAGGAGGAAAACCCAGTGGTGATGCAATTAAGGCCCGTGGGACAAAACGGCTTACACCTGAGCGCCTTTCGAATTCCTCAGTTCATTCCTCCTTGGCCTTCAATGGTACAAATGATAATATTATGAACACCCATAGAAGATTAGAATTAGAACTTGGCAGAGGACGATTCCTAAACAATGAAGACAAATATTCTGGTTGTCCTAAGTCAACGAATTTGTGTCCATTGCCACTGCCACTGGAAATCTCTAAAAAGCAAACACTTGTGAGGGAGAGTAACATTCGTCGTGCTCCTGTAGCTACATCTAATCATATGACTCCAGTGATGGTTTTTTCAAGTGTTGGACCTTCAGTTCCCAGCTCTCTAGGAAAGCACGAAAATAACACCCAAGCTCCTGGATCTGACTGCCTCAGTGTCTCCTCAGAGCTGCCTCATGTAGTTGATTCTAAGGACAACAGTGATCAGCTAAGAACAGAACGATTTATTCGCCTGCAGAATTTTTTGAGGCAATGTGATGAAGCTAATCAAATGGATCGCATTCAGAGTGAGTGTCTTTGGTTTTCTATGATTTTGTTTAACCATATTTCTGTCTAAAGTCTGACAGTTTTGGATTTGCTGTTTGCTTGATGTGGTTTCCATCAGTGCTTTTGCATTTATCTCCTTTTGAGCTTAGTAAACATGCTGTTGAGTTGGAGAAGAGAGCAATTCAATTGACAGTAGATGAAGGTAAAGACAACGTGAATTTTCTGGCAGTTCCTTTTTTTCCTTGCCTCAACCAGCTAATAAGTGTACTTCTACCATTTGATTGTCTAAATTGTTTGAAATTTACGCATGGCGTAATGAAACAGGGACATGGGAAATTGAACTGAAGAATGACTTGTTTTGTTTACTTGAAATTTGAGTTATATGGTTTGAACTTTGAAGTTGTCCATATTTATTTCACTCTGCAAGCAAAGGACACTCTGTTTTAATTGTTACAATTAATTAACTTTCAACATTAAAGAAATTCCTTAGATTTTCTGGTATATGATTGCTAGAAATTAGGGACTATGAGTTGTACCCAGAATAGAACTGTCAATTGCCTTTATGGTTTCATCAATGAATGAGGATAAGTGAGGGAAAAGAAAATAAGATGATTAAGTTCATGGAAATTGCTTGGTATTATTGTTTTTGCATCTCAAACTATTATGACATTTGTTTTTGTGTTTGTTAAGGACTTTTGTTGAATAAACATTGTATTTTAGGATCTATGCACATGTACATATATGTTCAGACAACATTACCATAGAGATAAAGGTGTATGTTGGCAAGTATGTAGTTTCTCTATTCTCAGTGTATCGGTCTACCTCTTTCGGATTTCACAGGACAACTTTGGTTTTCCTGCCATTTTGTCACTTCATTTTCTCAATGCTTGTGGGGTGCAAATATTTAGGATGTATAGTAGCCAAAATAGGAACATAGAGAATAAGAATTTAGTATAAATTTATGATATGATTATGAAAAGTTTAAATCAAACCAATAAAGGATTGGTGACAAATAGTTCCTCACTGATATGATAGGTATTTGCAATAATCTTCTTCTCTCACTTGTCTCGAAGTAGGTAATTTTCACTAATCAATATAAAGCGTGTTTCTACATCCAACTTGATGCCTTGCTTAGTATCCTCTTTCTTGGTTGGTTCCATATGTTTTCTCATAGTTTCAGCACGCATTTGAATGACAGCACCATATCAATTCATATAACAAGATGGTAAATACCCGTAATTCTTAATATTCTCGTCATTGCAGGAAAAGAGATGCAGCGGATGAAGGCATTGAATGTTTTGGCGAAATCTTGCCCAATAAAAGTTCCATTGCAATCATTTCATTTACTACATTCCAACAAGGATAAGTGATAAAGTATATCATAATATTGTGGTGCTGATGGGCGCCTTCACGGACTTCATGGGTACTTGCATTCCACCAAGCCTGAGACGAGAGTTATCATCTGCTTCAAACATTACTACAACCAGTTGCGTAGCTGTTGATGAAACGCATCAACCAGTTTTTTAATCAATGATGATATGCATTGGGTAATGCCACTATAGATGCTTGTGCTTTCACTTAATGAGATGCTCTCACTTTGTTTTCGCCTAGGTATTATGGATTCAGAAGCAACTATATGAACTCTCTTTTTGTTGTGTATGTTATGCTTCATGTTGGTTAAACATTTCATCTTATGTAGTTATGTTGGTTTGATTACACCATAAATGAAGACGACACATGATAAATTATTCTATAACGTTTTTCTATATTTTTAGATTACTTGTTGTCTCATTTCTATTCATTTTGTTGCTTGAAAGTTCTGCTGAGGTGTCTAAAACAATCATAATGGTTGCTTTTGTCATGAAGATTGAAGGTAGTGGCGAACGTAGATATTTTGAGTTGTAAAAAAAAAATTAAAGCATTAGATATCTTATTACAATTATTATTTACGAGTTCTCATATTTTGATAACGTTTCATAATTATATCATTTTCAATATTGTTAAATACACCGTTCTCGATACGTGCAATCAAATTATCATTTAACCATCGATAGGAGCTTGTCAAAGAGTTAGAAGTCACGGAAGTAAGGAAAAAAAATAAAAAAGTGAAGAGGTTTTGCAAACCTAAATCTGATTTTTGATTTGACAAAAAAATGTAAATGAAATATACGCTGCAAGCCATTTTTCCTTTTTTATCTTCATTTTATTTAAATTCCATTATTTGGCAGTGAGTTTGGATTTGTGATTTTATAATTTTTATTTATGTAAAAAACACTTTCTAAAAAACGTTTTGAGATCTCTACAGTTAGGTCATGTTTGATTGCAAAGAATTTTATGAAAAATGTCACATTCGAGGAAAACGAATTCCACTTTGACTATTTGATTGCAACCTGAAAATGGAAATCGAATTTCAAAGTACAACCATTTTAAGTTGCATTTTCTTTGTTTTCATGGAAAACGAATTCATATGAGTTTGGTGGCTTTTTATTTTCCAACTAAAATGAAATTTGAATTCCTTTCCATATTTCTAAATATTGTTATCGAAAATTAGTCTATAAAATAATAAAACCCTTAAAAGGCGTCTCTCCATTTTCCCACTTTTGGACAGAATTTATTTAATTAATTCACGGTTTCTGCCTAAAAAAATAAAATATCAACATCATTCACCATGTAATAAAGAAAAGGATTAGACGACTATTATTATTTCAGTGTATATACCTTCGTTTGCCATTCTTATCCACTCATGATGATGACATGTTTAGTGCAAACGATAAAATAATATTGTACAATATCAATAAAAAAATTAAGGTTACGTTTAATTGTCAATATTTTTCCTGAAAAATGCGTTTTTTCCACCAAATTCTCTACTTTTGTGCCATTTGTTTTACAATTTTCTCCACGAAAAATATTTTTGCACTTTTGGTCACGTGACCATATTTTCCTTGAAAAAAAAGAAAATATTTTATTTAAGGAGATTTTTTTTTTTTTTTTTTCCAGATACCTCACTCTCTCTCTTTCATCTATCCCCTCTATCTCATCTACCCACCAATAAAAAATGAACAAGTATAATATTTTCTAAATTGAAAACTAAATCAATCAAACACATTTAATTAATAATTTCCATACAAATAATTTCTAAACAATTGAATTATCCAAAATTTATTTTCTTTTCATACAAATTCTATTCTCGCAATCAAACGTACCATAAATTATTTAATTGCTACGCAATAACATGAACTAGCATTTTTATTATCATACACTGAGTTTGACTTAAATAAATATTACAAATAATTTTATCATTTTTTAATCTCATCTCATCGTATTTCTTTTAAGTAGAAGAAAATTTAAACGATAAGAATGGTTGAATCTTCAAACCTTGTTGACATACAAACTTTTGTAATTTTTTTATTATGTAAACATTATTGATGCCAAATTAAAAATTTCTTATGGATGTATACCTACTTTTTTTAGCAAGCTTTGACCAAAATAAGTTGGAAAAAAAACATAGAATATACTTTAAGCAAAAAAATCCGCACCGCCCCGAACGGTTGGCGGGGCCCGTGAAGAATAAAAAAAATTAATAACAAATTAAAAAAAAATTAGTTAACTGAATTTTTTTTAAATAAATAAATAATAAATGGGGCAAACCCGCGCCGCACCCCGCACCTCACACCAGCCCCATCTAAGGTGGGGCGGGGGGCGGCCTTCCATTTCTTCTCTATTCTCCCCGTATTAATAGCAATGTTTTAAAACTGTTTTGGTTGCTAATCCAGTTTTATTATTATTATTATTATTATTATTATTATTATTATTATTATTATTATTATTATTATTTTAAAAAATCAATTAAAATGAATGAATACGATCCCTAGTTTTTACCAATTTTAAATTTTATGGCATGCTATCAAACCGGTTATAAGTTTTTTGATCGAATCGGTCGATCAAATTACTATTAACAATTGGACAACAATGGCATGTCACTACACCCATTATTAAGATTTTTTAAGTTAAATCGGCCAATTTAACTCTTATTAAACATTGGATACATCACCACAAGCACATAATTGATGAGAGTGGAACTATGTGCATTATCAACTCTAAACTACTTGACAAAATTTTGAAAAGCAAATTGATAAACACAAAAGTCCAACTCAACACACAAACCTCACCCCCCACATAAAACTTGATTTAAATTTGCAATTTGCATTATCCTGGCAATATTATTTTATTCATCAAGGCTTGTTTCTTTGGTTTTTCCATTTTTGTCTAGTCAGTTGAATGCCAAGGGGGTTATGGTGGGGGCCTATGCATGGTAAACAATAGGCTTGTGGAGACTAAAGAATCCATATAAGAGTTTGCACTTAGTTCTTTGCGGAGGGGATAAATGAGAGCAAAAACCCATAAAATCCAACAATGTATTGGACAATATTTGATACATGTATTTGTTGGAATTGAGAAACAACTTCGGAATATCCAAGAATCTTTTCCTAGTGAGTTCATCTGCCTCTTCTTGTCTGCTTTTCGTTTATTACTATGATTTCTGTTTCTTGTCTGGAAATATCTTTACCGGTCTTGTCTATGCTCAAAATTTGTTCTTTCTAATGTAAAATTTAAGAATCTTGATGAGTGGATTCAGATATGTGTAGGATCCAACTTAATGGCCAATTTAGTTATTTGCTTCAGTTTACTAAATATTATGAACTAAAACAATGTTTCGGTTTCTTGTACAGACTGAGCTTTGACAGTGTACAACTTTCATACTAGATTGTACTTGGATATAGATTCTGATACTATTTTTGGGGTCCTCCATATGATGCCCTTATGGATTTTGATTACACGGATGAGCTATTGTTAGGAGGATTTTGGTTAGATGGATCTGAATTTTCACAATTCAATGCTTCGAATCCCAGTGGTCCGTTCGACCCTTCATTCGTATGGTCTAATGTGGAAGAGAGGCAAAGATCAACTTTTCATGACAACTTGTCCGTTAGTCAATCCCGAGGAACAAAACAAGCTGTAAAATCTCATTCCCTTGTTGGGGATACTTCTAATGATGGAGGTTCTATAGGTCAATCAGATCGTTTTTCGGTTGAACGTTCCGAGCCGAGCAAAAGGAGGATTGGACAAAGGGCCTCAATATCGGCAATAGACCGTTTGGTTTGGGCAATTGGGTACATAAAAGATAACTCGAGAGATAAGGATGTACTTATTCAAGTATGGGTGCCGGTTAACAAAGGTGGCCGGCGAGTGTTGACGACGAATGATCAACCTTTCTCTCTTGACCTTAATAGCCCAAGGCTTGTCCATTATAGGGAGATTTCTGTGAATTACCATTTCCCTGTTGAGGAGGCTTCTAAAGGGGTAGTGGGATTGCCTGGAAGGGTCTTTTTGGGTAAGGTTCCCGAGTGGAGTCCTGATGTTCGGTTCTTTACGAGGGACGAGTACCTACGAGTCGGACATGCACAAAAATACGATGTTCGTGGAACATTTGCCGTTCCAGTTCTTGAACTGAGTAGTCGCAATTGCTTGGGGGTTATTGAAGTGATCATGACCAAGGAAAAGATGAAGTATAGTGCAGAGCTTGAAAGTGTATGCAAAGCTCTTGAGGTTTGTTTTTTGCTCATTTTCACGAGTTCTTAAATTTATTTTAAAACATTCGATTTTTTGGCTGTACAACTACAAGAATGTAGGAATCGAGACCTATTTCTTTAGCTAAAATTTGAGTAAAAGAACTTGCTTTCTTATAGGCTGTTGATCTCAGGAGTTCTGAAGTTTCAAGTGCGCAGAACATCAAGGTAATCAGATAGAATCTGCACAGTATCATTTCTCCGCAGAAGTTACTAAATTTTCTGAATTAACGTGTCTGGTTCTTTGCAGACGTGTGATTTATCTCATCAAGCAGCATTACCCGAAATTTTGGAGGTTTTGAGATCTGCTTGTGAAACACATAGATTGCCGTTGGCTCAGACATGGGTCTCATGTGTCCTACAAGGCAAATGGGGGAGTCGGCACTCGGACGATAACTTGCTCCATTGTGTTTCCACTGTAGATTCTGCTTGCTACATAGCAGATCCCGGTACTCGGGATTTTTTCGAAGCTTGCTCCGAGCACCACTTGTTAAAAGGTCAAGGCATTGTCGGTACAGCGTTTACGACTAACCAACCTTGTTTCTCACCTGATGTAACTTCTTATAGTAAGACTGTGTATCCTTTGTCTCATCATGCAAAGATGTTTGGACTATGTGCTGCTGTTGCTATACGTCTTCGGAATATCTGTACTGGTTCGTCTGACTTTGTTTTGGAGTTCTTTTTGCCTAAGGATTGTAGGGATCCTGAAGGACAAAAGGGAATACTGACTTTGTTGTCGAATGTTATACAAAAAGTTTGCCGCACGTTACGAGTTGTTACGGAAGAAGAGTTGAAGGACGAATCTGTTTCTCCAATTTGTGAAGTTGCAAATCCTCCAGTAACTAGATCTTGTGAAGAAGCTCCACAGGTGGACCAAATGCATTCTTTGAGGCCCTCTCATAATACAATATCCTGGAATGGAAAACCAAGAGAGATCATAGCTGAAATATCGTCACAGTTCAGAGGAGATCAACCGGATTCTAGTTCAAGAGTGGGTTTTGCCTTTGATGATAGCTCACCAAGCACAAGTAAACCTCGAGAGAGAGGACGAAAAAAAGCTGAGAAAACTATTACGTTGCAAGTTCTACGGAAATACTTCGCTGGGAGCCTGAAAGATGCTGCAAAAAGTATTGGTGGTAAGCAGCGGAGACTACCCTTAAAATTCAAAATCTTCTTCATTGTTCCCTTTATATGTAAATTATTTCATAGTTTCTAGTATACGAGCCTGGAATTCGGTTTTTCCTTTGACATTTTTAATTTTCTCTACGATTTCAGTGTGTCCGACCACTTTGAAGAGGATATGCAGGCATCATGGAATAATGGGTTGGCCTTCTCGAAAGATCAAGAAGGTCGGTCACTCCCTAGAAAAGATCCAACGTGTGATAGACTCGGTACCAGGTGGCTCTGCTTTGCAAATTGAATCCTTTTACTCCAATTTTCCTAAACTGGCATCTCCAAACGTATTGAAGACAGCCCAACTTGCAAATTCAAATTCCACTGATTGGACAAAGCCATTAGGCAGGCAGCCTGAAAATGACATTTTTAGCTCCATGGCTGCTGCATCGAAGTCAGCTTCCACTTCCTGCAGTCAGAATTCGAGCTCAAGTCAATGTTATTCTAATGTTTTTGGTTCGATAGTTCAGGAAGAATCTGTCAACGGCCTGCTCAAACGCTCTAGAAGCGACGGAAACCTTCATTTATCAAGTGATGTGAACTTTGGTGAGCCTCCTAATCAAGAAAGTTGCCCGCCTGCATTGATAGACAGTGGTCGACAATCTGAAGATGGAGACCCTCACAGACTAAAAGTGACTTACGGGAAAGAGAAAATCAGGTTCCGCTTGCAAACTAAGTGGGGACACAAAAATTTACTGCACGAGATTGCAATGCGGTTTGGTATAGATGACACTAGCGGTTTTCATCTCAAATACTTGGATGATGACTTCGAATGGATATTATTAACATGTGATGCTGATCTGGAGGAGTGTATTGATGTTTACCGATCAACTCAGAGCCAAACAATTAAACTCTCTTTGCTTCGTGATTCCCAACTGCACGTTGGGAGCTCATATGGCAGCAGCAGCCTTTTGTGATTATAGTACAGATAATCGCATCTACACATTTGCGTCTGGTGCAGTTTTGAACCAGGCTTTATCCCTGCAAAGAGTTCAAAGCGAAAGGTAAGAACATATAGTACATGAATGCATCGGAAAATCCCTGAAGCCTTGTATACTGGATTTCTAAGCAATGCAATATATCCTATTGGTAAATCCCCGTGTATGTTGCACATTAATTGAAAGCTTTGATTCTGTAATGCTCTTACTCTGTAAATTGTTATCAATATATAGAAAGACTTTCTTGTGTCCAGTACTTGCCTGTTAAGCCTTGAAATGCAATCAGATTATTGTTATCCTTTAATCGACTTATGTGAACTAACATTTCGGAAACAGAAGATAGTTGAATGTGCACAAGATACTTTAAATGATTTGCAATTTAAGATTGAGAATAGCAACCTAGGGTGTGTGTGGGTTCTATCTCCCTTGATTTGACTGGGGTGCCTGAGGACTGCTTGAGATAGAACACTTTATGGGAGGTAGTGGCGGATCCAACAGTTCAGGTTAGCCCGGGCGGCGACGGCCGCTCAAGCAGTCGCCCAATATAAGGAAAAAAATTTCAACAAAGCCAGCAAAGGATAGTCGCCAAGATGTTATCTCCAAAAATTTTGGAATTGGCTACTTAATCGTTAATCCTTTTTCGTCACCCTATTCAATACTGCTCAATCCTGCCATATAATCAATTACTTCAGCAAGCTTGATCTTCAGTTGGATGAAATCTATTAATATTTGGGGCCAACTTTAACTTCTCCTCATTCTAGGGCAGCTCCTCCGGGTGTATTTAAAAAAAAATTGAGCCCCAGTAAAGCTGACCCAAAAAACGAGTCTAACAACAAATGTAGAACCTGTGGGTACAAGTACTCAGCAATAATCACAAGCAAGCTAGCCCAAAAGTGCATGAAGCCAAGGGATAAGCGAAGGGCTAGCGATTATTAGTACTCTTGGGCTTAGCGGAATGAATAAACTTGCTAAATCAACAAGCGCAAGAAGGGTCCGAGGGATAAGGTAGCTAAGCACCTGGATCGGTAGTAAGTCTTTAGATATCCTTCTACTTGCTCTCAGACGACTAACACTAAGAAGACAATAGAAGCTCCTAAGAGTAAAGTGGTACCCAATATGGAGACCAGATTGTCCAGGTCCAGAACGACCAGCCTAGGTTCGTGGTCTGCACAGGCCAGCCTGCACCTTTACAGACAAACCCATTACCTACGAGCCTCAAGAGACTTCAACTTCACAATTCTACATCTTACTGTGTAAAACTGTTGAGCAGTACAAAACAGATTGGAATTCACAAGAAATCTGTACATTGTTTCCTTGTATATCTCAAAAGAACACTGACTATCATTCTACTTTACATTTGAGTGCGCTATTCCAGCACGATAGCCGGCTAATTACATGCACCTATACGGCTTCTAGGGAGAGGAAAAAAAACAAAAAAAAACTTCCCTCCAAAATGATCAGAACTGTGATGAAGTTGATGGCCGATCCTCTTGTTTTTCGATGAGAATACACCTTGACGGAGGACCAAACATGCTCAGTAGTACCTGGAAAAGAACAAGTCACAAAGTCGAGAATAAGCTTTAAAAAATTACTTATAATTGAGAATGCGCACTTGTGTTGTAAGTTACGTTGCAACTCCTACCTTTCTGTCACTTGAAAGTAAAAAATGTAATTTGAACATGTTTGGAAACAAAATGTTGCACATAAGTTTAACTAACACATTGACAATCAGTCATCACTTTGCAGAGACTGATATCCTAAATTATAGTTTTATGGTAGTTAATAAATAAAAATTATTCATCTAATTTGTGAAGATTTCCAACAAGAAAAGGCTACATAGAGACTAATGTAATATTACGAAATTAAGATTGATGCTGAATTTTTTTTCTCAGTGACTAAACTTGTTCGGTAAGTTGGGAATGTATCGTACTCGACTATATAAGAAAGAAAATAAAAAAGTTAACATCTCATTGATTGTATTGTATTGTTGTACGTTTAAATCTCCCATGAAAGAAAGATTAATTTGTCTTAATTCTTAAAGATCTTACCAGCTTTTTCCCCCCAAAAAATAAGTCGTAGAATAAAAACGGATGAGAAATACAAAGATCTTACTGGTAAAAAGACTAGCCCATGCAGGAAACCAAGGAGCACCAAAGCAAGATACATTTTGAAATAATAAACCTGAAAATCATTGAGTAAAGTTAAGATCACTAGGAAAAAAAAAGGTAGCATTTCTTATGCATGAATCTAAATGCGAGAGAAGAGATACCACAAAGACTTCGGTCTTCGAAAAGCAAAGAACAAGCACACCAACGAGCTTCGTGAGGGTGATTCCACTGCCAAAGAGAAAAGGATGAAATCAGTTGAATCATTATATATTGGCGAAAAAGGAAATTGCATCCAAAAATCTTCTCAAAAGATTCTAAAATTCATGCAAGAAAGTAGCTTTGCTAATAAATAATTAATAAAGATTTGAATTCAAGTATGAAAGCAGAGAGAATTTAAACCTTGGCTAAAAGCTCAAGGTATATTTATGCTGCATTTGTAGAAGAGGTTAGGAGATGAAGAACATGACTCATGTAGCCGATCCATGTTTGGATAAGCTTAAAAAATATGTAAACATATGTTTTTGGAAAGTAAATAAAGATATGGTTTTAAAATGTATAGATTTTCAACCAAAAAACTAAAAAAACAAAAAGTAATTTCTCAAATGCCCAAACATGCTAGGTAAAAATTTTTACTCAAAAGTAAATTTTAAGCTTAAGCATGACGCAAGTTCAATTTCAGACTTCGCTGCACCACACTCCACATAAACACAATTGTGGCTACAACTTTTTCTAAAATAATGTGCACGTCAATTAACAGGGTATTATGCCTTCTCCTTCATCCGTGTTTATTGCCTGAAATATGTTATGAGAAGGTCGTAATTTCATCCTGTATGAGCGTAAAACATGAAACCAGCCTCTCCTGGGGAAGCATGATCAGAGGGCGGACTAAGTTGTATCATCCAGTGAATGTGTAAACTAAGGCATGCATCATTTTAACCCACAGTATAATTACCAATTGAGACTAATTTCTTTTCGGAGAGAGAAGAAAGGAATTAAGAAATATTTGTTGCTAATATCATTTCTTTCCTATATTGAATTTACCACAGCCCCAAACTATGTGCCGTAAAATCAATGGATGCTACATATTCCAACTATAAATAGTTCATCAAAACTTTTTCATGTGAAAATAAAAATAAATTAGAAAGAATGACGTTGCGTTGTACATATTATTTTCTCCTTTATCCCCATACAAAGTCAAACCAGATAGCCCATTTTGAGACCTATGAAGTAGAAGTCGAGAAATGGCCAATAAAAGATTTAGGAAAGCTTCTTAAACAGAAAATAGAGAAGGTAAACCTGAAAACGGAAGCCCCCATTGTCGTCAACGCGTCCTTCATGCGTTGATTTCTATCTCCACTACTTACCTGGTATGGAAATGTGAAGTTAGCAGATCATGAAATTCAGCATATTGACAAAAAATAGTAATAATAATAAAAATAAAAATGGTACTCAACAAATGAAAGATGCAGGAAATAAACAAAACAACAGTAATTTATTTATCAAATATTTACAAGATAGGAAATGGGAAAAAAAAATAATCAACATTTAGATCATATACCTACCCTGACCCAGTCCCTGTAACCCCTCATAGACCCCAAAAGCACGCATGCAATTGCTCTCAGGAAAGAAAAAAAAAAATGATAGATACAAACATTATATTCCTTACTGAAAAAAAAAAAAAAAAAAAAAACTAATACTAACCAAGAAAGCATGTGTAATATGCACACAGAACTCGACAGCTATACCCACGGACATTATGAGGTTAACAACAGACACTGCATTGAGTTGAATATTCAAAATTGCCATTACACCCTGCATCGTACAATTCCAGGAATATAATGAGTTAGGAAGTTGTTATATAGTGCTTGACATCAAATTCTTGTTTTGAAGTAAACAAAGTTCCCCAAGAGTTGAGAAGAAAGAAGCGTACCATGATATCGACCACGATCATTATCAACACAAGAAGAATAATTGCTGAAGTCCAGAAACTAAACGCGGAAAGAAGTAAAGAGAGAAGCAAATTAAAATGTTTAAACGGGGAAGTAACAATTTTAATTAGAAAACTAGGGTAAAAATTCTGACCTGCATGTGATGACTAGACAAACGATGAAAACAGCACCTGTCAAATTATAGCAAAACTAACTTAGTGTCTTTGAGATGGACCGAAAAAATTAACAAATGTATGAATACATATAGTAAACCAAATGCTCTATAAGAAGTTGGGGGTTGAGGGGAAGAATATATAAGTGTGATTCAAGTGTTTGAAGAGTAAAATAAGGTTTCTCTGCACCATTTGAAACCAGGATATTCATTCCTGGACAGAGGGTTGCTGATCAAATAGAAAATTAAGTCAGTTTGCCTGCAGTAGTTGCAGTTGGTTGAAAAGAGTACAAGTCTATGAAAAGTTCTAACCAGTAGCGATAGCTAGGTTGATTAGCGCTGTCTTCCATATGTTGAGATATTGCTCGAAGAACATATAAAATACAGCATATGGGAACATCTCAATCTGCATTTAAGAAACCTTTTCAGAACAGAAAATAGCATGAAGTTCATGATTCATGAAGTTATCTATAATGCACCATTAGCGTTGGTTCTGTGCATGTGTGTACATATGTGTTCTCAAGCACATTGGTAGTATGTTTGGTATGCAGGTAGATAGCATATTGAACAAGATTTTAGCTTCTTCTTTTTCTTTAATACCGTATAGTACTATCAAATTCTCCTTATCAAACATACTGTAAGAGATAGACAGACAAACGGATAGACACACGAATAAAAATTGTGTACTTTAAAAATTTAGTATCAAGGATGAACAGTGTACAACGTAGTTTTGCAGTACAGAGTCAAGCCACATTTTTAAAAACAGTATATAAAACCATTTACTAAATGGAAAGAACCAGAAGAACCAAAATGCAAGATTTGTAGCAGAAAAGAAGTGAACTTACAGACTCTATTCTAAGTGAAAAAAAATAATAAAAAGTACCAGATATGAACAACCTAGTTGCCCGTCTATATCTAATAATTTATGGAACTAGCTACACCTGATACCAACTAACAACAAATTAAATATATACCTTTAAGGAATCAGACATTTTTGAACTAAAATCTCGTGCAGCTCTCATTGAGTTGACAAAATCAGACTGAAAGAGGAAAAGCCAAGACTTAGAAGAGTAAGTAACATAAATTAAAATATTGTAGAATAAACTTTTCAGCAACACGCCTTACTTGTTTATTTAGTGGTGTGTGATATGTACGAAATGCTGATGCTTGAATGATTCCATCCTCGTAGCCTGATGACACATGGAAGCACTTAGACCAAGTTCAAAGAAAGTTGGCAAAATATGTTATACTTAGCTGGCCAGTTGAACTTTTGCACGTTATGTAAGATCTAAAGTTTGATAAACCGTATCCATTGAATGAACTGATTAACCTTTTACCTCTAAGCTCGACATTGTTCGTATAAGCCCCATTTCCGCCTTTTGCACAATCAGAAGAAGGTAAAGCACTGAGGAACCATGGAAGCTTCTCCCTAAATTGTGCTGTGGATGGACGGGCATTTTGTAAATCTGAGCGTCGGAAACACTGTATAACTCCAATGTTAGTTACTAAATGATCAAATTTTGAGTTATTAACTGCAAGTGATCTTTAGACCCCAAAATAGGAGGGAGACAAGTATTTTAAGCACAAGTAATTACAAGTGCGTACTTACACTACATGATTATTTGTAAAGTACAAGTAATTTGAAATTGAAAGATGCTCTATATTGCAGTTACAACATATATGCCAACCAACAAGGATTAGAAGAGTTAAATTACCGTTGTGCAATCCTTGCACACTGTGCTGAGGCCACAAGATCCATCACTTGACAAACAACAAGGAGGCTGAATGAATTTTTTTAATCAGAAACCAATTATGTAGGATTCAACTGTAAAGAAAGACGATTGTGGAACAATATAATTCCCAATTCAGGTGTAAACTTTTTAAGACGAAATGAAGAGTTAAAAACATTTGTCATACAGAAAATGCATAGTAAAACTGACAAATAAAAGACCTGATCATCAGGGGGACAATAACTCCCATTTGTGAATTTCCTACAGCATCCAAAAGCTTCCGGAGAGATCCAAACAAGAAAATCATCAAGCCACGAAGCTGCAGGTTTAGCTATGTAACTTGACTCCGGTACTAAAGAAGCTCTTGCAATCTGCAGAAGTTAGATTTAGAAAAAGATAATAATAATGATGAAAGAAGTAAAAAAGAAAAACTGAATATTATTAAAGAAAATTATGTCTAATCATTAACTACTAGAAAAACAACCTGAGATGCCCAGGAACGAAATTCTTGTTTCTGCTTTAAATGTTTTATTGTGGTTTTAAGTTCTTCATCGACTAATTACTGAGACGTAAAGAACTCAGTGACGAATTAAGAAATCGAATATGAAAGAGAAAATACAAAGAAATGAAAGAGTATCTTGACAAATTCTAGAAGATGTCTTGGTTCCTTAACGAATAAACTTTCACTTACAGCCAAAGCAAAAAACCTATAAGATCGAGTAAGATTAGCAATCATGTGGTTTGCTATCCTTGTTGAAAATTTAAAAAATTGGAAAGTTTAACTACACTAGAGATAATACTTAAATAACTAGTTTGGAAGGATAGACTGTACAGTACTAGTACCAGAAAATAATGAAGAATCTTAGTGTCCAGTCATGCCAAACATGCAATAAATGAATACGAGCCCCATCCTTCAGGTTTACCAGCTGAGGGTAAACAAGTAGAAAAAATTCATAGTTGTTCAAAAACAGATTGAACTATGTTTGCGCAGGACATGATCTCAAGTTCAAGATCTCTGATCAACCGGAAAGGCAATTTCAGATAAGATTAGATTAGACAAATTTATTCACTTGTGCGAAGAGTTAAAGTTGAACTTGGGGTAGAAACTAAGATTTTTAACTCTGCACAAGACAATGGTTTTACCTCATTTAAAAGAGAATTAGAATCACACTGGCTAATGGAGCAAAGCTGGTTGGTTTGTCTTGATTCTGAACTGAAGAAAATAAATAACACAAACATGATAAGAACTTCAATACAATGAAAAAAAATAAACATATAAAGTCAGGCATATACGTTATCCTAGCACAAGTGACTTCTAGAAAACACTTTCCCTAAAAATGTAAAATGGAAAATAAAGTAAAACCAGCAAACATTAAATCGAATGTACACGAGAATGAAAATTGAAAAATATTCAAAATACCTATAGTTGTAGTTTTTTACAACAAAGTACAGTGGTGGTCCGATTCTGAGATACTCCGAGACATTCTTAAAGTAACCCTGCAAGGAGATAAGATATATCCATACACCCCACTTCTCAGGACACCATGAGAAGATCCATTTTTTCAAAGAACAAACGTAATCAGAATACAAGACCTGAAGATACGAGTCTCGAGGAAGAACGATTTGCTGTTCTAAACCAGGTTGAATTCTTGTACATAAGGCCTTAGATCAGTAAGGAAAAATTCCCTTTTAGCCGAAGAAGTCTACTAACTTATAAAAAGACTACAAAATTACAAGAATGACAAAAAAAAAAAAAAAAAGTGGAGCAACTTACAATGCTTGCCAGTGCAAAAGCAACGAAGACAGAGATAACTGCTATTTTAACTCCCCAAAGATTCAGAATCGGAGCATGAATTTCCTAGAAAAAGGAAACCAACATATTATTACTTGACAAAAAGAATGTAAATGTATAGACTATGCAACCTCAAAAACCAGAAAACACATCTTGAATATTTATCTACTCCATAAAACTATGATCGTGTTTGCGCAAAATTTGACCACTCCTAGCTTGGTCAGGGACCTTAAAAATTTTCAGGTTCCAAAATTCCATCTGCTATTTTAACACCATAAAGGCACCACAAGCTTCATAACAAATAGGTCAAACGGATAAACATTGGCTATACCCAAATATCAGGTCCAACATTTTTAAACATGCAAGTGCTGTAAGACAGTTATAAGTCATTGTCGGTGCACAAATAATTGACTCATTAAGAATTTTGTCATCCTGCTAATCAATGCAGTTAAAGAAACATTAAGGGTTTGATGTCTGCTTGTTTATTGATTCGTTCATCAAACAAACATCCAAATCTTTAGGATGATGAACATAAATCAGGCACCAGAAACATTCAAGCTATCTTTTACCTTCATATATCGAGCTAACGGTCCAGGTTTATGCAGATGACTGCCTACAATATCATAGATATAATTTCCTTAAGCTCCATGCTATAAGAGGTAATGGCAACTCAAAGCATAAAGAAGAAGTGGAGTCCGACGTCATACCTTTGTCGGGGTCAGCATTTGAACCAGAGAGTTTGATACAAGGAAAACAATCAATCCTGTTATCCTCGGCTCTCAGGAAGTCAAAAATAATCAAGGCAACAAAAGCAGTAACTTGCAGAAGGAAGTCCAATAGAACAGCCAGTGCTGCAAATAGAGTGAATTTAGAAGTTGAACAAGAAGCCTGAGAATGTATAGCATAAAAAGTAATTTTTTTACCAAAAAAAAATAAAAGGCAACGTTGTTAGAATATGGTCATTCTATTCATGAACTTAAACTATGTACAATTTAAGTTTAGTGGCCCAATTGTAACAAATTTTCTGTGGCTGACATGAAGTTTCTCTAAATGTTCAGGGACCACTAATGTGTTGAATCCCATGACAACAGCTAAAGTTAATGAGAAGATACTTCCTAAAGTTTGAAATGAACATTTCTAACCTGCAAACATGGAAAAAACACGGCAAGCTGGCATAGGAATAAAACTTCCAACTGCAAATGCTAAAACCTCAGATAGACTTGCTAGTGTTATTGAAGGTCCAACTTCTACAAGTGCATTACTAATTCGTCCCTCTAAAGGCAATTCTGACTGTTGCCGTTTAACAGCTTGCACCAGTATGCACATGTTGTCTACCCCAACCTGATACAAGATGGAAAAGGCCAGTAAGTCTGTGCTGGAGAGAGATATTCAATAATTTATTTTCAAAACCTCTACTTATAAAAGAAACTATTGCATCAGTGAGCAAAATATCAAAATTTAATCCCTCCCAAATCCCATTTATCAGTCCAGAGGTCTGAACAAACAAACCATTTCAAGAATAAGAAGTGAACAGAAATTTGTAATAAATATCAATGTGAAGTGAAGTCACAGGAGGATCCATTGAAATAGAACTTACGGCCAAAACAAGAAAAGGGATGACTTCCATTATTATGAGTGTTGATTTTACTCCAATTGCACTGAAAAACCCAACAGATCCAAGTACAGAAAGCATGACAAGCATAACTCCTGAAAGACCGAGCAATACCTGAAACAGTAGGCGTAACAGATATCATTTTAATATTTGGATCAGAAACCGACATCTTAATTTAGGACAATATCTTTCACTAAGAGATGAAATAAGAAAATGCAAATTGGTCGAAGATTATTGAGTGCCCTAAGGATGTCAAACACATTCCATCTCTACATATTAACATAAAGATAGGGTAGGTTAAATCTCTTTTCTTTTTCACCAAAAATGACTGAGATATGTACTCCAACGAAGGTGAAATTTAAAGGAACAGGTAAAGAGATTTACATTTATACTAAATGTGCATGCAAAAGGATTAGTTGAAGGAGTGTTATTATATTATCTCGAATAGAGTAAAAAGAAAAAGAAGTGCTAGGCTGACTAATTCCATTTTCAAATGTCCACTTTCTCTACAAATTACAAAAATGACATTGCAACTAAGAGTTCAGAATATAAGGTGTCGTGTCTTCTAGAAAGTTGATAATTTTTTTTTCAGTTTTACCAAAGGAATTTCTGGCTTGTGTCCAGGGGCGGACCCAGCACCCGGCGAGCCAGGGCGGCCGCCCGTGCTGGATCCGCCGGAATAGTTTTTTTTTTTTTAAATGAATAAGAGTTTTACATTATATATACAGTAAGCTGTTTTTTTTTTTTGCACTTGTATCTTGTAGCTCAGTTGGCAAAGAACCCATATTCTCCATGTGAGGTTTTGATTTCGAATCCCTTTGGCAACAATTTTTTTGTGAAACATGTTTAATTTTACCAATTTTTGCCCAAAATTAATTGTAATAAGAGAGGGGGATTCGAACCCACAACCTCTCCCTAATATGGTGACCACTTGACCAATATGGCACTCTTCAAATTTGATTTCAAATTTGCCAACATAATACATGTTATATATTAACGATTGTAATGCAATTATAAAAAAATTGAACTATGCTAAATTATACAAAATTAGGGCACAATATCATTTGGTAAATATTGTTCATTTTTATAACAAAATTATATATGTTCAGTTTGAACAAAATAATTGTTATATTTAAATTATATACATCATTTGATTCCATTTTTTTTTAAAAAAAATACATTTTTCTCTATTTTTTTAACCACATGTATTTCAATAAAATAATATTATATGTAAATTCAAAAAAGTTTTTATTTTTAACTACACATTCTCCATCAAATCACTATTTCAAAATACATTTTTTTGCAAACAAAAACAAAAAAAATGGGTATCAAATGGGGCTCTTAATATTTTATTGCGACGACGGTCGACGGTCGCCCGTGCTGACTCGAAACTCTGGGTCCGCCACTGCTTGTGTCATTGGAAAATGTAGAAAGAAGCAGAGAAAATGGGAAGATCCTTTAAAGATTAAAAAAGTTGGAACAAGACCTTGTATTAAATGAGATGTGCAGTTTGAGCCCCATTTTTTTTTTTTTCTAAAGAATGCATTTTGGAATAGTTGATTGATAGAGAATGTGTGGTTGAAAAACAAGAAAAAATTTTGGGTTTACATGTAATATTATTTTATTGAAGAATGTATAGTTGAAAAAAAGAGAGAGAACTATATTTTGAAGATAATGAGGAAGCAAGGGCTAAATGAGGAGAAGAATCAGCGAATGTCAAAAGTACCTTATTTAAACATTAAGAGCTTGTTTGGGAGAAATTATTTAACAATCATTTTCCCCAAAAATCATTTTCAATCACACGTTCTATGGGACTCATCACTTTTCCCTACTATTAACCATGCATTCTCAAAAAAAAAAAAAAAATCATTTTTAACTTGGAAAAATCTCTCCCAAACAGACCATAGAAGATCTCACAGAAAGATGCAAGCGCACCGAAGGCTTTTCCATATAAACATACCTTAGATGAGATATAGCAAGAGGAGAAACGAGGAGTATCTCCCAGAGTCAAAGATATGTAAGCAAACATTACAAGATAGCTTATCTGACATGGAACAGAAAATGTGTTAAGATAACATAAAGCAGGCAGCTGGAGATGAGAATTAAATTAAATACTCTCATTGTTATTGATAGGTGGAACAAATGGTTAACATATTGAAGGCATGAGTTTCACTCTCATTAAGAAGAAGAATTTTCCACCTCTTTTGAACTAAAGATGTAATTTGAGAAGAATTGAGGGGTGGAGAAGGAGAGACGGAGAGATTCATTTCTTACCAAGATTGTAATAGCATCTGCAGTACTTTCTCTTTTTAGTTCTTCCTCAACAGAACTTTCTGATGAAAATGTTAGTGTTAAATTTTTAGCCAGGACCATTGGCAAGAGTTCCTCCTGTATAACAGAATTGGATGAGAATCCAGGTCATTTCAATGAACTTGTATACTATAGAACATTCTGTGAATTATTAATATGCAGCCATAAATCAAAATCATTTTTTTTTATTCATGCTTAATATCAATACAACAATTCATGTTTTTATTAGCGTGCATGAGATCACCTCAACACATTTTTTTACACTCTCACTGCAAGGACAGTTACAAAGAAAACATAAAATATATACACAAGAACGACTGCAAACCTTTGCTAGCTGGATGAAGGCTTTCTCCCATGCCACTGTCCTCTTAGTATCGTTCCCTTCCTTATCAATTGCATTGTTGACAGGATAGGTCACAATGAATGCAGAAGCCTGTGTCAAGAAAAACGTAACTTGATTTCTGGATACCTCATTTATAGAAGAACATATCACAGGGACGCAAATTACCTCCAAATAGTTATTTCCAGAGAAACCGCCAAGAGAAGTGCTTGGATCAAGTGGAGCTTTAAATGCGCTCATGCACGTGTCCGCAGAAGTATAATGCTAAAAGAAACCATATAATAGATAAATATCTCTGATAAAGGTCGATTAAATGAAAAGCAAACATAAAAAACAGATTTAAAATCTCATGGCATGAAGATGGAGATCCCAGAACATACCTGAAGACAATATTCAACATGTTCAAGACCCCCAAAGCCATCATAGTTTGCAGGATCCATCTTGAAATACTGTCACACCAAGTAGGCTTAGTTAGTTTCAGCCACAGGTAGATTATTAACATTAAATACATCCAAGCAGAAATTGTTGGAATACATAGAAGAGCATTGTCATCATAGCAAAAACATAATTATTGAAGCCTTATGAATATTATTATAGTCTGATATTGGTATCCAGTTATTGAAACATTGTTAACACTGAGGACTCAGACCTTTCTGTTACATTGCAAGTGCCAAAAAATAATGGAAGCATGTGCTACAAATTCTTAGGACTTATTAAACCATGATACCTGAAGAACACTCTGAGTAGCACAATCTTTGCCCAGGGGCTTCATGCAAATGTCAGTCAGAGATACCATCTTACCAGAGAAATTAGCTTTGATAGCATCTACCTATCAAAATAAGAAGAAATATATTCCCCCTTTTAGTTCTGTTAAGTAAAACATAATTTTTATATCACATAACTAAAGTAATGCCTTCTCATTACATAAAAATAACAGAAAGAATCACCTTTTTTTGTACATCAAACAGTAACTTAATATTGTTTTCTGTCACAATGGTCGGTGCTTTTCCGCCCGTTTCTGGGATTGTTGCTATTATGAGCTGCAAAATTTCGGTCTTAGTTTTTCAACCCAGTGGGGTGGGGGGAAGAGATTTTGAACATTCCTGACAGCTAGCAACAACAAATTACTAAATAAAACTAAAGCTTAATATCAATTGGATTAGAGCTGAATTATCTGGAGAGGGGATGTCTAATACAACAGAATGACACCGGATAAAAATGGATATATACAGAAGGAAATGCACAAATTGATACAAAACCTGCTCGATTCTGTAAAAAGGGGCAAGGTGGTTGTCAAAATATTGTTTTTCTTCAGCAGCTCTACTCCCGGGGCCTACCCATAGCTGAAACATTAGTGTAAGAGTCAATCACAATAGAATCAACGTATATAAATATTTAGAGCATCAATATGAACACAAGATCAAAAACTTGTTCCCAAAGATCTTAATCAGGTGATATAACATGTGAAGGAAGCACCTCAAAGTACATTGACCAAGTACATGAACATTGATTATAATTTAGACAAAAATAAGCATGTCTAATGTGCATTACAATTAGAAAGTGAAACAAATGTCATAGACACATCCAAGCTTCAATTGTAATACCTTCTCGGGCCTTGTCTCTACTTTGAAACGAATAAGACCTAAGCAAAGCACAAGAACAATAGCCAATGATGAACACAGCACGAGTTTTGGATTCCTAGCAACCCATGTTCCATATCTCCTGAAATAGAAATGTTGTCCACTGTGTCAAATAGTCATTCTTAAAAAAGTTTCCTGGACTGTACTGGTTTAAATGGTATGGGGAGTGACCTGTAAAACTTTGACATGTATCCTTGCACAATTGAAAGTTGAATGGCATTAGATATTGGGGGAACATCCTCAAGCATCTGATAATTGTAAGTAGTAAAATAGTAAAAAATGTTAAAGTAAACTTTAGACATGATCTATAGAGAACTAAGAAATGAAACTTCAAAGATGAACCTAAAGGTAACAAAACAGATTTTTTTTTTGTTTTTTTCAAATATTAAAATGCAAAGAATCATCCAAATAAATCATATCAATTTCCACATGTATCTGTTGCTTCCATGTTCTGTGCTATGATGCAAAGAACCGTAGAAGACAGGCAAGAATATAAAAATGTCAATCTCAGACAGTCCTCCCTGGATTTTCATCTCCACAGTCAACACATATTGGATGCAAAGACTCTGGGATACATGTCCATTGCCTACTTTCTTCAAAATTTCTTATGAACGTGTTCCTATGGTGCTGTATCCATACATCATAGGAAATAACAGAACTGAACAAGCAAAAAATCACTCAGAAGTTATGAAATGGCATGCACCTGCATTGGGATATGGTCGTCCTTCTTCTTGTTTCCTTGACGAACAACACCACCACTGGTGACATTAACTAATGGTTTTGTTCTCGAATTAGGACTCCTTCCTCTTTTTCTATGGACGAAACCCCACCCAAGAAACGCAGAGACCAATAAAACGTACAATATTGTAACAGCAACATCAACACATTTTGCCTACACCAATCAAGAGCTCCAAATGCTTTAATTTGAAATCATATAAATCATTTTAGTGCATGTTTGGTATGAAGTAGTGGACACTCCAAAATAAAATGAACAAGATTTTAACTTCTTTTTTCATATTTGATATTGTATGGTGTTATCCAATCCTCCCTAACAAACATGCCATTAAAGTATAGAGCAGATTGCAGTCTTTCAAACTTCTTTGTTATGCAAATTATTAGAAGAAAGTAAACTAAAAGGCATTAATACGTCCAAAGAACATTTCTCAGACAAAATAAATTGACCGTCCAAATTGATTTTTCTCTCACCTTAAGAGACCCTATTCTCACTGAACACGAACTTTTCTGGTGAGAAGAAGAAGAGGCTGAATTTGAGCAGGCGGGAGATGAAGGACAATCACCACATGAACAGCCTAATGAAGTGTCACCACATGAATATGTAGTCACATTCATAGGTTTCATTCCAGATGATTCAGGGGCATTAGGCGAAAGATTAATAGCATAAGGTGATCCCGGCACACCAAGCGGTGCTTTTCTACCAATAAAAGCATACCACTCTGCCATATATGATTACGCGTCAGCAAGCATTCTAGAAAAAATCTTGAAAGTCGTGTAATACCAGAGATAACTCACTAACTCTGCTAACGGTTTTAACTATCTTTAGGATATTTATATTTGTTTGCAAATTTGAGCATTTTTTTGCTGAGCTAAAAAGCACGAGTTATATTTAGTTTGGATAACCTACTTAAAAAAAAAAAGTAGTTCATTTTGGAAGTAACTCTTTTGTTACTGCCAATATAAGTACGTACTTATTTTCAAATATTAATCAATGAAAAAATTTACTTATAAATAATCTCTTTAAGCTTAGCAAAACACGAGTAAGGAAAAGTTGGAATGACAAGCTAAAAGAAATTGATGCATTTGCAAGAAACACAAATGCTTGCATGAGTCCATGTAGGTGACAAAACTGGGAGTATCCAATTACCTCTAAAATTTTTAGAACCAGCACCAACAAATTCTATTGCTCGAGTATTCATAGTACCAAATTTTACATCCTTGCAGGATTCAAACATTCCTTCACCAAAAGTGTCAGTGATGTAAAAGTCAATTCCATCCACGGTCGAATTATTTCCTACCTGAACAAAACATATGTACAAGAAAAGAAAAAGAAAGTCTAAGTCAAATAATAGAGTAGTCATGCAGGGTAGGTAGGCAATGTGAAACCAACTCGTCTAAAACACTCGTCTAAAACATAAGCTGGTAAAGAGAACTTCCTTACATGCCCCTACATGCAGATTAGATTCAGTTTTTTTTTTAAGGCCTGACGTGCACTCAAATTTCACACAAACACAAACTTACAAAGTAGTTGAATTACTGACCTTGGAAATGGAAGTCACATTGATAAATTCACTCTGATTGGGAGAACATGTAAGCTCGCAGAATAAATTCAAAAAATTTCTCAAGCATGCTGGACATCCAACAAGAAAAGGGATTGCCTGCAAAAAAAATGCTAAGACAGAGTAAGTTGATATGTTTTATCAAATATGTAGACAAATAAACAGTAACAAGAAATAATTTGATAATAACCAACACAGTCCTTTCCACGTTTTAGTTTTATTTTAGAAAAAGCATATACCTTATTTGAAAAACAGCTGAAACGGAACAATCAAATTACAAAAGCAATACTAGTTTTAATATAATACTCTTACTTGTTGGACTTGTGATCGCAAAGTCTCGAACTGAACCTCTGTACAACAGACATTTCCAGTAATAGTCGGGCACAAACTTTGAATCTTTGCTGAAAGTAGTTCATCTGGCTGTAGATACAAAAGTAAGAATAAACAAAACAAAACATCAAGACACATAAAACTTTAATACACAAAGCATGTTTGGAAAGAAGGACTGGAGTGGAGTGGACTATACTGTAAGTCTATAAATGAAGATTTTAGCTCATTTTCTTGATCAGTACTATTAAACTAGAACAAGCTGCCCGTAAGACAATCGACCAAAAATTGGGAGGAATATAAGAGAAGTTGAAGCAATGAAAAGTTTTGCCAACATTACCTACCTTAAAAGATGGGGAACCGAAAGGGCAATTCACTACTTTCCCATCACTGCGTGCTCCACAGATGTCATACATGGCGCAATATTCTTCGGAATGCCTTTCTCTAACCAATTGGAATAAATTGCGATAAGTTATCCAAGTCTAATAAAAATCATATTTCCTAATACTAGTAGCAAAATAAGGGTTCTTTACGTTTTGCTATATTTTAGCTCATGGCCTTGAGCAATAATATAATAATGATATCCGGAAATCCAATAAAACTGCACACATTAAATCAGTTTACCAGATGAATTCAAGACAGCCAAAGCAGAATTTTGTGGTATAAGAAAATTACAACATAAGAATAAAATTTTCAAAAAATTCATCCACCAATTTGATAATATATTGAGTTTATTTTTATTTTTATTTTTGTCATTTTGAAAAGCTCTTTTTTAAAATTTAGAACTAAACACTAAACCATTACTTGCATTAATCCATTAGAAAATTGAACAATTCAATAGGTGCTCAATATTATCAAAAATAATAAAAACATTTAAGTTGGGAAAACAGAATTTTGTTTCCGTGATCATTCAACCCATTTTCTCGCTTAAGTAAAACAATAATAATTCATTTACATCTTATTACATGATATTTTTTTTTTTTTTAAAAAAAAAAGGTGATCAGTACACATAATTTCACTCACCTTAAGCTTAAGCCAGCAGAAAAATTAAACTATAATATTATTAATACTTTTCAAGAAAGCATTTTTTTTTTCCTGGAAAAACAAAAGAAAAAGAAGAAGAAGAAACTTACCCCAATGTGGCATTTGCAGCTAAAGATCTTTCTGCATTTACAATAGATACGATAAATAACACCTGCAACCAAAACAACTAAAATTTCGACAAATTCTTCAACCCATTTGAAAAACGGAACCCGAAACAAACTCTTGCAGCAACTTACCTTAAACACAAAAACTACAGAGCCAAACAGTTGGAGGAATCCCATGTTTCTTCTGTGCGCTATGCCCAGTATAAAACAATGGGCTTTCAAGAACACAAATTAAAATGAAAAGGAAGTGGCTTTGTGTATGTATATATATTCACAAATGTACTGTAATGAAACGTAATGTTTGGGAGAGATTTTAGCTAATACAAAAGTGTGTTTATATATATGGAGCTTTACATACAGTATAAAGATAGAGTTGGAATTCAGCACTTTATGAGTTTTAAACGAGAAACTGAAACTGGAGCATTTAAGGATGTTTTTTGGACGAAAATGTCCTTGCTTTCGGTAACTTTGTCGGATTAGTTATGAACAAGATTTTTTTAAAAAAATTATTTTTCTTTAAAATCTTATCGTCTAATCGAAACGTATGATTATGCTTCCCTGTAGGCAAAAGGGCTTTTCGGTAATTTCATGGTCGGTTGAATGTGAACTGAATGTTTTTCATTTTCTTCTCTCTTTTTCGTGGAGGCGACTTTTTATATATACCAACTTTGGTGACAGTGAAGGACAATTTTCTGCACTGACAAAAACATATGATTTCGAAGTTTATTAATAACTTATAAGCTATTTTAATATTTTTGAAATTAATTAGCCTAATGAAATTGTTTGGTTGACTTGTAAGATTATAATTGATTATTTTTTATAATGCTTGCGTCTTGATCATTACTACTTATTGTCGATGACAATAGCAAGTTATCCAAACAAAATTTACAAATACGTATCTAGTTATAAATTACATTTTCCTCCCTCTTTTGTAACTATTCTTCTAAAACTGAGCCTTGACTTCGAACGGGTATCAAGACTTGGTCGATTGAGTATACGACTTTGATGTACACTTAGTTAGTTACTTTAGCGGTTTTGAATTTCTTGAAAGTTTCGATAGTGAGTTAAATTTCGTATTTTGTATGTGATTTGTTTATTCTTTTTAAACGTAATATTAGGATATAAATAATTTAGTAGGTCCACGGAGAATGAATTTTTGCCAAGTTGATGGGAGTGATCATATTTTTCGTTTATTTTTCCTTCGTGGTAAAAAAAAATAATAATAATTAATTAATTAACCAAAAAGGAGTGTTTAATTAACAAAGAAATCATCAATGGGAAATAGTGAAGAAATGAATTCGTGCACAAAAATGGAAAGATGCTTTAATTATTGATTATATTCTTGAATTTGGTCACATTTTATTTAAGGTCCGTTTAATAGGCAAAGATGAAAATGAATTTCAATTCCATGTTAGTTAGTATATGTCTTTATATCTACATGGTAAAAAGAATTATCGTTGCTCGTGGGCGAGTTCGGCTCGGCCCACGAGCTCGTCTCGTGGCTCGTCTTTTTTGATTTTTTTATTTTTTTTAACTATCCTTCTAAAAAAACGATGTACTCGTCAAAAACGAGCCGAGCAAGCTCAGCTCTCCCAGTGAACCGGCCGTTCGGCTCGTGGTCGGGCTCGTCAGCGGCTCATGGATCGCTATAGTACGAGCCGAGCCAACGAGCCGCTCGGCTCGATTGCCACCACTAAATCGAACCCATATAGATTCGTTTTTCATGAAAACAAAGAAAATGCAGATTAAAGTGGTTGTACATTGGAATTCGGTTTTCATTTCCACGTTACAATCAAACGGTCAAAGTGGAATTCGTTTTCCTCATATGTGAGATTTTTTATAGAATTCGTTGGAATCAAACATAATCTTAATGAGAGTAAGAGATATGACAAGGGGGAAAAACATGAGTATTCCAATTAGTGGTGCTCATTTCATTTTCATTGTCACCAAATAAGTAAATATGCATGCTTTATATTTTGATATAATTTAGGATTTGCACTTGTCAATATATATATATATATATATATATATATATATATATTGCAAAAGGTACATTTAAAAAAAAAAGATCTTACTAATTTCGCTCTACAAAATTTAAAAAATTAATCAAATTGTGTGGACTACAATTAGTTTAATTTTATGTGTTGAGCATATCGACCTTGATAAGAGATTAAAAACGACAGTGGATAAATTTTAATTGAAATCCATTCGTTAATATTTTCAAATTATAATTCATGGATGAGGTTTTAACTATCACTAAATCAATTTTCTGGTCTTAAGTTTAAAAACTGCAAAAATAGGTATTAATTAATTAAATATATTAAAATCATAATTATACAATTTATGGTCACATTTACATACTTATGAGTAACAACTTATTTATTGGTTGCAGATTATTTTTTGTCACAAATCTGAAAACTTACAGGTCACAAATCAAAAAGTTAATAAGTCACATGTCACAAATCACAAATATTATGAGTAAAAACTTATTAGTTAGTTACAAATTATTAAATTATTGATCACAAATTAATAATTTTTTAGGTCACATATAATTTTATGGTCACAAATTATTTTTTCATTGGTCACGTATTATTTATTGGTTGCAAATTAACCAATTTAATGATCACAGTCGACCAAATAATTGGTGACAATCGTCGCCACTGCCACCACCACCTCACCGCACTACCAACCACGAATCATATCCAAAATAACCAACATTCAACAAACCGCCATAACATCACAGTCATCGTCGTCGCCTCCACCATCACCATTACCACCACCACAACTACCATTCCAACAACAAATCAAATCCAAACAAGATCCCGCCACCGTCACTATGACCACTAGATCTGCCATGACCACCATCATCGCGACCACCAGATTTGCCACCCAACACTCCACAACCACCGTAACCTCAAAGCCATCGTCGCCGCCTCCACCATCGCCGCCACCACCACCATTTTTAGCCGTCACCACAACTACCTTTTTCCAACAACAAACCTGATCCGCCACCATCATTGCTCCAACAAGATATGCTGCCATCAACACGACCACCAAATTCGCCATCACCGCGACCACACCTCACCGTAACCACCATCTTGCAAGTTGCTGCAGCGGCAACGCGCGACAACAGGTTGACAGTAGACAGTGATGAATGTGAAGAGAGAATGGAGGGATGATTTGGTTTGTGAACTAATTTTAGAGTTTGGATGGGTAGATAGGGTGTGGGGTGTGTGTGTATATATATATAATATTATTAGTAATATTAAAATATGAAATATCTAATTTTAGAAAAATGAAATCTCAAATCTGATTTTTGAAAAATGATTTGAAAAAGTAAGATTTTGTGTAATTTCCACTGGTTAGGAATGCATTGAGCTGCTTGTATTCAATTAAGCCCAAGTGGGCCTTTTTGTTTTAATGGTTGGGGGTTTTGAGAGTGAATTTTAGCATTGGGTGAAATCACAAAACACTTGTACATTTTGTGTATATATTAAAATGCAAAATATGATTACTTTCTAGATTACGTGTGTGGCAATATTCACTTATCAAAATCACTAATTCCCACCATCAATTAGAAGGTTCCTACTTCCCACTTATAAAGCGGCTTTACCTACCACTCAACTACCCATATTGTTGGTGGTTTCTCATTCACTTTTTTTTCAAATATCATTTTCAATCACACGTTCACACAATAAGATGTTTAGATAAGATTTAAACTACAATACTATTTATATTATGTAATTGTGATTTTGAGATTTATCGTACTATTGAAAACTTAGAAAATATGTATGATAATTGTATAATTGATTAATCGTATGAACTATTAAATAAATATAGTATTTTATAGTTTTAGATGTTTGATATGTATTATTTTAATTATTAAATAATTTTTAGAATGAGTTAGTATTTAAAATAAGTAACGTTTTTTACATCTATGTCTCGTCTAACTTGAAACTTGACCTCCTCCAAGCTCAGACATGTTTTACGATTTTTATGATAGTTATTCATTAGTGTGAAAAAATTCAAGAAAAGCAAAGAGTTTTATTAAATTCTATCATCCTCCCCGATCCCGAAACAAGTGAAATCGATTTCACGATAACACAAAACTTGGTTGTATTCTAAGCATGAATTTAAATGATCTTAACTTCATCTAATAGATCAAAAGGTCCAAGAGGATCAATGAAATTTCACTCAAGAATCTATACATCCCGTATTGGTAAATTAAAAATCGTTAGCTCACGGCAAATTTTTGTTGAATTCAATTATCAATTTGGAAGTCAAAATTTATTTGTGGTCCGTTTGATAGCCTAGAAAGTGGGTGGAAAAGGAAAATATTTTCTAACTTTAGCCAATTAAAGGTGTTTGATAGCAAAAATTTTCCCGGCAAAATATTTTCAACATCTTTCTAGGTATAATCTTTTGATACACAAAAACTTGATTTTGTTTTCCACCTATTTGGTGGGAAAACATTTTCCGTTTTTTTTTTCAATGAGAACAAATTCTAGATACAATGGTAAAAATTTTTTTTTTACTTTTATTGACAACTTCCATGCAAAACAAAGTCAAACGAACGATATTCGGTATGACAATTTTTTTTTCAAGTTTTTTATTTTTATTTTTACAATTGGAACAGATTTTAAACCCAATAGTAGAAAAAAATATCACTTTAATGGACAAATTCCATAAAAAAAACGAAGTCAAATGGACACCAAACTTTCAACATTTTCCATGAAAAATGATATCAATCAAATACAATTAATTACAATTCTCAGTAAAACATTTTCTAGGAAAATTAATTCTCTATAAAACATTTTTCTTTTCACCCATTTTACACCCTTGCAATCAAACGGACCCTTAGATTTTATTCTTGAATTCGTTCCAAATTTGAATGAAATCCATATAGAATTAAAAGTATAATTTAGTATTCATTTTATTTGAACAATGGATAAAAAATAACAAATAACAATTTTATTGTCGAGATTTATTTTTAAAATTCAAAACTATAATTTATTGAAAAATGTTAGATGTACATCAAAAATTATATAACAAGGTCTACATCCCCTCATATGGAAGGACCGACTCGAATATTTTATTCGAGTGAGCTCATGATGTACACCCCGATGTACCGCTCTAATTTATTTCAGGCAAATACAGAGCTGAGAGAATGTGGTACGTAAAAGGGCATATGGCCATATAGCATCATGATGATCACTCATCTGACGTTATCATAACCTTTGCGTAGTGGTGGCAATGGGCCGAGCCGAGCCGGCTCGGCCCATGCCCAGACGAGCTCGGCTCGTGCTCGCACGAGCCGAGCTCGTGGCTCGTTACCCACGAGCCGAGCTTCGGCTCGGCTCGTGGGATTTTGGGCGAGCTCGGCTCGTGCCCGAGCTCGCCCAAACGAGCCGAGCGGCGAGCCGAGCGCTCGGCTCGGCTCGTTTTTTGAAATTTTTTTTTTTTTTTTTATGTTTCTTGGACGAGCCACGAGCGCTCGGCTCGTGGCTCGTTAATTGGACGAGCCAGAGCCGCTCGGCTCGTGGCTCGTCAATTTTAAATTTTTTTTTTTTTTTTTTTTTTTTTTTTTTTTTTTAAAACAGTGAACGAGCCGGCTCGTGGGCTCGTCCAAGACGAGCCACGAGCCGGCTCGTCTACAGTGACGAGCCGAGCCTGCTCGGCTCGTCTCCCGTTTGGACGAGCTCGGCTCGTGCTCGGGCTCGTTTTTTTACGAGCCCGAGCGGCTCGTGGGCGTGAACAGTACGAGCCGAGCGGGCGAGCCGACGAGCCGCTCGGCTCAATTGCCACCTCTACCTTTGCGACACGCCTCGATCATGTAAAATACCCCCACGCTCAAAAGCGTACGAAATTGAATTCTTTTTTTCTTTTTTTTTTAAATTATTATCTCAAAAATCAAAAGTGTGAAAGCCAGACATGTGGATTTTGTACCTTCTCATAATTGATATTTAGGTGTACATGGGGTTTGCTAGAATGACAGGGTCTGGGGCACGTCACAGACGCCCAGCCAATAGTGGGCACCATGACGAATAGCGAAACGAATAGCGAAACCCAGGTGTACACATATAATTTATCTTGTCCTTGAACAATTAAACTTAAGCCGTGTTTGGGCTCATTTTATAGAATTTATTCTTTTTAAATTCATTTATATTATACTCTTTCAATAAAATAATTACGTACATGTCGTGCATCTATAGTTTTTCGTACGTTTTTACCAATATGTTCTTCAAAAAATTTATTTTTCATGATCTGTTTTTTTTTTTTTTTTATAAAATATCTACCAAACATAGTTTTAAGTATAATGTGACTGACAGCCGTCGTAATTGAGAGAATAATTAGGTTAGGCTTAGGCGGTCCCTTTAAAATCACTTATTCAATAATTTAAAATAGACAGACCCCAGCCTAAATCATAGAAGATGCACGTCTGGATTCGAATTGGCCCCCTCAAGTCACATTTTTGTACGTTGTCATTTGAACAATGATTTTTGATAATACTGTATGTGTCAAAAATTGTTGGTTGGAAGATAAATTATTTTTTACACTGTCCAATGATAACGTACCATGTAGCATGTTGTCAATAATGTTGTAAAAAAGATTTACACTAAACAGATTGCACATTTTTCGATGTGATTTACAATTTCGATTCGTGTTAAAATTTTATTGTAATTAATTATCTTGTAGAATCAAATGTGTAATAGATTAAAATTAAATTTATGTACATAAATTATTATAAATTCAAAATAATTAAGAAATAAAAAATGCAAAAATGAAACAAGAAAATTACAAAAAAGATCATAATTGCTTCCCAATCATGATAAGAATCGGATCGCCGATCGCAACAAAACAAAAGCATTGGTTCTCATCCAACTCAGCCCTCATTTGAGCCTATTTTTTGGGTTAATAGATTTTGAAATAGTAATTTTTTGAAATATGTGCTGTTAAAAAATAAAAAAATATTATAAATTTATATGTTAATTATTTTATTGATAGAATGTACAGTTAAAAATGAGTTTTGAAAAAGACGAAGTTATAAGATTTTATGTATAAAATTCTTGTCCGAAAATTTCTACATTTGCTGGTGGCAAAGGTGATATTTTTCACTGACATGACATGGATCCATCCCATTATTGACAGCGATCAGACACTGTCTTCGAGTAACTCTTTCTTCTGAGCAGTCGCCTCCCAACTATTACCTGCCTGATTTAGTTCTCACTTTTTCAAATCCACATCAGTGTTGGATCATGAGCCCTGATTCAAGATTTAGTTTTTAGCCCGTTCGGTAGGATTAAAATTGAAAATATGGTCGTTATTGAATCTCACTCATTTAATAAAAGTCAACAAAAACGGCTAATTTTTCAATTTTAATCCGATTTTAATATTTACCGAACATGCCCTTAATCTTTTACTATAAAAAAACTTGTACCTCAATTTCAGATGAGTTTTTGAAATTTATTTAGAATGAATAAGAATTAGACGTGGCAAAACTTTTGCCACAAGATGGTAGCGGGTGGGTTCGGGGTGGGGTACCCTCGTCCCACCTTGTACGTGGCAGGGTGTGGCAGGATGGGGCCCCGCAGGCTTGCCAGGTTTCCTGCCCCTTTGTTTTTTCTTTCAAAAATTTTCAGTTAAAATATAAATTCAAAATTTTAAAATCCAAAGCAAATAATACATAAACTAATTACATCAATATCCAAAGCAAGTACTAGAAACATTTTTTTTTTTTTTTTTGCTTTTGTAATTTGTAGTTAATTTTTTTTTATTCTTCCCTGGCGGATTTTTTTTGCCATCACTACCCCACTGATTGTTTTAAGTATTATTAGAACCAATGTATAAAAAGCTGTTGTCTCATAATGTTGTCAAATTTGATATACATGTAGCAAGATTGAATAAATAAATATAATGTTAGATATTCTTAGTTTTTCATCAACTAAGGATAGAGACTTGATTGAAACGGTAGAATAACTCAATTGATCAATTATGAAGTTACTAATTTATAATCAAGATGCAAGTTCATTCATTTAGCAATGAAACTTTCACCATATCTATCTCGATTGATGGCCCATGGAAGGTTGTCGTGTTTCAAACACTTGCAAGCAGACAAGAAGAAAAGGGTCAGGGAAGTTGCTTTGCTTCTTGAAAATGTTTTCTAAAACTTAGACATCTAAACGAACAATTATTGATTCATATGTATAATAAAATCGCCCGTTTTGTATTGATATTTGGAAGAACATAGAATGAAGAACGTTTGTTCACATTTAAACTATCCATTTTTGCCCTAACCGTATAAAAGTTATAAATCCTATCATACTGACTATAATAGTATTTTGTTCCTACAAAACGTGTATCTATCCATCGAGATGGGCTAAATACATTGGCTCTTTAACCTTAGAGAAAATTACCTAAAACCAGATATTTACGTTTTCAAATTCAAAAATTAGGTGTAATGTTTATTTAATCAAAAATCAGGTTTTAAATAAATTAATAATTAAAATCATAATTTAAACCTAATTTTCAATCCCAGTCTCTCATTCATCTCTCTCTCGTCTCTCTCGTATCTATCTCTACGTCTCTCACTCCTCCCTTTTCCCTCACTGGCGACTGCACCTATCTGTCGATGACCGACGCTACTGTGCGATGGAGGTATTTCTGTGCGATGGCTGCAGTTTTTTTGTGCGATGGTGGTTTCTCTGTCGCCTCCCTTCTCCGGTGCAGATCCATGGTCTGAGCACGTAGATCTGTTGTTTTTTTTCATTTTTTTTGTTTGGCGGTTATGGCTATGATTTACACTTTTCCGGCATGCTTCATCATCGGTTTCTACGTCAAAGCTATTTCTAAAGGAATCTCTGGTGACATTCCGCAAGAACTTGAAAATGCTTAAAGATTCAATTGAGAGTTTATGCAGAGCAAGATGGAAGTGATAGCGAATAACGATAAAAATGGTGGGTGTATATACTGATGTAGGAATTTTATTAATGGCGTTGGGTCTGGAAAAAATACTGAGAGAATGGTTGTGGGTTGGGTATTGTTGGTTTTGCAGGTGAAGGTGTCGACGGTGTGGTCGACGATGGTGGTGGTCCAATTACTGAAAGCATTTGTGGAGTGAAAGTCATTGATTTGAGGTTTTGATGGTTTAGTTTGGACTTTAACCTCAGGAAGGATCAAATGAAGAGAGAGCAATTGTGGCATGTACAGAGAATAGTGAAGTTTCAGATGTTGAATTGAATTGTTCATTGGACCTCCAGAAACCAGAAATAAATGTAATTCTCTGCCGGAATGATAAGATAATTCTAACGTCAAAAGTAAATTTTTTTTTTCAAATTGATAGAAACGATTGGTTGTTTGATAAGATGGGTTATCGAACACGAAATTGTATTAGAAGAAAAAAAATGAAATTAGCCAACAATTTGGTTCATTGTGACTAACTATTAAAATGTAACCTTAAAATTTCAATTGGAGGTGGTGGTGGTGGTGATGACTAGTGGTGGATTGTGGTGCTGGTCCATGGTGTAAACAGATTTGTTTGTGGTGACCATTTGTGACCAAATATGTGTATACTATGACTGGTTGTGACCAAATATGATTTGAACATATTAAAGTCACATTCGGTCACAATTAACACAAACTTGGTCATAGACAGTCACACTTAACGCGAATTTGGTCACAGTTAGTCACATTGAGTATACACTTGGTCACAATTAGTAATAGACGGTCACACTGCACAAATTTCTTTTTCTGTAATTTTTTAGGAGGTGGAGGCAGGGGTGGGGTTGGTCGTAGGTGGATCCATGGGGTGGGGGTATGATTTTCAATTTTTTATTTTCTGAAAATTTTTGAAGTTGCCGGAGCGGCCGCCAGAATGATCACCGGAAAATTTGCCGGAGCAGTCGTCGGACCGACGCTGGAGTGGTACCGGAGTTGTCTGAGAGATGGAGAGAAGGTGGTATAGTGAAGTGATGGTGTTGGGTGAGGTGTTTGGTTTGGGGTGTGAATAATTAATATATATTATATTATAGTTTAATATTTAATAAATCTATTTAACACCTGATTTTTGAAATAATTAAACAAATTTGTTAGTTTTGAAAAGTAATTCTTATAACTAGGTTTTGTGTATTGTTCCCTTAACCTTATTTATACTAAATGAGTTGCGCTACATGTACATAACAATTTGCATAATGGTTTAGCAACAAATGATGTGATAAAATTTAATTGGATCAAAATCTCATCAATCAAATAACTATGTAAATAGTTATGTACAAAAATCATTTTTCATACTAAACAAAAATACCAATATATTAATTTGCCGCTACACATTAAAATGACAATAACAAGTTCAATATGTTTTACTTCTAACAAATTTAAATTCAACGACCTCATGTAAATTTTAAGATGTAAATTAAATAGGGAATATATTTAATTTCTTAAATCCTTGACAAATGATAATTTTCGTAAAAGACTTCATGAATAATATTAGGTCTTAATTAATATTAATATTATGTTGAACAATTTTGTCTAAAAATTTAAATAATAAATAATAATATATATTATTTTCATATAATCCCGAATTAACAAATTCAAAATGACCAACTAAAAGGAAACATTATGAATGTACATGATGATCATAATCACAGTTAAGCTGCAAGTGGGTTCTACCATCAACCTCCCACCCACCAAGGCTAATTATATTTACACCGTAGTTTTTATTTTTTATACCATATTTTAATTGTAATAAAGTTTCCAATCTTTATTCGTTACAGTACTTATATCTCTAACATTTTCTTTCGTAACATTCTTAACCTCGATTTTTCGTTTAATTGTATCTGATAATAGTATCTATCTAAAAAAAATCGTTGAAGGGCGTAAAACAATTTACTTTCCATCATATTTTTAAAAAAAGCATGAAAAAAAATGAATATTTTGACAAAAATCGTCATCAAAGACGAGATACGATAATTAATGGAAGGTTGAAGATAAGAATAAGATAAACAGATAAACGCTAGGACGATACATATGTAACTTCTCCAAAGTCGATATAATGACATGATTAAAGAACATAAGCAGTCTACAAAAGGGATGTCCAAGTGCATGCAGCATGCCGAATCGCGTAATTAATTTGTAATTATATGATGTTAATTTCGGCTTTCATGTGTGATGAGCATGGGATTTAATATTGTTTAATTACCCTTAAAAACAGTTTTTTCATTGGCCCACAAAGATTCTTTTTGTGTACACTCCACTATGCATTTTTCTTTTCTCGATTTTTCAATTATTTGCATCTTACTAACGATTTGAACCTTTGGAGGAAAGAATGAAATAATAAGTGTGTACCCATCAGCCAATTTTTTTTTTTTTTTTTATAATTTTTAACCTAACACTTACCACTTATCCAAGAGCAGCCCAATCTACAACTCACAGCCTCAAGTCCAATTATACTTTACACCAACCCATTAACCCATAATTCATTGTTTGACTCAACCCAATTAATATAATATGACTAATAAGGCAGTGACTTTGATATCTCCATTCAAAAATCTGAAATCCCTAATTTTCCCATACGCACGCTACCTACGCGGCTAGCACGATGAATTCGCCTCTCGTCTTTCAATCCATTTTTCAATTAATTTAGGTATTAAATTTTCAATTGAATTGAAACTAATTCGAGTATATTAGTTACTGATTATTCTAATTTCTAAAATGTATTTGAAATTTGGTAGTTGATAGCTCACTAGTTTGGATTTGAGAAATTAGAAATATTGTAGTGAAATAATAAAGTAACTCAGTCTCAGTAAGTAACGACTTTGTCAGTTTGTCTAACTTGATTATTTTAAATAGAATTGTTTGTGAAAGTAATTATTGTTTATTATGAATTTAATGTTATTTTTTGACGAAAAATGAAATATGGTATTTATTTATTAATGTATTGAATTTGTTTTTTAACGGACATGGATAAATATTTTAAACAAAAATTCATATGTTCGAGCGTTGTTGATAATGATGTAATTATACGACATTTTCAGAGTATGAAAACGCATAGGCTACAATTGTAATAGCGTATTGACTTATTTTCGTTAATGATATGCAGTTCTAAATATTTTTGAATTCTTATTTTTGACCCCACAAGACAAATGGTTTAGATCTGCCCCTGTTAAATATCCATCTAAATTTTTCGATGATATATGAGCAATGATTGTTGACCATGTATACAGATTTGGACCGCAATGATGCTATCTAAAGCACGCAAGGAGAACCGTTGAATATGGATGATGTACATAACTTTTTCAAACCTAGTTGTAACTTTTTTTATTTTTAAATATATTTCACAATATATTTTTATTTTTAAGTAAAAGAATTTACTTGGTTTGTTTACAAATAGTTTTTATTTATTATCCAAATAAATAACCTATTCTCAACTTTGAATAATAAAAGATTATTTATTTTAAAACTTATGGTAATTTAAGTAGCCAAACATGCTCTCACCAACCAATTTGTAATATGATTTAGATTAGATACGTAGAGCCTATTGAATCATTTATGGGCTCAGAATATCAGTCCGGTTACCTATGGAGTTGAAATAGTACGTATATTGCTCATGTTTGGTGAAGATTAAAATCAAATTTTTAGTAAATTTTGATAAAAGTAGATGAAATATGTGGTTGTGAAATTATGAATCCTATAAAATATGTAATTAAAATTAATTTTTGAGTTTAACTTAGATTAAAATTTTGATTTTAATTTCTATCAAATTGGGGGAATATAATATTAAAAGACGAGGATCGAGCCTTTATGGACTCTTAAACCGAAAAAAATTGAATTCAACACAATCCACCTTTCTAAACGTTGGTTCCCATTATCATTTATAATGTAACGCGATAGTACAAAGCCAATGTTTGATGTAGATTAAAATTAAATTTTCAATTGATTTTGATAAAAGTTGATGAAACGTGTGATTTAAAAGTTATGGATTCCATAAATATATGTGATTAAAATTAATTGTTGACTTTAATTTGAAATTAAAATCAAATTTTAACTTATACCAAACATGGGATAAATAGTATGAAATGAAAATTTTGGACTGAAGTTGATAGCACACTTGAACCAAAATGTCCTTTTATGAACACGCGAGACACTCCTAAATCGTGGCTCATACTTTTTTTTTACGTAGAAACTCGCAGTCGCTATCCGTGAGTGCGCATTGAGTAAATCTCGCTCCATGTGCAATAGTCTGCAAACCACACAGGAGAAATAAACCGCACTAAGTAAGCCCGATGCGACGAGTTCGATCAAGAAAGTGTTGGTAGGGGATTTGAACTCGCGACCTTCGATTTTTGCGTTTACCTGCTCGACCAACTCGACCGCCCTTGAAGGGGAGGCTTGCTTCATACTCAATCCTTACCTTGTTGGTCTAAGCAGTAAGCATGGCTACATTTAGAGTCGAAGTTTCTGCCAACGAATATTTAATTGGGTAATTAGTACATAACGTAATTTCCTTTCATTATTATTGTGGAAAAACGTCTTTATATTTTATTTTTTGACGTTTTCGGCCTTATTTTTACTTTTCATTGCGCAAAGGTAATTTACTCCATTTTATCAATTAAAAGCTATGAAAGACGAATATACCATTCTATTTAAATAAAATAAAAAGAAAAAGAAAAAATAAATTGTAACCATAGTCCCAATTTTTTTTTTTTAATTCAAACGAGTCCTAAATGAATTATTAAAAGGGTAATTAGCACATAATGTCCTTACTTTTCACTATTATTGTGAAAAATGTTCTTATATTTTATTTTTATTTTTTTTGACATTTTCATAATTAATTACACTTTTGATTGCTCAAATTATCATTTATATTAATTTAAATCCAATTTCTCAATAAAAAATTGTGAAATGATGAATATACCCTAAGATTTAAATTAAAAAAAGAAAAATAAATAAAATTATATATTTTTTTTTCAATTTTTTATTTGGGACTCGTTTGCATTTTCTTTTTAAAGAAAATAATTTCTAATTTTTAAAATGATTTATTTAGGACTAGTTTGTACTTTTTTAAAAAAAATTATTTTTTAATAATTTAATCGTGACTCGTTTATACTTTTTTTTTAAAAAAAAATAATTTCCATTTTTTAAAAATTTATTTGAGACTCGTTTGCACTTTTTTTAAAAAAAAAAATTTATCTCTAATTTTTTCCTAATTTATTTAGGACTCATTTGCACCATTTTTTTTTTTTAAAAAAAACATCCCATGTACGGGATTTTACGGGGATAAGCCTTGCTTGGTGTATAGAGGAAACATTCCGGAGATTTTACAATGGCTTAATAGCACAAAACGTCCCTACGTTTGACATGTAGTGTGCAAAACGTCATTACGTTTCAATTTTTTGCATTTGCATCCCTATTTCAACGTTTCATTACGGAAAACGTCATTTTCACCTATTTTTAACGTAAAACGACCAATATGCCCTCCTATATAAACTAAACAAAAATAGAAATAAAGAATAAATTGTAATTGTACTCCTCACTTTTAAAAAATACAAATTAGTCAAAAATAATTGTTTTTCATTTGTGAAATCTATTTTGTAAAAAAAAAATTTTTTGGTCAAAATTTTGGATCTGAAAACATTGGCGACAAAGGGACACCACAGGACTTGGCGGCAGTAGCGGCGAGCGCCTCTGTTGGAAATGGCGATGCTGCGTGTTGTAGCAGCGACAGCAGAGGTGCTCGCCGCTGCGATTTCTAGCAGCGATGGTCGCAGCTGCGATTTCTAGCAGCGATGGTCGCAGCTGCTGCAGCGGCGAGCGCCGCTGCTGGAAATGGCGCTGCTGCGTGTTGCAGCGATGATTAACGCTGCTGCTGCAGCGGCGCTCGCCATTGCTGCGAATTGCAAAGACGAGCGCGGCTGCTGAAATCGGTAGAGAACGGGTGGGGGCGGGGGCCTCTCCTGCAATTTGTGAAATTGCAGGCCCCCGCTTGCAATTATGAAAGTTAGGGTTAAGTTTTTAAAAAAGGGACATGTTCTACAATTTATTAAATTTGAAGGCCTTGATCATAATTTTTATTAAAATTTCGGTCAGATTAAAGACTAATTTGCATTTTTTTAAAAGTTAGGAGTAAGATTGCAATTTATTCTTTATTCTTTTTTGTTTTGTTTATATATGAGGGTATATTGGTCATTTTACACTAAAAATAGGTGAAAAAAACGTTTTCCGTAATAAAACGTTGAAATAGGGGTGAAAATGTAAAAAATTGAAATGTTGGGACGTTTTGCACACTACATGTCAAACCTATGGACGTTTTGTGCTATTAAGCCTTTTACAATGGATGTGATATTTTATCTTGGGAGTCTACCAAAAAGATGAAAAAGAAAAAAAGGCAACCATGTATGTTTTGCTGCCATCGCAGCACCTACATGGATACATTTCTGACAGTTAATTATCCTGTACTTATCTCTCTATATATTATAAGTGGCTATGTAACAGAAATTGTTCTTCCATTTAATAGAAGTTTTTCTTCTATAACAGAGGCATAAATGGCATTAACAGAGGCAGAAATTGTTCTTCCATTTAACAAAAACTGTTCTTCTATGAAACGGCATTAACAGAGGCAGGCATTAACATTAACAGAAATTGTTTCTTCTTCTATGAAACGGCATTAACAGACCTTCCACTTCCTATGAAACGGCTGCCATTTACCTTCTATCAGCTTAGGAACCGAAGAGACTTGAGACTGTTGAATGGGAAGTATAAGTTAGATAATTGAAAATTGCCTCTAATTCCATTCCAGAGATTTCAGAAATTTACATTTCCAAGAACGAATATTCGCCCTAATAACAAGGTGATGATTCTACCAAATTCTAAAGCTGAAAAACACATTTTGCTGGAAACCAAACTGTAATCCTCTTCCAGCCAAGTAGCCAAAATCGCAACAATCACCATTCGTCCTCAACCGAACCACGAAAGCACCATTTCCAACCCAAAAATCGACACCAATTCACACCAACAGCCACTCCACACAAACTTGTCAACCCCTATTTAACCCAAAATCCACCCCAAACAGCTTGAAGAACCAAGAAATAGGAGGACCGATGAACTTACCCAGGTTTCTTGACCCTTTTTCAGGCGAAATACCATCGAAAATCGCGCTAAGAACCTTTCGTCAAGCTTTCCCCTTTCCGTCGAGCTTTCCCCCTTTCCTCCTCTGTCGCTCGAATTTTAGAGAGAGAGAGAGAGAGAGAGAGAGAGATCGTGTTTTATGTTTATATTTTGATTTTTATTGTAAAATTGCCCCTGAAGTCCAATTTTTAAAATGTGTTTGATTTCAGTCCTAAAGTTTTCTGTTATTTATGAAACTATCCCTGGAGTTTGTGTGTTTCTTAAGTCAGTCCCCTAATTTAGAATATTTTACTTTTAGCCCTTAAATTTTCAATTTCAGCCTCATAAATTTCCAATTAAGCCCCTGAGCTTTATTTTTATTATTTTAAGTATTTATTTCAATCCGAAAGTTTCTGTTATAGACAAAACAGTTCCTGAAATTCTTATTTCCCACTGTTAGTCCACAAATTTTGAAAAAGTGTATTTCAGTCCTTACACTTTTTAATTTCCAGTTTGAATAAATTTTCAATTAAGTCCGTAAACTTTATTCAATAATTTTAAAACTTTAAAATTTCGAAATATTAATTCAAACTTATTTTCTATTTTGGCTAGACGAAACTTACGGACGAATAGGAGATTGAGCTTTTCTATTCACTTCACTTTTCACAGAACTCGCGAAAATTGAGGTAAACTCGCCACGATTAATTATTTTAAATTATAATTGCATGTTTTATGCGAATTTACGTGATTTATATACTTCAATGCATGAGATTAGAATATGTCATATTAGATATATGATATTGTTATGCTTGGCATGACTTATATTCTTGAAATGACTTATATTTAATAGTTTTGTTTAAGAATTAATTTTTTATTAATAAAGATGTAATTTTTTTGTTAATTAAATAATTAATGATTTAATGTTTATGTAATTGAAATATGTTTTCATCAAAAATTCTTGGAAAATGAATAACCAAAATCTTGAATTCAACAGCCGAAGTAAAATGAATTTGATGATTACAGTATAATGAAGAAATAAGTGGGGGTAAATATTAATTCATAATTATGAAACTATTTGAATTAATCATTATTCACTTCCACTTGCCTGAAGAATGCCTATGTAAAACCGTAAAAGCCATCAACCAATGAGACTAAAAATTCTAATAAATGGAAAATGCAACTCAACCAATGAATTATGATAACACGAATCGATGACGTGACATAAGGAATTTGATGACCCGCCTAAAAATTAACAATAAAAAAACTGAAAAAAATCATAACATCCAAATTAAAAATTAGTAGAGAAATATTTTAAAATCATTAGTTGAGAAATAGTTGATAGTTGCTTATAATAGGGAATTAAGTTTGACAAATAGTTTCTAAAACATTTTTTGAATGTCAAATTGAAATATGCTTTTGTTAGTTTCCAATTTCATAGTATTTTATCATGTGATTATTTATTTAATTGAGCATATGAAATAATTGTGACTTATTTATTTCATCTTTGCTTCTGTAGAACAGTATCTAACAGTTGAAACAATCATTTCCTTCATTAACATAATGAGAAGTGGTAAGATTCTATAAATAATTTTAAAAAAATTAGAAACAAAATATATAAAGTTATGTCAAATTTAAGCGTGTGAACTTTTTTTTTTTAAGATCATGGTAAACAACCTACAAAGAGAATCCTGTATAGAGATTTACCAGAAGAGAAAAAGGAGGAGATTCGTAGAAAACGAAGAGAAAGATATGCTAAACAAAAAACATCGAAAATGAACTCCATTCGTATAAATGATTTCGATACATCCGGTGGCGATCAAAGGACTATGTCGATTGCTCGATATTCAAATAATGCTGTCCAATATACAGAAAACATTCAAGACTTTAGTGTTATTCAAAAAGTATCAAAGAGACAGCGGATCACTGGTGTTCATATTGATATCGTTGAAAAGGATTCGTCTCGTGAAGTATGTATTCTTCCGGCGTCAAAGACTGTGTCATTAATTCAGAGATAAATTCATCTTCAAACAATGTCTCTGATTCTTCTAATCAACTCTTTATCCAGCAGGTTCCCCTCTAATCATCATTTTTCTATATTTCTTATTCAACCATCATTTTGTTCTTTTCCTCTAAGATTTTGGATTATATTATACAAATAGGATCCACATATCATTCGAGAAGAGTCGAGCTACGATACAAATATGCCGACACCCTCTAGGGGTAAGAAACAAATCTAAAATTAGTTTGTTCTTTCAATTCAGTCATCAAATCTTGCTACTGTACCAGTAATGTCCTTCCTCAGATAATTCAAACAATATGACATCTTGCGTCTGTTGCGTTATTTTCATTTTTTAACCAAACAGGTGAGTCGCATCACGTTTCTATTGGATTTAGACAATTGATGAAGGTAGTTCCATCTGAAGCATATTCTCTGCCATTAGTACTGGGCTGCATACATTGTAAAGTAAAGCGATTCCACCATTAAACAACTGGCTTCTGCTGTGCTGATGGAACAATTTCTTTAGCCACAAATGATGTTCCTGATAAGCTTTATGCGTTGTTCACCTGCAACACAGATGAATCTGCACATTTCAGGACATACATTCGAACTTATAATAACAAGTTCGCTTTCACATCATTCGGAGTGAAATTTGATAAAGATCTTTGTAGGAGAAATAGAGGAATCTACACTTTTAGAACTCAGGGACAGATCTATCACTATATCAATGATTTGATTCCTTCAAATGGGCGTCCTTCTTATCTCCAGTTGTATTTCTATGATACAGAACATGAATTAGAAAATCGCATTTATGATTCAAACAGAATGGATCCATCAATTGTAACTCAACTCGTCGATATTCGTCGAATCAATCCATATTCTATTTTTTTCGCTCTCTTGGTGATTTTCCAAATTTCGAAAATAGAATAATTCATATAAGATCAGATGCTTGCCTAGATCAACATGTATTCAATGCTCCCACATCTTCACAAGTTGCAGCAATATGGGTAGAAAATGATGGTAAAGATCAACTAAGAAGACGTGATATTTGTGTCTTTAACCATTCTGGTGGAAGTCATATAGTTCAGTACTATTTCGGGTGTTATGATCCATTGCAATATCCGTTGTTATTTCCATGTGGCGATGTTGGTTGGCATCAAGGGATTGAAAGGGTTAGAAGAGGAAGTAGATCTACATATAACGAAACAAACAGATCAATAAATCTTGAACAATCAGAGACCGCAGAAGAATTACTTGCAAGAGAACAACTAGGTTAGATTACAGTATTAATACTCATAAATTTCATTTAGTATGTACGTCCAACTTAGTAACCTTTAATTCACATTCAACTTTTGTAGCATTAAACAGAAGAAGGAAGGACCCAGTTGTTTCATGCCGTGAATATTATTGCTACAAATTGCAAATCAGAGAAAATGCTAGATCAATTCTGCTACTTTCTGGTCAACTATTGCAACAATTTGTAGTAGATATGTATGTTAAGATCGAGATGTCAAGATTGGATTATTTTAGGAAGCAGCAACAACAACATATTCGATCAGAGTTATATCAAGGTATTGTTGATACAATTACACTTGGGGAAAGAAACGCTTCTAATGTTGGAAAACGGATTATATTGCCTTCATCATTTATTGGAGGTCCAAGAGACATGAGGAAAAGATATATGGAAGCAATGGCTTTAGTTCAACGCTATGGCAAATCAGACATTTTCTTAACAATGACGTGCAATCCAAACTGGAAAGAAATTACAAATGAACTAAATCCGCATGAAGAAGGTCAGAACCGACCTGATTTGGTTGCTCGAGTATTTCGTGCAAAATTAGAAGAATTAAAGGATCAATTATTCAAGAGGAAAATATTTGGTAAAGTCTCAGCATATGTCTACGTCATTGAACATCAAAAGAGAGGTCTTCCACATGTGCATTTCTTAATTATCTTACAAAAGGATTGGAAGGTCTATGCGCCTGAATCTTTTGACGAGATCGTATCAGTAGAGATACCTGATAAAAATACAAATTTACACTTGTATAACGCTGTTGTAAAGCATATGATGCATGGACCTTGTGGAGTTTTCAACCCATCAAATGTTTGCATGAAAAAAAATGGTTGTTGCAAAAGTAATTACCTAAAGAATTACGCATCTGCTACAACCGTTGGAAATGATTGCTTCCCAATATATAGGCGTTCAAACAATGGAATAGTGGTCAAAGTCAGAGGCAAAAATTTAGATAATCGTTGGGTTGTTCCATATAATCCATATCTGCTTGCAACATAAAAGCAGTCAAATATCTTTATAAATACATTTATAAAGGACGTAATCGTGTTGCTTTCAACTTGATTTCTGAACAACGCAATGAACAAGTCGATGAAATCCAACAATTCCAATCAGCCCGATGGATTGCTCCCCCTGAAGCTATGTGGAGGATATATGGATTTACTATTAATGAAATGTACCCAGCAGTGTATAGTTTACATTTACATCTGCAAGATCAACACCCAGTAACTTTCCGAGCAAATGACGATCTAAACAATGTTGTTAACTTAGATTGTTCTAGAAAATCGATGTTAACAGAGTTCTTTGCATTAAATCGAGTAGACGAGAACGCAAAAACATTATTGTATAAAGATTTCCCGGAATATTATGTTTGGAGCCAACAAAACAGGAATTAGACTCATCGGAAAAAAAAACAGTTAGGTCGTATTGTTACAGTAAATCCATTTGAAGGCGAGAGGTATTTTCTGCGACTATTGCTAAACTATGTAAGAGGACCTTTGTCGTTTGAAAACCTTAGGACAGTTGATGGTGTTGTGGCCCCAACATTTCGCGAGGCAGCAACATTGCATGAGTTGCTACATAGAGACAACAGCTTAGAAGATTGTTTAAACGAAGCGACTCTATATCAGATGCCTTCAACTTTGAGGCGATTATTTGCAACAATATTGGTTTATTGTAATCCAACCAATCCGAGGGAGCTTTGGGAACGTTTTGAGCAAGATATGTCAGCTGATTTCAAATCTACAGAAGATTCTATATCAAATGTAAGAACCAAAGTATTGAGGTCAATCTCATTTACAATTGAATCAATGGGGAAAGATATTAATTCCTATTATCTTCTTGATGACGACATTTGCTTCGATGATGAGGAATATAGATCTAGAGAAATCGATGACGAATTGACTGTTGAAATTCCAGAAACGGATATCGCTGCATCACAATCTCTTAATAGTGAACAACAACACGCCTATAATGCAGTACTGGAAAAAGTATTTGCAAACCAAAATGCTGCATTCTTTATAGATGGCCCAGGTGAGACGGGGAAAACATTCCTGTACAAAGCACTTCTCGCAACAGTACGATCAAGAAAATTAGTAGCACTTGCAACTGCTTCATCAGGTGTTGCTGCATCTATTCTTCCGGGAGGTCGAACAGCACACTCACGCTTTAAGCTTCCACTTGATACTGACGAAAGAAGCACATGCTGTGTCAGCAAACAAAGTGCACTGGCAAACCTACTATGTGCAGCAAAATTAATAATTTGGGATGAGGCTCCAATGACGAGAAAACAACACATAGAAGCATTAGATAAAATGCTACGAGACATCAATGATTCAAATGTAACATTCGGTGGCAATGTTGTTGTTTTCGGTGGAGATTTTCGTCAGGTTTTTCCTGTCGTTCGTAAAGGAACGAGACAAGAACAGCTAAATTCTAGTTTGGTTTATTCGTATTTGTGGCCTACATTGATTAAGTTCCGATTAAAACAAAATATGCGAGCAAGACTGGATCCAGATTTTTCAGATTATGTATTAGAAACAGGAAATGGAATGCCGCCAAACACAATCGATGAAACCATTAAAATACCAAATAGGATGCTTGTTCTCTATGATGATGACAACACTTATTTAGATCATTTGATAGAGGATGTTTTCCACGATGTTCATGAATATTCAATAAATATTTCATCAATGATGAATCTGACCATATTAATACCGAAGAACGATTATGTTGATGAAATAAATGCATTTTTGATTCATAGGTTCCCAGGAGAAATACATCGATATTACAGTTTCGATGAGACAATAGATGCATCTGAACAATCAGTTATGGAAGATTTCTTAAATACTCTAACCCCAAACGGACTTCCGCCACATGAATTATTACTAAAGAAAAACTGTCACATCATGCTGCTTAGAAACATTAATCCTTCAGAAGGACTATGCAATGGAACCCGTTTGATTTGTCGAGCTTTTGATCGAAATGTCATAGATGCAGAAATTGCAGTTGGACACCACATTGGAAAAAGAGTTTTCATTCCAAGGATATCATTCTTACCAAATGTTGAAGAAAATAGTGGTTTTCCATTCAAACGAACTCAATTCCCTATAAGATTAAGTTTTGCAATGACTATAAATAAGTCACAAGGGCAAACATTGGACTATGTTGGGATTTATTTACCTTAACCAGTTTTTTCGCATGGTCAATTATATGTGGCTTTATCGAGGGCAAAGACATCATCTACAGTGAGGATTCTAATACGACAACTCTCCACTGAACAACGTGAAAAGAACATCACAAAAAATATTGTATTCACAGAATTGCTTACATTATCATGTTTGAATTAATGTTATTCAGGTAACTATATTTAATTGTCTACTTTTGATTTATTATGTATTATAATATTTTTCTCCATATGTCTAATATTCAGTAATTTAATTCAAAGTCTTCATCAATTGTTTCAGTGGTTTATGAATTTAAACTAAGATTTGCTACACTTACACATATGATATTTCTTTATCAGAAAACAGAAAATATGTGGAAGGTGCACGCATCAATAAATGATATCACTCCGAATACAAAAAATTGGAAGATTAAGAAGATCGTTGCGGAGAAGTCACCTAAGCGAACAAGCCAACGCACAACGGTGAAATACCAAAATTTGACATTAATTGATCAAGAGGTATGATATTCGTTACCCTATATTTTGTTTTCAATTATCAATATCCTTTCAAATTATAGGTTCTTAAATTATATCATATCATATAAAAAATATTAACTACGTTGTATTTATTTAACTCTCTTTTCACAACATATTTTGTGTAAAAATAAATAAATGATACATAAATTATTTAAAAAATTAAGTACAGAAAAACAATTCACATAACTTTATATAATACACTATTAATCACAAGTACTTTTATTCTTCGTACATGGAAATCGAGTGCAGGCGACAATGTTTGGCTCTGATATTGACCCCCGGACCGACACTTTAAAAATTTTACACTCATATTATATCATCAATGCATATGTCAAACCAGTGGATCCGAAGTACAAAATTGGAGAATACAAATATCAGTGGGCTTTGAACTCAAAAATAATAATAGAAGATGTTCCACATGACGAACAACAAATAGATGTACCGAAATATGAGATCGTCCCATTCAAGAATTTAGAGGCTCATAGAGGGTCGATTGGAGAAATATGTAATTTAATTTAAATTTTATTACAAATTTATTATCAATAAATTAACATATCATATTTAAATATTCAGCTATTTTAGCTGTTGCAATAAAAATTAAGCCAACTAAAGAGGTAATAACAACATTGGGACCAACAACAATTCAAGATATATATGTTATCGATGAAAAGTAAAAAATTCTTATAACTTCTCGTTCTCTTCAAATACTAATTCATATATTAATTCAGGCATATTTTATTAATTCTTTTAATAATTTCAATTTTGTAGCTTGAACCTTATATGTTTGACCAAGTGGGGTCGATTTGTCGAAGACGAATGTCAAGAAATATCAGATATTATTGAAGATAGGCCAATAATACTTGGAACAAAAATATCTGTTGGATCATATAACGGTATTTATAATAATAACAAATGTTGCATATTTTTTCATACTGCATATGCATATACTTGCACTAAAATCGATCTCAATATCAACAAAGGATTGTCTCTTTCATCACGTCCGTCAAGTACATTTATAATCAATCATCTTCTTCCTCAGGCATCTGCAACAAAGCAATGGTAATTCTCGTCGATTAAAAATTAGATATTAATGCATTAATATTAGACATAATTATGTGATGTATGTAATTTACATGTATATTTCATTTCCTTGCATTATTCTTCTTTTCTGAATTTCAAGGGTGGAGAATAATGATTCGATAATCAAAACTATCATTGCAAGATCATTGACATACACATCTACACCACATTCATCTATTGGTATTCGGGAAATTGTGAAGATTTGCGATATTGCAGATTTCATTAAGGGTTTACAACCCATAGCGGTAAATATTATTTTATTTGTAATTCATCGTAATATTTACGCTAACATTCATTCTAAAAATTAATTATGATTTAATACAGAAAGCAAAAATCTGGATAGAGGCGAAGATAAATGTGATTGAGTTTGCCCAACTATTTTATTACATGTCATGTGTTGTCTGTAATAGAGGAACTGGATATAAATACAATGAAACCTTCGTTTGTATATATTGCAAGAGCCAAGGAATCAGCAAACCATGATATGTATCTTACAATTTTCATTCAAAATTGATGTCTTTTTTCATCTATAATTCAACGACATTCAAAATCGAATTAATATATTCAACGCATTTAAAGTGCTAGAGCATATGTTGAACTGGACGATAATACTGGAAAGCTTGCTGCTACTTTGTTCGATGAAGTAGCAGAACAGACACTTGGTTGTTCAGCAGTAGAACTGATGGAACATGCTGGAGAGGTAACTCTTTAATTTTTCTTCAAAACTTCAATTACATTACAAACAATTATTTAAAATATATTTAAATGAGTTCTATATTAATTATGTAAACCTATCCAAAATTTATTTTGCAGGAAAATCGACCATATGTTCAAAGCGTTGCAGAGAAATTATCCAAAAAAACTTAGAACCTTCAACTTTTTGTAGATCCAGAAAAACTGAACGAGAAAAAATATAAGCACTTCAGTGTCCTCTCTGTTGAAACAGTGCAAGATGAGGAAAATGCTGGATCGTCATTTTAGAAACAAAATTATCTCAAAGACCGTTCATAAAACTATTGAGCTATGTTTATTGATAGGACCGTTCCATACATTTTATTAATGCTTTTCTTTTAATATATATCACGTGTAATTATTTATCAATTAAATCAACGGTTAGAAATATCTTCATTAATAAGAGAATTCTTCTCCACCAAATAAACAAAACATGAACTAAGCGAACGTGCATTGCACGTTGCTCTTCACTAGTTATACATTAATATGAGTAGAAATTCGTCCAACTAATGGGCTTGAAGCCCAACACATGAGGTCCAAGTCATTAAGGCCCAATAAAACACACAGAAAGAGTCCCGCAACTAAAGAGAGACGGATAACCAAGCCTAAACAAAAAAGTGGCAAAAACGAAAAAAGAGTAAGTAAAGGAAAAACTGGATATAATTAATTCTAGGTAAGATTGTGACATTAAATTTAGTAACAGGGAGTAACGAAGTGATTAACATTGACAATAAATCGAAGTTCAACGATCTTATCGAGACAAATTAAAGTTAGATAACCGAATCAAGTTTCCACATTTTGCCACCGGTAAATCAAATGAGGAGACCGGTGATGATCAGTCGCGTGCTGCTCTTTGTGTCTACCTTTGGAATTAGTCTCTTTCAATTTGATTTTGATGGTATTAATTTGTTCCAAACTCTTCAAAACTTCTTCCATGTCGGGTCTGTATTTCTGGTCAGGCTCGAGACACCTAAGTATGAGTTCTGCTATTTGAAATGCACCTTTTGAAGGGTATTGGTTTTGCAGCCTTGGATCCATCATTTTTTTCAGCTTCTTTTTATTTGGTAGGAAAGGCTTAGCCCACTCCACCAAGTTGTGATTTCTATTGGGCCTATTCATATCTACAACTCTCAGGCCTGTTATTATCTCCAATAAAACCACACCAAATCCATAGACATCACTCTTCACGTACAAATAACCTGCAACATTTTCAAATTTTGAATTAACCTCTCTCTCTCTCTCAAGATTTCGGCGCTTTGACAACGCTGTATTTAAAATTACCTGTAGCCATGTACTCAGGAGCTGCGTATCCATATGTGCCAACAATTCGTGTTGTCACGTGCGATTTACCGTTCGTCGGACCTAACTTAGCTAATCCAAAATCCGAAAGCTTCGCATTGAAGTCCTACGCAATGAAAATTGAGAAATGATAATAAATCAATTACATGATAATTTTTTTTTTTTTTTTGCATGAAATGTGGATTGACTAAGAAGCCTATAATTTAATTACCCCATCAAGCAATATGTTGGAGGCCTTAAAATCTCGAAATATAACTTTCTTCTCAGTTGTGTGCAAAAATGCAAGTCCTTTGGCTGCTTCTATTGCTATTTTAATCCTTGTCTCCCAAGACAAAGGTTCTGCTGCATCCCCTGGAAATGTAATACAACAATGCTTATTTAGAGCCCGTTCGGTAGGGATTAAAATTGAAAAACTAGCCGTTATTGTTGACTTTTATTAGACTAGTGGGACCCAATAACGGCCATATTTTCAATTTTAATTGGATTTTAATCCCTACTTATAAGTGAAAAATTACTTATTTAACAAAAAATATAAATATTATTCTAAAAATAAAAATAAAGCACATTACTTGTAACATAAATGGTTTAAACATAATGCTTACTTCTGAAAAGTTGACTTTCTAAACTTCCCTTCTCCATGTATTCATAAACCAAAAGAAATTGTGTCTCCTCCCAACAGTAACCTAATAGTTTAACAAGATTAGGATGGCAAAATTTTCCCAAAAAATTTACCTCCGCCTGCAAAAAAAAAAAAAAAAAATAAATAAAGCCGGCCTGCAACAACTTAAATCGACTCATCATCAACTATGTTGGGCAAGGGCAACGAAATTTGTTACATGCCAATCTTCGCCCAACTGCGAAAAGTGTGTGCGATTGGATTATCGACATTAGACTCGATGTGATCCATTACAAAATGAAGTCACATTTCTTCAATGTTAAATCATATGGCCACCTCTGCCCAGGTGCTGACCCTGGTTTTTTACACCGTCCATAAGAATTAATTATGCAAATAAATATCTAACCCTGACCTGCCATTCTTTGAGTCCTTGATCACTATCTGGATTTGATTTCTTGACAGCAACAGGCATTCCGACACCAAATTTTGAAGGTGAATAAGTTTTCTCATCAATCCAACCTTTAAAAACCCTTCCAAAACCTCCTTCTCCCAACAAACTGTCAGCTCTGAAATTTCTTGTAGCAATTTCCAGTTCTGACAAGGTGAACCTTATCAAGTTTGGAGTAATAATATGCCCACTTGCCCGAACACCTCTGCCGTTTCCGCCTCCGTTAGGCGCCGATGCACGGTGCTGAACAATTTTGGTGGTGGTGGTGGTGGGATTATGGTTCTTGATTGATCTTGCATGACTATGAACTGAAAGAAAGTGATAACAAAAAAGTTATTGTATAACTTTGGAAAAAATATTTACAAAAGAGTATTAAATGAATCTGTAGGTGTTAAAGAGTATATATATACCTGGGGTGGCACCGGCAGGTTTAGCGTCGGCGCCGCTGTAAATCTTCCGCTCCACCGCCAAAGGCTTAGGAAAGCAGATTCCCATCTCTGATCTCTCTCTCTCTCTCCCCCCGACTTTTTAGAGTGATATATCTTAGCAAAGGTTTCGGATTGGATTATTTCTGCGAAGGAAATGAGAAAAAAATTACGAAAGAGGCACCTATCTCTGCCCACCACACACACACACACACACACACACACGTACATATACGATTGGATTATTTCTGACGCATATACGCATTGTATATATAATCCCTGTTGGATGCGGATTAAAACTAGTTTTTAATAAATTTTGATAAAAATGGATGAAATGTGTGGTTGAAAAGTGGTCAACTCACGAAATATATGATTAAAATTAATTATTAATTTTGACTTAAATTTAAAAATTAAAATTTTAATTTCTATCAAACATCGACATAATACGTACTATTATTTATAATTTATCAAATTTTATTTTTAATCATTTACGAAAGTACAATTATTATACATTTATCTATAACTCATTAATCATTTCTAGATATAATTTATAAATTAAAACATTTATAAATTCTTCCAAACATAGGAGAAATGGTTATAAAGATAAATATTAAGACGAATAGCAGCGAGTCTCATACAATATATAAAAAGATAATAATGAGTATTAATTATGAATATGATTAAAATTATCATGACTTTGACCCAATTTAAAAATTTGATGCAAGGGCATGATTACCATATTAGTAGAACGATAAAAAGGATTATAATTAAGAGCAATGCTATTCATCCCCAGTCTATGTGGCTGTAAATGATTGATTAAATGATATGTGAAATTAAAACATTAACGCCACATAGACTGGGGATGAATAGCATTTTTCTATAATTAAGTAGTAATTTTGAATGTGATTGAAATTAATGTGAATTTGACTGAATTTATAAATTTGATGCAAACGTCATGGACGTGATTAGCGTCTCGGTAGAACGATTAAAATGATTACAACTTTTTATTTTCTACGATAAGTCTATATTTGAGCATTTTTTTTTAAAAAAAATAAGTTTTCTAATATTGAATTTTGGGAAGATTTGTGATTAAAAAGTTAAAAAAACTTAATTTTACGTGTAAAATATTTTATTAAAAGAACGTGTAATTAAAAATGAATTTTTAGATAATGAGACTCAAACAGTAACTACTTATTTTCAATGTTATTCCACCCCGCTAAAGAAACATGCTAATAGCGTCTTTATCATATACTCATTTGTTGGATATATGTAAATATCAAAAAGTATAATAGATTAAATTTTAAATATTAATTAAATTAAATATTTTAATTTTTAGTTTCATTTCATTATACTTAATCCTCTCTAATTCAACGACACAAAAGGCAGAAGCTTCGGAGAAATACGAAGACAATGTTAGCAGAAAGTAATATCGGAGAACTAACATGAAAGTCAATGGCTCATTCGCTACGTTCCATCGCTACATTTAAGAATCATTGAAAACATCGAACCAATTGTGGCCTTGTGGGCACCTTCACATTTATTGTTTAAACTTAATGATTCATGTTATTGAGTTTTCCCACCTTCACATTTATTGTTTAAACTTAATGATTCATGTTATTGGCGAAGATAAATGTGATTGAGTTTGCCTAACTATTTTATTACATGTCATGTGTTGTCTGTAATAGAGGAACTGGATATAAATACAATGAAACCTTTGTTTGTATATATTGCAAGAGCCAAGGAATCAGCAAACCATAGTATGTATCTTACAATTTTCATTCAAAATTGATGTCTTTTTTCATTCGCTACGTTCCATCGCTACATTTAAGAATCATTGAAAACATCGAACCAATTGTGGGCACCTTCACATTTATTTTAACGAATTTGGCTCCATACACCTTTCTTCTTACGTGGAATTACTTAATTATACTACATATAGATAATATAGAATAAATTATTTAGTAATATATGTTACTAGAGCAATGATCTCACAAGCACCGTGTTTAGGTAGCACACTACATTAGTGGGTAGTTTTTTTGCCACCTAAACACGGTGCTTATCATAAACTAAGTACGATGCTTAGGAGATCAAATCCGTATGTTACTGTAAATATAATAAATTTATATAACTGTTCTTTGGCATATAAAATATGTTCATATTATTACATTATAATCCTAGTTATCAGACTCAATCGGATCGTTGACTCGACTAAAGCATCGAATTAGAGAGTCACTAGTTCAATCGGTGGATCATCGTCAGGTCAAAAATTAAAATAATTGTTTTAATAAAAAACACAAATAATTTTGCGCTCGCGCACGCGTACATGTCCTTGTTCGTTCGATTTTAATTATTTAAGAATCGCTTGTTTTACCCATTCATTTTCAATCACACGTTCTCTACAAAATAATTTTTCATGTTTCTCCATATTTTTTTTCCTACTTTTTAACTATAAATATTTTCCAAAGAATCAATATTATATAAGAGCATATATGCTTTTAATTAATTGTTTTTTAAGAAATTAATATTTAAGATACCTTTGAAAAAGTAAAACGTGTTTATATATAATTTTGGCCATTATTTTGCCAAGCAACAAAGATAGCCTGATGGTGTTGGGTCTCACTATCAATCAGGATGTCTCTCAAAAATCATATTTTGTGATTTTTCATATAATCAACCGAATTTAACTAAATCGGTTTGCCACATTTGATAAACCCGAACGGTTCAAGTGGAATCATCCGTCGTTAAGCTATGAATTAGTCCATCACCCCGTTTGAGCCCCATTATTCACAAATTTCATTTTTTCAACACTCAAGTTCAATCACACATTCTCCAACTCTTTAATATTTCAAAATGTATTTTCTTGATAAAATGGAGCCCACATAGGGGTTATATATACCATTCGGACTGGTTCGTGTTGGGTCAAATCGACCATTCCAGTTCGAATTTTATAATATTGATTGGAACAAGTCTTTGTGTGTTGAATTGAATGCGACAATTAACAAATTTTATTGTATTTTTTTAATCATGTCATGAAGATGTTCTTATAGATTATAATTCATCACAAAATTCTTTTGATTTATAATATGTATTTGTTGACTCACTAAAAGTGCAGCCCAATTCGAATGGCCCAAGGAATGAAGCCCAAATTGGAGAAATCAGAACAAAGGCCCAAGTTGGAGTATTGGCGAAGTAAAAGCCCGTCAATTTGGTAATGACATCTCCCAAACCTGCACGACGCCCATAATCTGCGCAAATGGAATACCCTACTGTCACCCAAAGCAATGAGTCTATTATTGCCCAGATCTCTGAATCGCCCAAGGTTGAAGCCACGTCAGACATTGTATTTACTCAGAACGACGGTTATTGAAACATATATTGAGCACTTTCGTCACGATCCACAATTCTAGAAGCCCAGTTGAGAGCAGTTGAACAACAACAACATGATGACAGCAGTTAGGTATGGCAGTTCCACAGTTGTTCAGCCACCATAAAGAAAGTGGGTAGTTATGGATTATTCAAGCAGTTTCCAAACGGTTTATCACAAAGAAAACCATCAGAGCAGTATAAAAGGAAGAAGAGACAGAGAGAAGAAGACCCCTAATCAAAAACTTTCAACAGGGAATATGTAATTTCAATTTCTTAGTATAACTTTAATTTCTTTCTTTTAGTACTCGTGTGCTTGCGCTTCTTGGAGGCATTCTGTTTATCTCCGATTGTAAATCTTCGTTCACCATAAAAACATTCTTTTTTGGGACTTTGTCTCAAAAGGTTTGTTCCTTATACAATCGTCTGATTTCCCTTTTAATTGTTAGCGACCCAAAAACTGCACGAAACACTATTAACGTTTTACTTATTCTTTTGGTCTTGCACCTTGACAGCGTTGTTTTGACTATTTCTTGAGGTGTGGATAACTGAAATGGTCTAGACTACACACATATCAACAACTCTAATAAATTAAAATAATTTCTTAGGCTTGCATCGTGAAATTGGTGTTTTTCGAGCTTAATTTCACATTATCTTTCTCTACCGCAACCCATAGTTAATATATTCACCTCGATTGCTCCTCAATCTCACCTACAAAAGACAAGAAAACGGTGATAATTTATAAATCACAAAGATACAGGAAGAAAGCAATAAAAGAGGGACAAAAAGTGGCCAAAAACATCAAGGAAGCCACCGGTCTTTTCTCTCTCAAAAGGCAGCCGATTTTGTAGGAAAAAAGCAACCACGTTTTCTTACTTTGCATACACAAATCATACACTAAAAGGCTGGGGGCAAAGGCACTATATATATATATATATATATGACCAATAAAAGGTTAAATGTGTCAAGATTCAAAGCTATCTGAGGTAATATATATGGGTCGTGAGCAGCAATAATCTTTTAAGCTACTTCCAATGGCTCACAGTGGTTTTCATGTCGAGCCTTTGGACTTGATTGTTGGTAAGAATTTAACAGCCAATGCTTGTGAAATTCAATCCAAAGTTTACATCATAGCCGGCGATTCGTTGGGTATCAAGACCCAACAAATCTTTACCTTGATACACAATGAACCTGCGAGCAATCAAAACACAAAGTTAATGCTTGTATAATCAAAACAACCAATAAAATTGGAATCACAGACCTTACCTCGTGTTTCGGATCTGAAACACATACCATACTTGCTTCATATATTCACCAGTGCTAAGGTCAAATAAGAACCAAGTAGAAGCAGACAATAACGGTAAACAATTAAGAGCAAATAGTCATGTGATGAAGATATAACGTAGGATAACCCACAGATTTTTACAAAAATACGTTTACAGAGAACAACAGATAACACTAAGTTAATCAACAAACTGCCAATACTGATGCAACAAATGCATAAATGACCTGTACAAAAATATCTCACCACACTTATTCTATCACATTCTGTGTTGCTTACACCTCGAGAACACATATCTCCTATCATCGCCCACCATACTCACAAGACTGATCACTCAACTCTTGTCTAACTAGTAATTCACAATAGATCATAACTCCACGGGATAGTCCTCTATAATCACATCACCTCTCCCAACCTCAGAGGATAATGGATCTTCACCTAACATAAGTGATAGAAGTGTCTCTCTTAAACTCCACATGATCTAGGTATTCAGAGATAAATGATTTCAATATTTAATCATCTCTCCACTTGTAATCCAAATGTCATACTCCACATCCCAGTACAAACCACTTATGTACCCATATGCATATATACTCCACATCACAAATAGACACACATTACACATACTGCTAACGCATCGCAACCCACTATCATGCAAACAATTACATCAAGTAATCAGATAGCTCTCAAATTCATGCAAATGTACGTATAAAACACATTGAAATGCAACATATAACCATGCGACAGAATTAAGCAATTACATACATGCAGAAAGGATTACATATAATTGCTCGTACAGTAACTATGTTTACTCTCAATAAACCTCACTAGAGTCATCGGTCGACCTTATAACCACATTTGTCTCGCCTCTCATCTTACCCTTCTGCTTATCCCTTTTTTGGGAAATTCATCACATAGTGTCCAAACTCAAAACATCTGTAACATCACTTACCATTGGACTTGTCACATCCCTTGCCCTTCTTCTTACCACCCTCATCACTCAAGTCACCACTCGAATCACTATTGTCTTGAGCTCTACCCAAATTCATTTGTTTAAACTTCATTCTATTCCTCATCATATGTAAACTCACCACTTCTCTTATCATCTTTTTCAGTACTAATCTCTATTTCTTTATCCTAAGAAAATCTGTGACAATCTCGGGTGTTAAGGTGTCCTTACCATATTTAATGACATTCTTAACCTCCCTATATAAGTCATGCATAGATATAGCAAAACAATTGCCTTATAAGTTTCAGTCATTCTCAACTTGAACAAATTTGTTAAAAATATCCAGATTGTCATCAATATCCTTTGAAAGATCTATTTTAAAATTGAAAAATCTTTCAAGCAATTACAACTTATTAGGAGTAGATTTCAGCAAATATAGATCTTCCAAATTTTTCTAAAATTCTTTCGTGGTATCAAGTTTACTAACTTTTCTCAAAATAATTGAAATCTAAGCAAGTTCATCATAATCTTCTTTTTGTGTTTCTGTCAAATATGTAGAAAATTTGCCATTTATGGCTTTTGAAACTTTTTATTGAATCAAAATCCCCTTTTCCATTGAAAATTTCAACTTCGAAATGTGAAAACATTTAAAAAAAAATAGAACAATCAAAGTACACAAATATGTCACACAAAGTAATCCTTAGACCATAGTATACACCGTTCTAGATTTTCAGGGTTTCGTGAGACTCAAGATTTCAGTATCAAGGAAATATTCAAACGGGTCAAGTCTAGGTGTTCTAATAGAACAATCAATGCAACACAAATGTATGTTAACAAAAATTCAAATTCTCACGCAATGCAGTTTCACATAGTGACTAATCGATAATTAAAGCACAAAAATAATTAACAACTTGCAATCAAATTCAACACTTCAAACATATCAAATAATTCCTACATTTCTAGCACAAGTAATGGTCACCTCACACTGTAACCTCAATCTTAATGTCACTCCACACGATGACGTGCTAATGCTAAAATCTAAATTGGGATAAGCCAATATACCAGAACGGACCAATAAAATAACGAGATATGCGAATTTATCACTTTAGGACCACAATTATTTATCCCAAAGTCTCCAACGATCATAGGAATCAATCAACCATGAACGAATCCCGAATGTACAAAGAGTGAAGTCGTTCAGATTTCGCTATATAATCTGAAATAGAAAACTAACAATACCACAATATCAAAAAAATGTTATGGAGAAACTATCTTTAGACGTCGCCGTCGAAAATAGCCTTACACACCCTCATGTGTTGCGGCGGAGCAAGCATGCGCCGTCGAAACACCTCATGCACTAACCGTCCAACTGCTCTTCTACCCGTATGTCTCAAATATGGCCTTCATTTCACCACCAGGTCTCTGGATTGACTGAAAATTGTAATTACATGTCCCTTTTTAGGCGGTTTTCTGGACAACTTTTTGATCTCTTTTCTACTTCGTTTCTGCCATTTTTTTGATCAGTTTTTGGTCAGTTTTCAAGCCAAATCCACCACCTTAAAGCTCTAGTACCAATTGTCGCGAAAGCTTGATCCAAGGATCCTCAAATCGGTGTTTTCCAGGCTCATTTTCATGTTACATTTCTCTACCAAACAACCAATGTATTTACCTCGATTTCTCCTCAATCTCATCCACAAAGGACAAGATAACGGTGACAGTAAACTACAAAGGTACAAGAAGAAAGCAATAAAAGAGGGACAAATAGAGGCAAAAAACACCAAGGAAGCCACCGGTTTTCTCTCTTAAAAGGTAGCCACGTTTTCTTCTTTTGCATATACAAATCATACACTAAACGGCTAGGACAAAGACACCATATATACAGGCTAGGTTAGGCTTTAGTTGAACCAATAAAAAGTTAAATGAGCCAAGATTCAAAGCCATCTAGTAGGTAATATATATGGGACGTGAGCAACATTAATCATTTAAACTACTTCCAACGACCCACGTTGTTTTTCAGGTCGAGCCTATGGACTTGATTGTTTGTAACAATTTAATTCATTGACCAATGCCTATGAAATTCAATTCAACGTTTACATCATAAGTCGAAACTCATTGGGTATCAAAACCCAACAAGGCAAACGCCACTTACATGCATGTCAACACTAGATAATTAGAAATGAAAAAGATAATAACTATTAATGGCCTTTTAGAATTCGATCAAGATAGAGAGTTCGCCCCAAAAGACAGTAGCAGAGCTTTCGAAATATGCAGCTCCTATGTAACTAGCTCTTTTTGCCACTGATGCGAGAAACCCAGAAAGAAAATTTTTTATGGAAAGTTTATTAAAAAGCAGTGCAAGAAGTCCATCAAATATGTAAATAAATCGCGAATACGATCCAAATAATAAATGCCCAAATTCGATCTAATCACAATCAAATTTTAGAAGATACGTTGTCTAGAAAGGTTGATGTGAATCTACGTACAAATGTTTGACCATTGAGATAGAAATGAATGGACAAATTAGTCTCTGTCACTATGAATTTTCTAAGCATGTGATCTAAGTTTCAAAACCAAACAAATAGGAATTAGTTGCAACCTAGGAATTTAGCCCTTGTTTGATTGTCATTATTTGGCCAAAACAAAATTTTGAATAGTGATTTTTAGGAGTGTTATGAACCAACCAAAATACCAGAATCGCTTTGATACCACTTGTTGAGAATCCTGTCAAATAATTAAAAATGAAAAATAAGGGAAATATGAAAATAATAGACCACACAACAACCAATATTTATGTGGAAGAGAATGATATTTTATTATATCAAGAAACTAAAATTGTCTTTACAAAATTTGATTATTTCAATATAAATCTAAACAATTCTCTCATATTTATAATACATACAATAACAATCTAATTGTTTGTAGAAAAAGAGGTTTACAAATAATGATTATCAAACAGGGTCTTAGAAAATGCGCTCTGCCCTAAGGAGAATCATCCCCACCATATAAGCTTTTTTTTTTTTTTTTTTTCCCCCTTATAAATAATGGCAAACTCAGTTTAAAATATTATCGATCTTGAAAATAACAAAGAGAAATAGGCGATGAAATTATAAAATTTAATTTAGTGCACCAAAATTCATATACCCGTTGTCCTGTAAACGGCTGGATGTTTGACGACGACGACGACTATGTTATGTGATCATCATAAGGGATTGAAAGACATTTGACAGTTTAGCGTCTGTACGTAACAGCAGTAAAATGTACCAAAAATTTGTTACGTTAAGAAACTGCAACCAATGGAATGTCATATTATTCAATATTAACTCGGTCAACACAGTATTAAAATATATTTTAATATAAATCAGACTCAATCGATTAAATTTAACCCATGTTTGACAATTATTAATTGTGGAAAATAAAGTTTTGAATAAATTTTTTTAGGAAAATGTGTGGTTAAAAAATAGAGAAAATTTTTAAGTTTATGTGTAAAATATTTTATTGTGTGAATGTGATTGAAAATGAGTACGTAGAAAAAACAGTTTCAAAATAACGGGGTTGTCAAACGGGACTTAATTTACTCAATTTAATTAATTAAACTTAGTTAATAAGTAATCCCGGGTCATATCACTCGGTTAGACTCAGTCTTACTTCAACTTTCAAAATTCATTAATTGTAACATTTTTTATTGATGTATGGACATTTTAAACATGAGAGTACAGAGAAATAGTCGTGCACACCTAATAACGACGACGACGACGACTAAAAGGAAGTCTGGCCAGTAGGGTCCATGGCCTTCACTGAAATTTGAAAAATAAAATTATATAATTTTTTACTTTTCTTAATGTTACTATATTTATATATAAATTTTTTTTTTCTATAATTAAATTTGGTTTTGCATTTGACCCGAATCTTAACTCTATTACTGGGAAAATAAAATAAAAAATGATATCTACACATAAATTGCCTACTACGTTATTAAATAGAGACGACCAATAGGTAATTTTGATTGACTACAAATAAAAATGTGATTGGGCACGATGACTACATAAAAACGATAAAATGAAGTGTTGTACATTGAAAAAAAGTAACAAAAATATAAGATGAAATGAATCTAACGGTTCAATGTGAATTGTGCTAAATACCTATAAATAGATAGATGTGACAATGGGCCGAGTCGAGCCAGCTCGACCTATATACGCACGAGCTCGGCTCATAACAAGCACGAGCCGAGCTCGTGGCTTGCTTGTAACGAGCCAAGTAGAAGCTTGGCTCGTTACTCGCGGGTCGAGCTCGACTTAGCCCGTGAGCTCGTGGGTCGAGTTGAATTTCGGATGGCGAGCTCGTCATTTTTTTTAAAAGATAAGTCTTTTAAAAAAAAAATTAAAACTAAACCCTCGATTTTGGACAAGTCCATGAGCCTGACTTTTGCCCACATGCTGCTCGTCAAAAAACGAGCCGAGCGGTCAAGTCGGCTCGATTGCCACTTCTATAAATAGATATTTCTCCTCTCAATTTTGGCATCAATCTTTTAAGGTGCTGTCGTTTCGATTGTCACCTCTATAAATAGATATTTCTCCTCTCAATTTTTACGGCAACCTTTTAGGGTACTGCATTTTGTCATGGCCCATTTCTTTTTGTCTTTTCTTTGACATTTCATCAAGTCAATAAATTAGCTAAAAGGTGTAGCAATAAGTTGCTTGACATGGTCTCATCATAATTGCTTAATTTTGTTTTCTTGAGATTGTGGTGGCTGCCAAAAAGCTAATGTTGACTTTAAGGGAAATATAAATTGGGAAAAGCGCATAATTATCATAATTTCGAGAGACACTTTCAAATTTAATAAACTTGTGAAATTATTTAAAAAATCAGATCTGATAAATTTTTTCTAACCCATTTATTAATTAAATAAATTAAGGTGCACGATCATTACTATTTACAAATCACACAATGTCATATGTGGGAAGATATAAAATGTCGATCACAATTACAAATATAGAGTGTTTGATAGATATTAAAATCGGATTAACATTGAAAAATTAGTCGTTATTGTTGACTTTTATTAGACGAGTGAGACCCAATAACGACTATATTTTTAATTTTAATTAGATTAAAATCTATACCGAACAAGCCCATAATCACAAATTACACATTTTTATATCACTTACAGATCAATTTTTTTTTAAATTGACCGATCATGATTACCCGATTTACTTGTCACAAATTACCCTTTACATTTACCTTCATTTTCACCTTCCCCACCTCACCTCAACCTACCCTACTCTACTATTGCCGACACCACCAAATCACCACGACGGCCTTCAACGCACCACCACCTCAACCACAACTACCACAGCCTATACCCTACCTTACCTCTTCTCTTTCGCTCTTCACCTACTTTCTCCTTGCACTACCACTGCGGTAGCCACGGGTTTTCTTCTCACCCAACCTTACAACATTCCTCCCACATCTCTCGCCACCTGCAACAACTAGAGTGATAGACAAAAAAAATGACAGTTATTGCAACTCCCAACTCCAGCAACAATGCATCAGCACTGTACCAACTTCGCACCACCATCAAGGGCGGAGCCAGCTCGTCGAAGTAGGGGGTCCCAGAGTTGAAGAGGTGGGGGCTGACAGGGGTGGCACCCCCGATTTTTTTTTGAAACATTATCTGTTAAAATAAGAGAAGTTGATACTTTGTGATGGAGAAATGAAACAAAAGAACATAAATTAATGTACATTAATTGAATACTTAAAAGATAGTAATGCCTTCATGGAGATATGACGGTAATCGACAATTATTTTTTGGACGCTTACAATTCTACTGGTTCAAATTTCAAAATTAGAGTTAAGACTTGTGCATATATGCATAATACATTTTATTTTTTATAGATGAAGAATCCAAAGTCTTAACATTCTCGTTCAGTTAATATTTGTAAGCGGGTTTAAAGTATTGTTTTCCTCTACAATAAAATGTCTCACACAAACACCCCAACACTTAGAGAACTTGAAATCTCAGTATTCCAAGAAAAATACACATTATGAAATTTATGAAACACTTTTTCAAATACAAAAGGTAAATAAAAAAAATTAATTTTTTTTGGGGAGGGGGGAGGGGGGGGTCCGGGTCCCCCCAGGACCCCCTCCCCTGGCCACCATTACCACCAGCACTTTTGATCTTTACATTGTACCACCACAACCACAACCACAACCACAACCTCAACCATCACCGCAACTGCCACCACAACTACCACACATATTTGCACCATGACAAATACAACATCACATCACAACATAATGTCACACCACCTCACAAAGAACATCGCACCATGACGACTCCACCACCGAGATTCGAATGTTGACCGGGGCTTGAGTTAGGGTTTTTTGTCCCCTATGATTGGAATTCGATTGTGTAGTCGATTTACCACTGGTTAGGAGGGAGGAAGGCGATGGTTTGTTTTCTATGCTGATGGCTCTAGTTGATGGATGGCAATCGAGCTGATTGTGGAGAGAGAGAGAGAGAGAGAGAGAGAGAGAGAGAATCATCTTGGTTTAGTTGGCATTGGTGTGGGATGTGTGGTGTTGGAGGTAGGGGTGGGCATGTGTTGGATTATGTCGATTTTTGCTTCAACTTAAACTCAACCCAACGTGATTGGTTTGATCAAAATTTAACCTAACACAACCCGTGTAAATGTTGAAACTCAACACAACCCAACCCAATCAAGTATCGGTCGGGTTGAGTTAGGTTGCTCGGTTTGTGACGACTTGTCAACAAAAATTAAAGTTATCCAATTTTTTATTACACTAAATTCAGATAGACAAGATTAAATATTAAGTAAGTAAATAAATAAATAAATAAAAATTATCTATTATCTTATTCAATTCTTATTAGCCGAGCTTACAAAGAACAAAGTGCATTTAATATAACATGAAAAACTTGTACTATATTTATTGTGGGAATGATAGTAAGCTCATCTTCTAAAATGTATCAAAGTAATTACAGTTACACTATCAACTCATATTTTTTAGGTTCTTTTTACTTTTTAGGCATTTTATTTTATTTATTTCTTTTTCTTTTTAAGTGAGAGAGTCGGGTTGGACGAATTTATTCAGTTTTTATGAGTTAACCCATAACCCAACCCAACCCGCCAACACAGCCACCCATCCAACCCGTGTAAAAACAACAAAAAAATCAACCAAACCCGATCGGATTGGGCGGGTTCGATTGGATTTTGCTCACCTCTAGTTGGAGAGATGAGGTGGGGGTGATTGCATCTGACAACTGTTATTGGCGTCTATATATTTGCAATAAAGCTATTTGTATGTCTTTCAAAAAATGCAGATTCTCAAACCTTTAAATCGTAGCAGATAGGTCCCAAACTTTTCAAAAGTCATTTTGCCCTTTTAAATTGAACCAAAAGTTGGCGTTTGATCAATCTTAAAAAGTCATTTTGCCCTTTTAAAAATTAATCCAAGTATGATCAAATGTCGACTTTTGGTAGCTAACTTATTTTTGGATGAAAACTTTCCAAAGGTTCTTCCGCCGTACAATTTAGAAAGGTTTAGAGGTTATCTACTAATATTTAAAGGTTTGAATATACTTTGCACTGTTTTGAAAAATTTGAGACATTTGCTGCAAATTTCTCTAAAATAAAAGTTGAATTCTTTATTAAAATCTATAGTTTTCTTTTAGAGTGTGTTTGGTAAAGATTAAAATCAAATTAAAATTGAAAAATTGACCGTTATTGTTGACTTTTATTAGACGATAGAACTCAATAATAACTATATTTTCAATTTTAATTGTATTTTAATCTCTACCGAACAAATTGGTAGGGGTGCCAAAATCTTCTTAGGAAAAGAATTGGAATCATTCTAGACGGCGAACTGAGCCTATGTTTGACACCCTTTTTTTTTTCTCTTTCTCATTCTCTTTCTTCATTTCAACAACACATTCTATCAATAAAATAATATTACACATAAATTCAAAAAATTTTCTTACTTTTTAACCACACATTCTTCTATCAATCACTATTTAAAAACCAATTTTTAACCCAAAAAGGGTGTCAAACATAGGCTCAGTGTGTCTGTGGCTTGGGGCTTGTCCATTTAGCACGATTCAAAGAATTGGCAGAACAATTGTGGCGGGACTCCACAATTTGGGGAAAAAAAATGAATGAAGATATGTTGTAAGTGCATTGTCACATCACGTGTCTTATTTTTATGAAGAGTCATATTGTTGTCAATGGGTTAATTTCACAAATGGTCACTGAAGTTACCTGAAAATTTCAAAACGGTCATTGAAGTTTCAAAGTTTCAGAAACGGTCACTGAAGTTTGAAATTTCTTTCAAAACGGTCACTGAATTTTCAGATTTTTTGGCCAAGTTTGAGGCAATTTTTCGGCAACTTCCGACCACCAAAACCGTCGATTTCGGATACCGTTGGAAAGCCCACGATGTCTTCTTCAATTGCCACCAAAAATCTCTCCAAGACTCCAAGTGATTCGGCAGGAATAAACCCACGAAGTCGGCAACCGAATATTATGAAAATCTGCCCAGATTTTCAGATTTTTGGGACAAGTTTGAGGCTATGTTTCGGCAACTTCCAACCACCAAAACTGTCGATTTCGGATACCGTTAGAAAGGTCACGATGTCCTCTTCAATTACCACCAAAAACCTCCCAAAAACTCCAAGTATTTCGGTTGGAATAAACCTACGAAGTCAGCTACCCAAACTGGGCAGATTTTTGGACTTTTTTGCCCAGTTTAGGTAGCTGACTTCGTGGGTTTATTACGGTCGAATCACTTGGAATTTTGGGGAGATTTTTGGTGGTAATTGAAGAGGACATCGTGGCTTTCCAACGATATCCGAAATCGACAGTTTTAGTGGTCGAAAGTTGCCGAAAAATTGCTTCAAACTTGCCCAAAAAATCTAAAAATCTGGGCAAATTTTCACAATTTTCGGTTGCCGACTTCGTGGGTTTATTCCGGCCCATTCACTTGGAGTTTTGGGGAGAGTTTCAGTGGTAATTGAAGAGGATATCGTGGGCTTTCCAATGGTATCCGAAATCGGCGATTTTGGTGGTCGGAAGTTGCCCAAAGATTGCCTCAAACTTGGCCAAAAAATATGAAAATTCAATGACCGTTTTGAAAGAAATTTCAAACTTCAGTGACCGTTTCTGAAACTTTGAAACATCAGTGACCGTTTTGAAATTTTCAGGTAATTTCAGTGACCATTTGTGAAATTAACCCTGTTGTCAATTGTCATGTTGTGGCCGTATTGGCAACAATAATTTAAGGGAAAATATTAGCTGGTATATCACGAGTCATTGATGAACATATGTACATAATAATTATGGGATCCAAAAAAATAAAAATAAAAATAAATTGAATCATTACCCTGTGATAAAAAAAAATCATGCTCAATGACGGACTCAGTACAAAAGTTTAATACAAACGGATCGAATGTTGATCGTTAACTATTGACCGTCGACAATCAGTGATCATAAAAGTGATGTTGTTTATTAATATTTAATTAAATTTATTATTATTATTATTACTATTATTATTAACTAAAACGTAAAAGATATATATAATTCAATACAACCCAAAAAATACGTGATACAACATACTCTATAACTCTGAACTTAGACAACTATATTATACGGGATCTCATGTTTTGAAAGCGTTGCAATATTGTCTCATTCTCAATTTTTACAAAAAATGTCTTTCTCATTAATCACAATTCATTAATGAAAAATGAAAATTCATAATTTAAACAATAGTGCAACATAAATTATATTTGTTCAAATCACAAATTCACATATTCAAAATTCACAAATCAAAAATCTCATTTCAATGTCAAATTCCCAATTAACTCATACAACATAAATTATAATTATTAAGTAAAGATAGTCATAACTCACGAATAAAAAAATAACACCAACTAAAAAATTAAGTAGTCATGATGACATAAAGTATAAAGTCGGGTGGTCATTGGTAGATTTAACCCACTTATTTGTTCAACTTTTTTTTATAAATTCGTAACTCCAAGTGTCACGGACCGCAGCTTCACTTAAGCCCCGTGACCCTATCATTGTAAATATTTTATTTCATTTTGTTAAATAGATAGAAAATAGAAAAATTTTAGTATGATTTTTCGGCCAAAAGACGTCTACTCCAGTCATTTGAGTTTTTGTTCCAAAGTCTATTATAGGGGGTATTAGTCTTTCAAACATTTTCAAACTTTTTAGTGTTCGCCCCCTGCACTAGCCATTGTAATTTCCTGCTTTTGTCTAATGTAATGTTCAACTTTTAAGCTATCAATGATCAAATTTATTTCAATGCATTTCAATTTCATGTTGTAAGCTTTCTTTAAATTGTGATCAAATTTTACTTTCGTCCTGACGCGACCGAGTAAGGTGGAAGGTAGTCTAGCGGAGCAGACTACTGCCGCACGGTGTCCCTTTCTGTGCTAAGAAGAAACATAACCCGTGAAAGTTGGTATCAGAGTTGCGGCTCAAGATTTCGATAAGAAAGCTATGGAAAGTATTCCAATTTCCTCGAACACCACAGATGTGGTAAATGTTCAAAAGATGAACACGAAACAGTGCTTGGATGCGCTTGAGGTGACAAATACTAGGTTGTGTTTTGCTATGGAGGGCCTCGGAGAAAAGGTCGAGGTGGCAGAGGCGAAAATTCGGGAACTACGCATCCGACTGGATGGAAGCCAAGAGGCTTGCGCAGCTATGACTGAAGCTGTTGCTATCATACCTGATCTGCAGGATGAGATGAGAGCGTTGAGAGCTCAATTACTAGTACTTCAACGCGCGGTTGGCAATGAGCAAGCCACCGCATAAAAGCATGAGCATAAGCTCAGAATTCCAGAACCGTGTACCTACGGAGGGGCACGCGATGTTAAAGAAGTTGAGAACTTCTTGTTTGATATGGAACAATACTTTCTTGCGGCTTCGATCAATGACGAAGCGAGAAAGGTGACAACAGCTACCATGTATCTCGGTGGGGATGCGAAACTATGATGGCGAACTAAGTATGCTGATATCCAGGCCAACAGGGTCTGAATAGATTCTTGGGATCTTCTCAAGGAAACAATCAGATCTCAATTTTTCCTAGAGAATGTGGAATATGAGGCACGTCGAGCCTTATGAGAACTAAAACACACAAGCTCCATCAGGGAGTATGTGAAAGCCTTCTCCGGGCAGATGCTGAATATCCGAGATATGTCGGAGAAGGATAAGCTATTTACCTTCATGAAAGGGTTGAAACCGTGGACACGCACGGAGCTTCAAAGACAGAAGGTTACCGATTTGAGCACGGCCATAGGAGCCGCCGAGTGTGTGAATGACTATCAGTCGGAATCTAGAAAAGATCGACCTTCAGGGAATAGTCAATCGATTGGAAGTGGGAACAGACCTCACAGAACTAGCTCAAACTCAAATGGGGGAGAGCGTTATCCTCAGAACAGGGGAGGAACCTATCAAAACAATCGTCAAGGAAACTATCATGGCACACCAGTAATAACTGGAATAAGGGAAAAGCAACGGGGGGCAGATCTGATGTCACTCCTAAATTGATGTGCTTCTTATGTGAAGGACCCATCGGGTGTCGGAATGTCCTAAAAAATGGATGGTAAACGCGTATTGTCAACTAGCAGTTAGTGGATCGAGTTCAAAGTAAGATGCCCCACAAGCTAGCATTCGTGGTGAGACCGATTCCGAAGAGGACGAGGATGTACTGGGTACATTCTTGCATCGGTGTAATACAATATCGCACCGAGTTATGAAAATGGACGATGTTCCCTCGAAAGAGCCAAAGATGGAGGAATCAAAGGCTCATATTTGCAGGGCAAAATGCTTAATGTACATTGATGTGAAGATCAATGGAGAGTCAATCAGGGCCATGGTGGACACGGCGCCACCCACAACTACCTCACAAGTACCGAAGTAGAGCGACTCGAACTTGTTCTGGAGAACGGTAGTGGAAAAGTTAAGGCAATCAACTCTGCTGCCCAACCAATAGCTGGAATAGCAAAATCCGTGGCAATCAAAGCAGGTCCTTTTGAAGGAAGGACAAATCTATCGGCCGTTCAAACGGATGATTTCAAGCTTATTCTGGGATAGGAATTTCTTCGAGATACTAAGACAGCTGTATTGCCGTACGCCGATTCATTGATGATGATGGGTAGTAAACCGTGTGTCATTACGACTCAGGGTAGAAAGATGGGCGAGAAGAGTATCTCGGCCATGCAATTCAACAAGGGTTTCAAGAGAAATGAGCCCTTATTTTTGTGCACTCTTCGACTAGAGGAGATCGAAGAGGCAACATGTCCTATTCCTAAACATGTCAGAAGGCTTGTTAAGGAAGTTGAAGACATCATGCCGGAGGAGTTACTAAAGAGATTGCCACCAAGGAGGGCAATCAATCATGAGATCAAACTCATTCTAGGTGCTAAGCCTCCCGCCAAGGCACCGTATCGTATGTCTCAACCAGAGCATGAAGAGCTTCGGAAACAGTTGGGAGAAATGCTAGAAAGTGGGATTATAGTACCCACAAAATCACCATATGGAGCTCCTGTGTTATTCTAGAAAAAGGCCGATGGTTCTCTCAGAATGTGTTGCGACTATCGAGCCTTGAACAAGATCACTGTAAAGAATAACTATCTTATTCCGCTAGTCGCCGATTGCTTCGATCGATTGAGTCGGGCTAGGTACTATACCAAGATTGATCTTAGATCCGGATACTGGCAAGTTTAGATCAAGGAGGGAGATGAAGCCAAGACTACGGTGGTAACCGAATATGGAGCCTTTGAATTTAAAGTAATGCCTTTTGGCTTGCTCCAGCAACATTTTGTACGATGATGAATCAGGTACTTCACGGGTTTTTGGATGACTTTGTGGTGGTGTACTTGGATGATATAGTCATCTATAACGAGACATTGGAGGAACATGTTCAACATGTGAGAAAGGTTTTTGATCGACTACGAGAGAATGAACTCTACGCCAAATCGTCCAAATGCTCATTCGCTCATACGTCAATCAGTTTTTTGGGTCACATCATCGAGCAAGACAAAATACGCATGGAGGCGAAGAAGGTTACAACTAGTAAAGATTGGTAACCACCAAAGAATGTACATGATGTGCGTTCATTTTTCGGGCTATGCAATTACTATCGCCGATTTGTGAAGGGATATTCAGAAATTGCGTTGCCCCTTACGGAATTGACAAAGAAGGATAAGGATTGGGATTGATCATCCCAATGCCAAACTGCTTTTGAAAGGTTGAAGAAATCGATGTGTACGAACCCGGTGTTAGCTTTACCAGATATGACAAAACCTTTCGAAGTACATACTGATGCCTCAGACTTTGCACTTGGTGGAGTCCTCATGCAAGAAGGACATCCGGTAGCGTATGAGAGGCGGAAGCTGAATCCGGCAGAACGTCGTTATTCGGCTCACGAAAATGAGTTGTTGGCCGTAATTCATTGCCTTAGGGGATGGCGTCACTATCTGCTTGGGTCTCCGTTTATTGTGAAGACAGATAATATTGCAGTGAGCCACTTCATTTCCCAACCGAAACTATTGAGCAAACAGGCTCGTTGGCAGGAACTTCTGTCAGAATTTAATTTTATGCTAGAGTATTATCCTGGATCTAGCAATCATGTTGCTAACGCTCTTAGTCTCCGGGCCAACCTAGCCACCATTTGCTATATGGCTGCTCTTTCAGGGAGCACAGTGACTACAAATACAAGGGACCAAATTCGGGCACTTTTGGATAAGGATCGGCTACTCAGTATTTGGTTGACCTCATCAAGAAGGGCAAGACTCGTCAGTTCTGGCTTGATGGGGGTTTAGTAAAGACTAAAGGAGACCGTTTTTATGTTTCTAAAGGCAGATATTTGAGGAAATCATTAATCACGGAATGCCACGACACGATTTGGGCAGGGCATCCTGGAGAGGAACACACTTTTGCATTATTGCAACGTGCATACTACTGGTCTCAAATGCGGGACAACATTGTAACTTATGTGAAAACTTGCCTTGTGTGTCAACAAAATAAGTCAGATCATCAGAAAAAGGCAGGTTTCCTGCAACCCCTTTCCGTCCCAACTCGACCATTCGAGAGTGTATTTCGATGGACTACATCACTAGTTTGCCAAATGTTGGAAATTTTAGCACAATCATCGTCATGGTAGACCGTCTATCCAAATATGTAACTTTCATCACATCGCCCAAGTATGTATCAGCCGAAGAGACAACTCAACTCTTCTTCAAACATATTGTCAAATACTGGGGACTGCCGAATGACATCATTAGTGATCGGGATCCTCGATTCACTGGCATATTTTGGATCGAGTTGTTCAAACTTCTTGGTTCAACTTTGAGCATGAGCTCTAGCTTTCACCCACAATCGACAGACAGACGGAGCGCTTCAATTATATGTTGGAAGAATATCTTTGGCACTTTATCTCTACTTCGCAGAAAAATTGGGTGAAACTTTTGAATGCGGCACATATGTGTTTCAATGCCTAAAAGAGCTCTTCCACCAATAAGAGTCCTTTTGAGATTGCTACTGGCCAGCAACCGTTACTCCCTCACACTGTAGACATTGATCAAAGTACCAAGTCCCCTCAAGCAAAAAGTTTCTCTCAAGAGCGGAAACGAAACATTGAAATTGCTCGGAGTTATCTTGAGAAAGCTCAAAAATGGTACAAGAAAGCTGCAGATCTAAAGCGCCGTTTTGTGGAATTTAATATTGGAGATCTGGTAATGGTGAAGCTCCCTAACAGAAACTGTTATAAACTGACAAGAGGGAAAGATTGAAGACTGGTGCCAAAATATATTGGACCATTACCCATCGTGAAGAGGATTGGCAAAGTCGCATACAGAGTTGCATTCTCTTCATAGTGAAAAATCCACAAGGTCCTTCATGTTGGCGTACTCAAGCCATACTTTGTCAATAAAGAGGACGCATCCAGAAATGAACCAAAGCGACCTATGTTTGAAATGAAAAGAGCTAAAAAGAAGGTTGTTGAAGAAATTCTTGACCATAGAACTACTCGAGTTTCTAGAAAATATCATCAAGAGTACTTGGTCAAATGGAGAGGATGCAGCAGCGAGGAGAGTACTTGGGAAAGTGAAAAAGACCTTGAAGCTTTCAAATCATTAATTGAATCACATCATTCATTGATGGCTACGAGGACGTCGCCAAAACAAATGGGAGAGAATGTCACGGACCGCAACTTCACTTAAACCTCGTGACCCTATCATTGTAAATATTTTATTTCATTTTGTTAAATAGATAGAAAATAGGAAAATTTTAGTATGATTTTTCGGCTAAAAGACGTCTACTTCCGTCATTTGGGTTTTTGTTCCGGAATCTATTATAGGGGGTATTAGTCTTTCAAACATTTTCAAACTTTCTAGTGTTCGCCCTCTGCACTAGCCACTGTAATTTTCTGCTTTTGTCTAATGTAATATTCAGCTTTCAAGCTATAATGATCAAGTTTATTTCAATGCATTTCAATTTCATGTTGTAAGCTTTCTTTAAATTGTAATCAAATTATACTTTCGTCCCGACGCGACTGAGTAAGGTGGAAGGTAGTCTAGCGGAGCAGACTACTGCCGCACAGTATCCCTTTCTATGCTAAGAAGAAAGGTAACCCGTGAAACCAAGACAGATGTTCTACTATTCCTCCATTTCATTCTTGTTTTCTAATGTACGAATCAAAGATACCATTTTTCTCAATCTTTGCTCTTCTCCGTTCAAAACCCACAAAAGTACCCAATTTTATCCATTTTTCTTGAATTATTTGGGACATAAAACACCTCTTTAAGATCAGATCTTTAACATGAGGTACCAAATTTTTGCTTGTGAAACGAATTTTGTCAACTGCGTTTTTCATATTGAGGACTATAGATGGAGATTCCGATGATTAGAAGCTCACAGGTAAATCTTGGAAGAGCTATTGATTTTGGGTTCTATAATTTCAGCAAGAACCTGAATTCTAAGATCTTTAATGTCAAGAATAACTCAAAAGCATGCAATATTTTTCAAAGTCAGAGCTTGAAATGGGAATCAAAATCTGCAATTCGCTTGATGCTTAAAGTCTCTGCCACTGCCCGAACTGAAGGTGTTGTTATTTTTGAGAAATGTTCAAGAAATTCCAGAACACTCACCAGTCACCTCCGTCTCCCGCGTCAGTCTCTTTTTTCCACTTTAGATCACTGTTCCGGCGGAGCCCAGCAGCGCGGCCGCGCCCCCTCGGCGGGTGCTGGGTCCACCCCGCTGATCATGCTACATTTACATCATTATTTACGTCAGTTCTTACACTTTATCACGAGACAATACACCATGGATAGTTTAAATTTTTGATAGTTTTTTCACCCAATCAACATTTGACAACATTTGTAATTTCAACAAAAGAGCGTACAAATGACATTTTCCATGATAAAATTGTATAGTAATTATCTTTAGCATTCAAAGAATTATTTCCTCCTATTTTAGGATGTAAGAGTGGCATGAATGCATCACTAATATAAATTTCAAATCAATTTGTAAGTTCAAACAAAAGTTCGATATAGGTAGGAAAAATCTTTATACTGAGATATGAAAATTTTGTAAGTAAACTCTTTAAGAATTACTCAATATGCTCTTTTTTTTTTTTTTTAAACATAGTATACTATTTTTAAAATCTTAATAAAACACTAGCCAAAACTCAAAATCTGCCACTCTTGCGAGGCGTGGCCATTTTTTTTGTATCACTTTTTAATAACTTTTTATATTAAAAAGCGACCCTCTAATTTTAAGGATATTTTTGTAAGTTGTCCTTTTTAGAGTCCTAATTTTTAGTGTTCCCATTTTGTAGTATACTTCATTTACGAGATTAAAGCCTAAATTAAAAATAAAATAAGTCAATACCTAATATTAAAAAAATATGCTCAATTATCTTTTCATCTTCTATGTGGTCCCAAAAAGGTGTACAGTGAAAATTATCAAAATCTAATTGCCTGGAAATAGTTTGAAATTGTTGTCCTTGTCTCTATCTCCTCCTCTATTGGTCGTCTCTCCATTTATTGAATATATATTACTAGAGGTTCGAAAGTCTTAATGAAGACAAATAGAGTTTTTTATTCGATTTAGTTAAGTGTAGAAATAGTTGTTAAATTAATTCCTCGTATTTCATTAATATCTATGTTCAATTTCTTAATCTTTAATTCTTGACTCTTGAATTTGTTTTTCCCTGGGAGATTATTAATTTTGAATTTTTTTCATAAAAAAAATATGAATTTCATTTCATTAATTTATCCAATAAAATAATGATTAGTTCTTTGTTTTATATTTGGGAGTTGGAACTAAATAACAGATTTTCTTGGCTTCATAAGTGTGTTATTATAGCATTTTGAGTTCAACTTGGTGGTTACTAGTTGAAATATAATAAAGTGCAGAAATAAAACTTATTGACTGATTGAGTTTCGTGATAGCACGATGTCCTAAGCGAAATTGCCCGTTGAGAACTGCTGCGACATCTGTGCACAATCACCTCCAGAATATAACGATCAAATAAACCAATTGTGCAGCAATCACAAATAGTTTTCAGAACTCTCAAGTGTATTCCAGAAAATATATAAAAATGAATATAATATTTATTTTAATATGAAGATATAATTTCGTTTTGTAGTAATTTTTCTAATGCCCAGATGTTTGTTTATATAGGCAAAAATTTGATGTAACTTTCTCCAACATGATCCAGTATTAGTTACAATTTTTATTACTAGTGGTAATGATGTTAATACCAGACAGTTAAAACGGTCATATTCTACTGGCTAGTTGATCTACTAAATAATTTCGAAAATGATTAAAAAATAATAATAATAATAATTAGAATCAAGAAAGCCCTAAGACCCAATCAAAGACTTTTTAATATAATGCATAAGGCGTGACTCGAAACCCTGACCTCTCACACAAATTCCACACTTTTTAACAATTGGGCACTTCATCTAGTTAATTATTTCTTTCACATATTATATTTATTGTATAAATATCTAACAGTTACTGCACTTAGTTTTCCCATTGAACCCATGTAAAGATTATTGTAGAGTTAATTAAATAAGTCATTTCTTAAATTATGAGGCTAAAATTCTCAAATTTTGTATTGCGCACGGATTAAATTGTAGAGTTAATTAAATAAGTCATTTCTTAAATTATGAGGCTAAAATTCTCAAATTTTGTATTGCGCACGGATTAAATTGACTGGATTGCATGCAGTACATGATAAAAAGGGTACTAGAATGGTTTAGAATTCACATATTGAAAAGTGACTAAAATACTTTGTAACACTATGTACATTTATGTGAAAAATACTTGCATGTGTAACTTTTCTTGTCAAATTAATGTTCTGTGAGCTTCCTTCTGATTTCACATATTGAAAAGTGAAAACGTTCGGAATTCATAGAAAATTAAAGTGAATTAAAATGGAAACATCCTTTAGATCTAACCGGTGAAATATGTGATATAGATGAAGGCATGGATCAAGTTCTTGTCCAATCATGGAGATAATGTTAAGTTTTTTTTTTTAATGATTTCAAGGACGAACTGATGAATAAGTTCTTCTTTTGATTGCTGATCAAACTTTTGTTCTGAAGCTGCTTTCGTTTTCTTCTTTAATTTTATTCCTTCAAACTAATATACGTGCCTACTTCGTACAAATTTGAATATGGATATTGACGATGAATGTCATTATGTCAGTGGACCCCCAACAACAAAAAATGTAGGTACAAATGCTACAACTCTTGTTCCACTTCTACCATCATGTTTAGGGAAGAGAAAAAGTAGCAGGAAAACATCATATGTTTGGTATCATTTAACAATAATGGGAGACCCGAAAGCAAAAGATGTTAGATGTGAGTGCAAATATTGTGGACAATGTTATGCTTATGGGGCTACGAAGTGCGGGACAAGTACTTTGAGGACTCATTTGATTAAACATTGTAAGAAGCATCCTGGACGGGTGGAAGATAAAAGGCAAAAAATCTCAAGTTTTGATAAACAAGCCGAGAGTGGTGGGACCAATCTCCTTGCTATTAGGTTTAGTAAAGAAGCGTGTAGAAGTACATGTGCTAAACTAGTAGTTATCAACTAACTACCTTTTAGCTTTGTCTAAGGGATGTGATTTAGACACTTTGTAGCGTAGCATGTCCAAAATCTGATACTCCATCTTGTAGGATTGTTGTTAGAGATATTCACCAATTGTATTTGATTGAAAAATTGGAGTTGAAAAAAAACCTCTATACAACAACAAAGAGTTTCACTTACTACAGACACTTTGACATCCATTTGAAATATAAAGGGTAATTAGCGCAAAACGTCCCTAACTTTACACGGTTTTGTGCAAAATATCACTACTTTTCGTTTCTTGGTGCAGAACGTTCTTACCTTTCCAGTTTTTGGTGTGAAACGTCCTTTTTGACCATTTTATCCTTCTATTGAAATAAAACAAACACAAAAGAAAAGAAAAATAAAGAATAAAATGCAATTGTGGGTTTAAACTTTTAAAAATGTGCAAATTAGTCACAAATATAAAAAAATTATCAACCTCTAAACCGCCACATTTGAAGGCAAAATCTCCAACCTCGGATTACCTTGACCGCCGGACCAACATACCACCTTGAAGCTCTCATTGCCCTCTTCACAACTCACCCAACCACCAGCCCCTACTCCGACAGATTTGATCGAAATCGAGCTACAAATTTCACCGCATGAAATGCGGTCAAATGCTGGAATCACGCTGTACGGCCACCTTCCTGGCTGGAACATACCACCGACCAACTCTCCTACTCAAGATGACATCGACCGTGCAAACAATTTAGCTCAAACAATAAGGATAAGATCTGAATTTCAAATTAAAAGCTGCCCGTCACGACTATCACGACACCGCACCAGTTTTCCTCCGATTCCGAAGCCACTGTGACGACCTATGGTGGCGGACCACTTGTGTTGGGTGCTCCATCACTTGGCGCACCTAGCCCAACAATGTGTCCCCTTCAATTTGGCTCTAATCATCTTCAATTTGGGTCTGAAATATTTGCGGGTGTGAACTCACGAGCGCATCGATTGGACTGTTTTTCTTTGAAATTTGTGGTTGTTGGTTGCTTGTTGGAGGAAATTGTTTACATAAGTAGCTTCGACTTTATGAGAGGGGTCGACCAGTGGTGGATTCCGGCCAATTGGTTGGCCGGACAACGAGTTGTGGGTGTTTAATCGATTTTCAGGCTGCGATTTTTAATTTGATTTTCGGCCAAATTACAACGAGTTGTGGGGAGTTCTTGGTATGTAGTTGTAAGGGGTAATGAAGAGAATATGTTGGGACCAATATCTGACGGTTTGGACGGCCGGGAGTTGCTGGAAAAATGAGCTCATGTATTTGGTTAAAAAGGGGAAAAAAAGATTTTTTTTTTGTTCTTTTTAATATTTTTATAAGTTTTGGATTGATTTTCATTTTTTAGAAGTTTAGGAGTAAGATTGAAAATTATTCTTTATTTTCTTTTCTTTTGTGTTTATTTTATTTCAATAGAAGGGTAAAATGGTCAAAAAAGATATTTTGCGCCAAAAATTGGAAAGGTAAGGACGTTCTGCACCAAGAAACGAAAGGTATGGACGTTTTGCACAAAATCGTGTAAAGGTAAGGACGTTTTGCCCTAATTACCCAAATATAAATTATATGTTTCTTACAACTTACTATGTTGACTCTATCTGTATGCCCGAGAAAAGAATTTTGAGCTTTTGTGTGATACCTAATGACAAAGGTGAAACTATTGGTAAGGTTATTGAAAGTTGCTTACAAGAATATGGGTTTGATAAGGTGTTTACAATCGCGGTGGAAAATGCCAGTGCAAATGAAATTACTATTAAATATCTTAGGAAGAAGATGATTGGTTGGGGGAAATGATGGATGTGTTTTAGATGGCAAATATTTGCACAGGAGGTGTCTTGCATATATTATCAACTCGATAGTGTGTGAGGGGTTGGAGAAAGCACAATTTGCAATGCAATGAAGTATGTGAAATCTTCACCGACTCGGTATGAAAAATTGAAGGAGCATGCAACTAAAGAAACATTTGAATCAAAATCACTTGTATTTCTGGATATGCCCACGAGGTGGAATTTCACATATTTGATGTTGAAGGCCGCTTTGAAGTACCAAAAAGCTTTTGAATGCTTAGAATAAGAGGATGGACATTACTTATGCTATTTTCGAGAGGATGATGGTGGTAGAAGAAGGGGGTGGACCTCCTTTATTAAGTAATTGGGAAATACCTCAATTTTTGTAAAATTCTTTAAAAGCTTTTATGATGTGACTTTAAAATCTAGTACTTCATTACATGGTAGTTCCACGATTTATTTTCAAGAAGTATGTTCGCTTGTAGCATATTTGGAAGATAGGAGTTCAAATGAAAATTATCTTCTAGATGAAATGGCTAATGAAAATTTGACAAGTAATGGGGGAACATGGACAATGTCAACCAAATGTAATTGATTGCTATCGTGCTTGATCCAAGATATAAATTGGATTATGATCACTATTTTGTGTGACATTTACAAGGATAAGGAATTGGCTAGTACCATGACCCAAACATTGAACAAAAATTTGATATCTACTTATTATTGGTATGTAAGGTCTGAGGTAAGTCCTCAGAGTAGTCAAGTATCAATGGACTTGGATTCTGCAAGTGGGTTTTCTTTTGCAAGTCAAGTTAGTTCTGCTTTAGTGCATCTTTTGCTTGTATTTTCAAGTTTAAAGAACAACAAGCCGCATAAGATTTAGTTGAGATAAAAAAATACGTGGAAAGATACTTGTTGGATGCTTGTGAAGATATAGGGATAAGGAATTTGATGTCCTTAATTGGTGGATGGTACATCGAAGTGATAACCCAAGAATAACTAACCAAGAGGGGGGTGAATTGATTTTTAAATTTTTTTCGACACTTAGTCTCAAAACAGTTTGATACACAAGATATAAATATAAAGTATGATACAACAGTTAAATATGCAAGTTTGATAACTTAATTCAAGCGTAAATATAGCACAATATAAATGACAATGTAAAGTAAAGTGCGATAATGTAAAGATAACAAACCAATTTAATGGAATTCGATACACAATGTGTTCTACGTCCCCGTTACCAAGCTCTCCGTCACGAGCAATGTCAAATGTACTATAATGGTAACTTACAAACAAGGAGTACCAATCCTTAAGTGACTTACAAACAAAGAGCATTTATCCTTAAGTGATTTACAACAATGAGCACTTATCCTTATGTGACTTACAAGAAGGAGCACATATCCTTAACAACAATCGAGTTTTCACAGGGCTCTTGAAACCACCAAAGTATAAATGATAATTTTACAATTGAAAGAACTCTCTTAACAAATGATATAATCAAGTCAAGTATTAGAAGTTAGGTAAATACTTCAATAGATAGCAAGTAATAAAGCTCAAGTATTTATGATTAAAACTTTGATGAATGATTGATAATAAAATAGTTTATATTTTTGTATCAAAGTTTTAAAACCAATAATCTCTCTTAACAAATAATACAAGTTAAGTATGAATAGAGATTTACACTTAAATCAAAGTGTTGGCAAAGAAAACTTTTATCAATAATGAAGAATAGATGAAGTTGTAACAAGTTCTTTGCAAAATAGAATTCTTGATAAGATGAATGAAATATGTTGAATCAATCAAGAAATTCTTTTGTAATAAATAAAATAGAATTTAGACTCAAGTAATCAAATGATTTTCAATAAATAAACTCTTAAAAATCTCTTGTAAGTTGGTTGAATTGAATGCAAAAGAAATGAGTATTTATAGAGCAAAAAGAAGACACTCTCGGGTAAGTTCAGTTGACCAACTTTCGTTTGATCAAAATATAGTTGTTGTAAGATTATCGTTGGACTTTCGGTTGACATTTTTTTTAAAAATTCTTTTTTCAAAATATATTTTATATTATGAATGAAAAGTATTTTTATGCAAGTGATGAATTATGAAAATAATTTGAGTTTTATGCACTTGCTAAAAATCGAAGAGTTAATACATTTACATTTAAATTCTGATAGGCTATTTCTAAGCTTCAATCTTCAAAGTTCTTGCTCTTGTTCTCTTCGAATCTCATTTGATTGCTTGTTCTTCAACGAATGACGATTTGAGTCTTTGAATGCTTAGGAAGATATATTCATGAAAAAAACTCAAGAGACAAAACTTGTTAGAAACACAAGTGTATTGTTTGTTATAATCAAAACAAGTGGAGCTATGTTAAATCATAGGTCAACAATTTCCCCCTTTTTGATTATGATAAACAATATGTGATTTTTAATGATTTGTAGAAATATGCAAGATATTCCCCATATCTTTTTACACATCAATGGGAACCAAGTTTATATCATATCATATATAACATGGTGTTCTAGAGACATGTATTTCCACAATTCATTTACATAGTAAATCACAACAAGAAGTCATCAAGCTAAATAGAAATAGTTGAACTCACAAATTCCATAAGGATAAGTTACAAATACATAGTTCATAACAAAATGGAAATAACAAGTCACAATAATTACAATCACATATATCTTCATTTCCCCCCCTTTGGTATCATCAAAAAGCATGAGAACAAAGATGCTAGAATAAATTCCTTTTTAGATAAGGCATATGCGCAAGTTAGGAAAAACAAGTGAAAGTAATCATATGTCACAACATATAAAGTAAAAACATGAGTTCAGAAATGAAAATAGAGGTAAGAGACAATGTTATAATCTTTGGCCGGTGGAGGAGGCCCTTGAGGAAAAATGGAATACATGTGTGCAAGAAGGCCTTTTGAGAGAAACTCATTTGCTCCATACGTTGATCAAGTGCATTGACGGTAGTAGTGAGAAAATCAATCCGACTTTGTAGGATGCTGAAATGATCGACCATCATATATCGGTCGGGGTCGGTGCTACATGCAGAGTAGGACCTATATGATGTGCTCGAGGAGAATCATCACCATCACCACCATGACTAACCATTCATTCTTCCACTTCTTCTAGAGGAATGGCCAAGTAGTAGGCCCCGAATTATTGTCGTAGCCTTGAGTATGACACACCCATTTCCAACTGCCTTTAACATTTTTTATGCGTTTAAGGGTGTTGAGATTAATGACATCCGTGTGTTTGGGCTTAATGAAAGGTTCATCGTCTAGCGGCACATTGAAATGTTTAAAAATTCTTGTAAGAAGCTTGTTGTAAGGTAAGCCTAGAACTCTAGGGGACTCGTGGATTTGTCGAGTGTGCTTCAAAAAGAGGTAGGGAAAGTCCAATTGACGACCAACGAGGAAGGAGTCAAGAATGAACAAGTCGAGGTGATGAACCTCTTCAAAATGTCCACTCCGAGGAACTGTAGTATGAGTGATAGTACGATGACGAATTTTCCATGGTATAGTAAGGTGATGCAGGTTTAAGGTCATTGTGGTGGTGAGTGGTCGATCGGTGACTCGACAACAAGCTTTGAGTTCGTCATAACCCTCAAAGCTAACGGGATAATGATGAATATAGGCAAGGTTTTCACATTTTCCTAACCCAAATATTTCTCTAATGCTATTCATATCGAGTTTAATATGTTTCTTTTTAATGGTGCAAGTGACAAGGAGTGAGTAAAACGAGAGATCTCGATAAAACTCACAAATTAAATTAGGATAAATATTTTCCGAGATAGTAGCCACATTTGTCCAACCAATATTCTCAAAATATTCTTCTATCCTAAAGGAAGGTGCGTTGGTAGAGAATTCAAAGAAATCAATGGACTTACTGATTAGAATGAGACAATCGGCAAAACGGTCGGGCACAGATGTGTCAACTTCAACAATCGACGAGTTTGCTTTCCCCTTCTTTGATTTTTTCTTTGGAGGCATGGGTACTTTCGGAATTTTTGAATTGTTGGATGAGAGAAATTTTGATTTTTCAAGATTTTTGAGAAAAACTAGTGAAAAATGATGGGAAAAGAGTGGATAACAAACTTTTGAAGTGGATTTAAGCTTAAAAACACTTTGCAATGAAGTTTGGAAGAGAAATCAAGATTTTTGAGTGATGAACAAAATAAACTTAAATCTTGAAAATTTTGATGAAAAAGAGAGGAAGAGCTTTAGATTCGACGGTGAAATTGGTAGATTTGATGAGAAGTTGAAGAGATTTTAGTGTATTACGGTGAAATTTGTAAGATTTGAAGAGAGATAGAGAAGAAGAAGAAAGAAAAGAAAATGGAGAAATGAAGCTTCTGGTTTGAGAGAAAAAAGATTCTGGAGAAGAAAGAACAAACAAAAACAAAATAATAATAATTGGATCGACATAGGCAATTTCGGTCGACCGAAACTTATTCTATCGACCGAAATTTGTGATATTTAGGTCCTCTTTTCTCCGTTTCGGCGAATTATTTCGATCGACCGAAATTAGTCAACGGAAAGGTACTGAATGCAATTTTCATTTTAAACACATTTCACACATTTAATCACAAATTTTGGATTCATCGATAGTACCTAAGCCTCTGCAAATGTAAGAAAATCTTTCGAGAGCTAGGGGTTTCGTAAGAATGTCGGCTAATTGCTTATCGGTACTCACAAATTCTAAATAAGTATCACCTTTTTTCACATGATCTATAAGAAAGTGATGTCGAATTTCGATATGTTTTGTGCGAGAGTGTAATATGGGATTTTTAGACAAATTAATAGCACTAGTGTTATCATACATAATAGGAGTATTTTCATAAGTTAAACGATAATTGCTAAGAGTTTGTTTTATCCATAAAACTTGAGCATAACAACCAGCGGCCGATATGTATTCGGCTTTGACGGTTGATAGTGCAACGAAATTTTGTTTTTTGCTAAACCATGATACAAGGGCAAAGCCTAGAAAGTGACAAGTTCCGCTAGTGATTTTTCGATCAATAGTGCAACCCGCCCAATTGGCATCTGAATAGCTAATGAGGTCAATGTGTGTGCCTTTTGGATACCAAATGCCTAATGTCCTAGTACCATATAAATATCTAAAGATTCATTTTAAAGCACTTAGATGAGATTCTTTAGGATTTGATTTAAATCTAGCACATAAGCAAACACTAAACATGATATCGGGTCTACTAGCGGTTAAGTAAAGAAGAGATCCGATCATACCTCGATATTTTGTTATGTCAATTGAGGTGTCGTTTTCATTTTTATCCAATTTGAGTGATGTACTCATCGGAGTATTCATCGGTTTTAAGTCTTCAAAATCGAACTTCTTGAGCATGTGTATGATATATTTTGTTTGACTAATGAAGATGCCTTCATTAGTTTTTCTTGATTTGAAGTCCAAGGAAAAACTTTAGTTCTCCCATCATATTCATTTCAAACTCGTTGCTCATACATTTTGCAAACTCTTCACAAAGAGAAATATTAGTTGCACTAAAAATAATATCATCAACATAAATTTGTACAACAATCATGCCATCACTTTTTGTTTTGATAAAGAGTGTAGTGTCCGCATTTCCCATTTGAAAACTATTTGAGATAAGAGATTTACTCAATCTTTCATACTAAACCTTAGGAGATTGTTTCAAACCATATAGAGCTTTTCTAAGTTTAAACATTTTTTTCGGAAATTTGTGATTTTTGAAACCGGGAGGTTGTTCAACATAAACCTCTTCTTGAATGAAACCATTTAAAAATGCACTCTTAACATCCATTTGATAGAGAGTAAAACGTTTATAACAAGCAAAAACGAGAAGCATGCGAATGAACTTTAATCTAGCAACCGGTGCAAAGGTTTCTTCGAAGTCTATACCTTCTTCTTGATTGTAACTTTGTGCCACTAATTTAGCATTGATACGCACAACAATACCATTTTCATCTTGTTTATTTTGAAAAAACCCATTTTTGGTTCAATTTGAGAAATGAAAGCACAATTATTTAGAAAACTTTTGGTAGAATTTCTAGTATTTACACCTTTGGAAGGATCACCGATGATGAGCTCCTTTGGATGTGAGGGAACAAACTTCCATTCAATGGGGAGTGTTTGATCATCTTGATTTTTGAAAGTTTCTTCTTCTTCTTGTTGAGGATTTTGTTCTTCCAAATCTTTGTCTTCAACTTCTTTAAGATCTTCATTGTTTTGATCTTGAATGTTCATTTGCTCAAAAGAGGTTTCCAATCCAACATTAATACCTTTCTCTTGATCAAGAAAATTAGTTTCATCAAAAATAACATGCATGGATTCTTCCACTACTAAAGTTCTTTTATTGAAAATTCTATAAGCTTTGCTAGTAGGTGAATATCCAAGAAAAATCCCAACATCGAATTTTGGATCAAATTTTCCCAAATTTTCTTTTGTATTATGTATAAAACATTTGCAACCAAAAACTTTAAAATAGCTAATGTTGGGAACTCTATTTTTCCAAAGCTCATATGGAATTTTGGTGTTCTTTCGACTTACCAAAACTCTATTCATAATGTAGCAAGGGGTGTTAACGGCTTCGACCCAAAAATATTTGGGTAAATTGTTTTCATTTAACATGGTCCTAGTCCCATATGACATTCTTCCACTGGCCATTTGAAATCGAACTCTCTACCTTAGGCAAATACGAATTGAGACTTTCAATGGTCTTCTCTTCTCTCCTCGTGATCAAAGTTGACCCCAGAAGTTGGATATTCCTTCTTAAGAGGACACTAAACCTCCTGATCTTGCTAGCCGGGGGATCAGTCTTTCAAGATTCAATCTTCATCTTCCGGTCCCAGGGAATCGCTCTTATAGTAGGAGATTGACTATGTCCCCAACTTCTCTTTATTAAGAAACTCGATTGTGTACTATAATTATAATAAATAGATTGTACCCTAAACGCTGATCCTAAAGAAAGCAGTTGGCTCTTCCAGCATCCATGCATAGTCATTTCTTGCAATGTACGATTATTTCGTTTTACTACACCATTTTGTTGAGAAGTTCTAGGAGCCGAAAAATGATGTTCATATACATTTTATTTACAAAAATCATCAAAAGCAATATTATCAAATTCTCAACCATGGTCACTTCTAATGGTAGTGATAGAATATCCCTTTTTCATTTTGAACATTTTTACAAAAGTATTTAAAAACTTTTAAAGCTTCATTTTTCAAATTCAAAAACAACTCCCAAGTGAATCTTGAGAAGTCATCAATGATGATAAATGCATAGTGCTTGCCACTTAAACTTGCGGTTTTAGAAGGTCCAAAAAGATCAATGTGAAGAAGTTGTAACAGTTTTGTAGTTAAAGAGAATTGCTTGGTTTTAAAAGAGCTTTTAGTTTGTTTTTCAAATTGACAAGCATCACAAATTTTGTCCTTTTCAAATTGAAGTTTGGTAAACATTTAACAAAACAATTTTTTGAGATTTTTGAAATTAAATCCATACTAATATGACCTAATCTTCTATGCCATAACCAAGTATCATCTTCAAAACTTGACAAACATTTTAATTTTTTTTTAAACTCAATATTGATGACATAAACATCTTTACATCGGGTACCTATAAACAACACCTCTTTCGATGTAGCATCCTTAATAAGACATTTTGAAGAATCAAATTTGATATGATAACATTTGTCACATAATTGACTAATACTTAGTAAGTTATGTTTGAGATTATCTACTAAAAAAACATTTTCAATAGATGGAGATGAAGGATTACCAATTTTTTCAATGCCATGATTTTTTCTTTTGGCATTATCTCCAAATGTGAAATGACCTTCATCTTTCTTTTTGAAGCTTGACAACAATGTTTTTTCTCCGGTCATGTGTTTTGAGCAACCACTATCCAAGAACCCATTGCTCTTTATCTTTGAAGACACCTACAAGAGTTGATTCAAATTTTGATCTTGGTACCCATTTAACTTTGGGTCCTTGATAGTTAATGCTAGTGGACCCTTGACCCCACTTATTTTTTTGAAAATGTAATTTCTTTTTGATTGAGTAATTAAAAGCTACACGACCAAATTTGTTACAAAAACTGCATGTGGTGTTAGAAGCTTTGACAAACATGTTTTCAAAAGATTTTTGTTTAAGAGAAGACTTGTATTCAATGCCACTTCTATTAAATACACATTTTTGTTTTCTAAGCATTAATTCAAAGTTTTTCTTTCCTTGTGTGAATTTGTGCACAATATTGATTAAATTAATGACATTTTCTTTTAGGGAAATATTTTCTTTGATTAGGAGCTCATGATCATTATTTTGTTTTTCAAAGTCCTTTTGAGTTTCTAAAAGCTTTTTGGCCTCATTCTTCAATAAAATATGTTACTTTTTGAGAGTAGAGTGTTTGAGAGCAAATTTTTCAAAAGCACTAATAATTTCATCATATGAAATAGATAACTCATCATAAAAAAGAGTGTCATTTGTGTTTGCCTTATCCTCCATGGTCATGAAGCACATGTTTGCAATTTCATCTTGATTTTCATCTTATTCTTGCTCATCATCACTATCATCCTAAGTAGCTTGTAGAGCTTTCTTCTTGAAATTTTTTCTCTTGTTCGGACATTTGGTTTTTTTGTAGCTGGGTTTGTCACAATCATAGCAAACAACTTTCTTGTTCTTTTTCTCACCTTTGTCTTCTTTCTTTTGGAATCTACGGTTGTTGAGAAAACCTCTCAATTTTTTGATAAGAAGAACAAGATCATCAAGTTTCTTATCACTCTTGTTTGAGTATGAGGTTTCTTCATCATTTGATGACTTCAAAGCTATTTGCCTTCTAGAAGAATCCTCATTTTCTTCCTCTTTTTCTTTTCTTGATTTCTCCTTTATTTCGGCATGATTTAGGTCATACGTCATCAAGGTTCCATAGAGCTCTTCCAAAAGATATGTGTTGATATCTTTGGTGTTCTCTATCAACATCCTCAATGAATTCCAATATTCTGAGAGAAACTTAAGAATTTTGCTCACAAGCTCACCATTAGTAAATTCTCGATCAAAACCTTTAACAATGAATTCCAATCTTCTGAGAGAAACCTAAGAATTAAGGCCATTAACAATATCGGTGAATCGAGTAATCGTGCTAGCAATGAGTTCATCTTATTTCATAAAGAAGTTTTCAAAGTTTTTAAACAAGAGATTTATCTTAATTTCTTTTACTTTATTTGTACCCATGCGTGTAATTTCTAATGCATGTCAAATATCATATGCGGAATCACATGTGCTAATACGATTAAATTTATTTATGTTCAAAGCACAATAAAAACGATTTTTGGCTCTAACAATCAATGACAATTTTCTTTTATCATCATCATCATCATATTCTTCTCTAGGCTTGGTAAATGTTTGGTCCGATTTTCCATCAAGTTTAATAACCTTAGTAAGCTTATGAGGACCAAATTCAATAACCTCCCAAACATTATAATCGATTGATTAAATATAAATCATTATTCTAGTTTTCCAATAATTATAATGTGTACCATCAAAGATATGATCATTTGTAGAATGCCCCTCAATATTAAGATTAGCCATAACATAAGATAGTGAAATCTTAAAAATGTGCACCTACGCTTTGATACCAATTGATAACCCAAGAATAACTAACCAAGAGGAGATGAATTGATTTTTGAAACTTTTTTGACACTTAGTCTCAAAACAATTCGATACATAATATATAAATATAAAGTATGATACAAGAGTTAAATATGCAAGTTTGATAACTTAATTCAAGTGTAAATATAGCACAATATCAATGACAATGTAAAGTAAAGTGCTATAATGTAAAGATAACAAATCGATTTAATGGGGTTCGATACACAATGTATTCTACGTCCCCGTTACCAAGCTCTCTATTACGAGCAATGTCAAATGCACTATAATGATAACTTACAAACAAGGATACCAATCCTTAAGTGACTTACAACAGTCCTTAGGTGACTTACAAGAAGGAGCACTTATCCTTAACAACAATCGAGTTTTCACATGGCTCTCGAAACCACCAAAGTATAAATGATAATTTTATAATTGAAAGAACTCTCTTAACAAATGATATAATCAAGTCAAGTATTAGAGAGTTAGGTAAACACTTCAATAGATAACAAGTAATAAAGCTCAAGTATTTATGATGAAAACTTTGATGAATGATTGATGATGAAATAATTTGTATTTTCGTATCAAAGTTTTCAAACCAATAATCTCTCTTAAGAAATAATACAAGTTAAGTATAAAAGGAGATTTACACTTAAATCAAAGTGTTAGCAAAGAAAACTTTTATCAAGAACGAAGAATAGATGAAGTTGTAACAAGTTCTTTAAAATAGATTTTTTGATAAAATGAATGAAATATGTTGAATCAATCAAGAAATTCTTTTGTAATAAATGAAATAGAATTTAGACTCAAGTAATTCAATAATTTTCAATAAATAAGCTCTTAAAAATCTCTTGTAAGTTGCTTGAATTGAATGCAAAAGAAATAGATATTTATAGAGCAAAAATGAGACACTCTCGGGTAAGTTTGGTTGACCAACTTTAGGTTGATCGAAAATTTTCGGTTTACAAATTTTATTTTATTTTTTAAAATTCTTTTTACAAAATTTATTTCATATTATGAATGAAAATTATTTTTATGCAAGTGGTGAATTATGAAAATAATTTGAACTTTATGCACTTGCTAAAAATCGAAGAGTTAATACATTTACATTTAAATTCTGATAAGCTATTTCTAAACTTCAATTTTCAAAGTTCTTGCTCTTGTTCTCTTCGAGTCTCATTTGACTGCTTGTTCTTCAACGAATGATGATTTGAGTCTTTGAATGCTTAGGAAGATATATTCATGAAAAAACTCAAGAGACAAAACTTGTTAGAAATATAAGTGTATTGTTTGTTATAATCAAAACAAGTGAAGTTATATTAAATCATAGGTCAACACGAAGTAAGTATAGAACATTGTCCAAACTTGCACAAGATGCTTTAGAAATTCAAGTGTCGCGGTGACTTCAGAAAGTGCTTTCAGTACGGAAGGAAAAACTCTAGAACCCTTTCATAGTTCTTTAACTGTTAGGATGGTCGAAGTTTTAGTTTGCACCCAAAATTGTCTCAAATCAACTCCAAACAAAGACAAATTTTACATGGAGGATGTGGAGTATTATGCTAGCCCAAGAATAACTAACTAAGAGGAGGCGTGAATATGTTTTTAAAACTTTTTCGAAAAATTAATCTAAAGTCAAATACGTAATAACTAGATAGATTAATTCAAATAATAAGCACAAATATAAAAGCAATACGTAGATAGGGATAGAGAATGCAGACGATATAATTACATAGGTTTGATCCAATGCAATGATCTACGTCTCTATTACCAAACTCTTCGACATGAGTAAAACCAATTTCAATACGTTGATTAACTTGTGGTGCGACCTAACCTTTTACAAAGCTTTCGAAGACTTACAAATAAGGAGCACCGATACTTTTACATCGTTGAGCTTTATGGAACCTCAGCACAACCCACAAGTTCAAGGAAAATAGATTATACAAATTGAAATTTCTCTCTTAATAAATGATATGATTACAATTTGGTACCAGAGAGAAATAGGCTAACACTTTAATAAATAGCAAACTCAAGTATTAAGTATGAAAAACTTTGATGTGTAAAATGATTTTCAAAAGTTAATTTGATTAAAAGTTTTTCAAGACTAAAATGATTTGATAATAAATGATATGAGAAATCAATACAATTTTCGCTCAAAAAAAATCTCACTTGAATGCTCTTGAATGTATCTAATGATTTAAAGTGTTGTGGTATTTATAGTAGTCGAAACGTCGAAAACTTTTGCCCAACTGGACGACCCCTACCGGACGTCCACTACATATCGAATTACTGAAAACAGCTGTTATACGTAAGGAATCAAAACAGTAAAAAATTTGACCGTTGAAGCACCGAACGTTCGCCAAATCCACCGGAGGTCCGCCAGACCATAAATTTTTGATTTTCTCCTTTCTTGATTATTTAAGCAAGTGTAAATACTTTAGGGAAATATTCACTCACTTTTTTCAAGATACGTATCATTGGTAAAGAATTTTAAAATCAATTGAGGATTTTTGTCATATCGGAAATATTTTTTTATACGAGCGTTTTTGTGAAAAGTTTATCTCTTACATAAAAATTTAACTTAGGAGCTTGAAGTGATTCATTGCTAAGAATTAAAGCATTTTACCTTTACATATGGATTCAAATCATCTTAGTCTAATTTCTTTGATTAATTTGGATCGAGTGCTTGATTTGTCTTTGAGTGCTCGATTTCCATTAGGTTCGTTACATGTAACAATGAACACTCAAATATAAATGTTAGAGATAAGTGTAATTTTTTTTGTTATAATCAAAACTTGAAATCAACAATAGGTCAACATATTATAACAAATTGGATGAAGGTAATTAAATATTTCATTTAGTTTGTTAATTGTACGTGTTTCAATTTCATTAAGTGTTAATTCAATCATTTTTAGAGCTTTTGGAACCAACAGAAACGAATGAAGACTCTAGCAGCAAGGATAAATAATTCATGCGATCTCAAGTTTTTCAAGTAGGTGTTTCACATTATAACTTATGGCTTTTTGTAAAACACCTATTGAATTTAATTCTATAATCAACTTTTTTTGTTGTTATCCATTCCAGTCATTGATTAAAAGTGTTTTACACATGTTGGTGAAGGTACCTTTTTTTTTTTTTTTTTCATCACATTTGATCATAGCTTTAAAATGAAATATGATTCATGTTTCCATGTATGATTGCACGTGAAGGTGATTCAAACTAGATAACGGTTAATCTTAGTTTCTTGCAAATGGGAATTCGACTAACAAATTGTGCTTAGGATGTTATTTATATGTTAAATGATGGCTGTTGAACCAATTTTAGTTATTGAATTTGGAATGGATGTTATGGATAATATTTTTTTATTAATTTTGCTTTAGTTACAGGTAATGAAATAATATTTTAAATTTCAATTTTTAAGTACTGCATAGTTTTGCCCTTTCAGTTTTATTGATTTCAGGTGTAAAATGTGTGAAAATCCGGTGCATTACTTTGAGGAAAATTGTATGTTAATAACAGGCTATGAAATTGCTTTATTTATAGCTTACATGTTATGGATTTGTGTTAATAGCAAAAATATATAAAAATAATCACTACCAAATAAAAGAGACACTTTTGACACACTGTTCACACTTTCGTCTGATAAAACGACGTCGTTTTGGCATGTAAAAAAAAAAAAAAGAAAAAAAAAGAAATCACTACCAAATAAAAGAACCTATGCCGTCTCGTTTTTAGGTTTTCGTTCACTTCCGCCTCTGTAAAGTTTTTCAATCCCTGCTTTCATTTTTTCATCACACTTCTTTCTTTCTTTCTTTGCCCTACAAAAGGCTGCCCACTCCTCCATTCATTATCCCAAACCGTCCAGAATTTCCTATAAAATTCTCTCAATTTTCTCATTCCATATTCGATCCAAAGCTCTCAAATTTGGGTTTTGTTTTCTATCACATTCAAATTCATCGATTTAATCTGTAAGCTCTTTTCAAAATCCATGAGTTTGATTTTGTTTGTATTATTTTATTGTATAATATTATGATTTCATGTGTAATCTTGAGATCTTGATGACATTTTAGTTAAATTTATTTCTAGGGCTTGAATTTGTTTATATTGTTTTATGACGTGTGTTCTCGAGATTTTGATGAGATTTATTGTTTCTTTTTGTTTCTAGGGTTTGATTATTGAAGTTTTCTGAAAGAACTTTTCTGCTTCGGTGGATCATCGAATATCATTTCTCTCGTATGTTCTTCTTGGTTTTCTATTTGGCCTTTAAATTTTAAATATTATATGAACTACAGTCTATAGGTATAGAGATTTATATGTTTGTGGATGAGTTTTGGTTTGTCATATTTAATTATAGTTTATGGACATTTATTATAACAATGATTAATGACGTAATTGGAAATTGGGCTTTATGGTTTAAATTGATTATTTTGTTGAAAAATTATGTTTTATTACTATTGTCATAGTTTTTCTTTCATGTTGGTTTAGAACTGTGGTTTAGAGGGTTCTTTTTTGTGGATCTAGAATTTTGCATCAAACCACAAGTTCAATTATGTTTTATTGGAAGTTCGAGAAAAAAATGCTTTTGAAATATTAGAGGATAATATCCTGTTTCCCATTTTTAGCCAGTTGATTTGGGCTTTATGGTTTAAATTGATTATTTTGTTGTAGTTTTTCTTTCGTGTTGGTTTAGAAATGTGGTTTAGAGGGTTCTTTTTTGTGGATCTAGAAATTTTGCATCAAACCACAGGTTCAATTATGTTTTAGGAAGTTCGAGGAAAAATCGCTTTTGAATGACACCTTTCAAAAAAAGGTTTAATTGAATGATGCCTAAAATATGAAACTGCATTTAAATGCCGGATTTTCAAAAATATTCTTGTTAACTTAGTGGGCATTATATGTATTCTTCTATATCTAATTGAAAATGAGGTCTGAAAGGAACTTGATGTTTTGAAAAAGATGTGTAGGAAGAGTTTATGAGCTAGATTGGATTGTAGTCATCCAAGAATCACTAAAATGTACATGAGATTCAAAATCAGTTTACTTTGTAAAGCAAACAATAGAAAATGAAGGGGAAGCTTAAGTCTCAGGATGAATGTATTAAATTGAGAAGCTCTATGTCACTCCAATAGGGGATTTCCTAATTGGATTTATATTTTCTATTCATTAATTAAGCATAACCCACCCTTTTTTTTTATCATGATTTTACTTTTTGCCTTAGATCATGTTATCATTATGTTCGGAAAGAAACATTACTCTTTCTATCATCATTTTTTTTAAAACTTTCCATTTCTTTTACCATTTCCTTTTGGGTAGTTGTTGGGTTTGAATCAAGTTGCGTCATTATTATCTTCTAATTATTCCTTTTGTTATTGAATCAGAGTTACAGAGAATATGAGAGTTTGAATTTGGAAAGCAATGCAGATAAGCAGCTGTTGATTTATATTCATTTACTCAAGAAGATTTATTATATAATTTTTTTTCTTCCTACAGTCTTCATTCCAACTGTGTTGTTGGGAGAGGCAGAACCAAAGTTGAACGAGCAATCTCCAAAAACTCAAGAACAACCCAGTGTAAGACACAAGCATTACTCTTAGTCCACAACTTTTAGTGTTTTGATTGAACTTCAAACAGATTTTTGAAATCCATTTTCTGACATATTTTCCATAATAAAGTTTTAACAATGTGATATTGATATTTATTTTGCACCAAAAGTAAGTAATCATATATGCCACTATATGTTCCCGCTAATACTTCAGTGTGACAATGAACGCTTGTTGGTTCTTTGAAAATTTATAGGTTGGAAAAATGATCTTAACCTTATCTCTTCTTTTTTTTTTTCTACCAAGGATTTTTCTCTGGCTTGCAGGTATTCGGGGGAAGTGGGTTGGGATGGATGAGGGGCACTTGCAATTTTAAGAGCCTTATCTAAAACGTCAAGTGGAAGTGCAATATAAAAAATCAATACAATTGTCTTAATAATGAATGTTTATTTAAGATTTGTGTCAACAATTGCAGATAGCTATTACGCACGGTGTATAGTAAGCTTGTAATTGTGGTTGTACTCAAAGTTTATGCTGTACATTTTACCCTTTCATAGTGGGCTTTATATTGAGAACTTGTGCTTAGGTGACGTACTGAAAATGTTGCTGGTTATAATAATGTGTAGAAATCTTGTTGTTTTTCAATGTTTAATGATGTTATTTTTACTTTCAATATTTTTTCTTTCTTTTGAACCTCTTGTTACAATTCTTATTATAAATCTCACGGACAATGGCTATTTAAAAAAGGTTGAATGCCAATCTTTTGCACATGGATGGTAACAAAGAAAGCAACAGAGATGTTCCAAATGTTAGTTTGTCAATGACGAAGAAAGATGCTCACAATGAAAGACGTCGACAAATGTATGCGAAACGCAAGGAATTAGATCGACCATCTGCATCTCATTCATTGAAATCCAAAAGAATCTCACAAATACAAGGCAAGTTATATTATCGCGAAATACATTTTCACACATTTTACTTATTGTACTATTTCCTTCGGTGTATTTTTTAAGCTTATTACTGTTCGAGGTTATAATGAACCTACATTTGTTAGTTTTTAATGATACTTTATGGTTTGTGTTCCCTCCAGCTGATCGGTGTAGTGACACGAGTTGTCCTACAGAAGAATTACCTCATACTTTGGATGATGTGATAGCAAATCCATTCCATCTTTTGGATGAAAGTATAAATTAATCACAAATTTTTTATTGTTTGGCATCTTCATTTCAGAAGAACAATTTAGTACATCCCTTTACAATCCAGTTATGTCTTCGTTTGTTTAAATTTTTTTATTATTGCTTTAGGTATTTTTGAATCAAATGCTGATTGTTTTGATTTCCTTACAGCTACAATGTATAACACAGATGTCATAGGACTTAAGACACAAACAATACTTACTGAATCTTATGTATTAAACCCCCCTACAATTTGTTATTTTTGTGGTGCAAATAAGTTTTATAGAGAAAGCAATGGCCTTTGTTGTTCTAATGGAAAAATTAGATTACACGATAACACTGTACCTAATGAACTTTTCCATTTGTATACATCAAGCACAAATGAGTCACTACATTTTAGAACTATTTGTAGAAGCTATAATAATCACTTTACATTCACATTGTTCAGTGTAAATTATGATAAAGATTTGTGCAGGATGAATAAAGGGATTTACACTTTTAGAGTTCAAGGTCAAATCTATCATTACTTAAATAATTTAGTCCCCATTGATGGGAAATCGTCTTTTTTACAATTATATTTTTTTTGATACTGAACATGAATTACAAAATCGTCTTCAAAGTTCATGCAAATTTAGTGAGCAACTATTACAAAAATTACTAGATATTTTACAAATTAATCCTTTTGCAAAATTCTTTCGCTCGCTAAACAGCATAGAAGCTTTAGAAACATATAAGATACAAATACGATGTGACCCTGGTCTTGACCAACGAGTATTTAACACGCCATCAGCTTCTCAAGTTGCAGCAGTTTGGGTCGATGAAGATCCAAACGCAGATATTCACATTCGAGATATCTCTATTTATTGTCATTCTGGTCATGCACAAAGTCCATTACTACTTTGGGTGTTATGATCCGCTTCAGTACCCTTTGTTATTCCCATTCGGTGAGCCTGGATGGCATGAGAGTTGAATATTTTGACACACAAAAAACTAACGTTTCGATTGTTAATGAAAATGTTAATGATATCCATAGTGTTAGTTCAGCTACCGAGTTTATTGAAAAAGAAAACGCAGGTTCATGCTCTGTTCGATTTTTCATTATTCTGCATTAACTCAGTGATTAACAGAATTTATTTATTTATTTTTTGTTGTTTCGATGTTGGTTGAAAAATAGAAGGATTTTTTTGCCCTTGAAAAGCAGGATGTAGGAGACAAAATCGTGTGGAATTCTGGTCTTGTCTTTGAAAGAGGAGAGGTATATTACATTGAATTTTCTAAGCTATTTTCGAATTCATTTTTTATTTTTCCGTATTTTATTTTTCATTTTTGCTAATTTAGCACTCTACTATTTTCTTCGCTTTTCAAACAGGTTGAAATATGGTTCCTAACAATCACGTTTGATTTACTTTAGAAAATATCTAACTTTGTATTTACTTTTAGAAGTAAACTACTAATAAATAAATATATATCTTGTCTGCTCATTCTTTTCTCTGTCTTCCCGATTTTTAGCTGCCAAGCTGTTTGCAAAAACTTGTTTCTCTCACGTTTCTCCCTAAAATGTATTTTCATTACCATTTCGTTGCTAATCAATTCTCTCATGTTTGTAGGACACTATCCTATCTAATGATGAGGACATTCGCATAGATATCGAGGATGAATATATTTTTTACATCAAGGCAATTCTAATGGCTGCTGGCTCACCCTAAAAAAGGCACTTTCTTTCTACTAGCAATTTCCTATTTCACCTGTCCTCTATTTGCAGACATTTCAGTTTTAAGTACTTGTAATATCCAAAATGTTTTCTTTTTCATTCTGTAACAGAAATTTCTTCTTCACTTACATATCATTCACGACTTTACTTCCATCTATTTATTGTAGTATACATATGCAATCCCAACGCTAATATGCACAAGGAGAAGAATGCATGCACGTGCATCGCACGTGCCTCCACTAGTAATAAGAAGATAAGGTGCACTCAAATTGGACCCAAAAGCTTTAAAGTCCTTTTTTTTCTTTTTAAATTCAGTTTAGGCAAAAGACAAAACCGACTAACCGAACCGAATTGATTCGGTTCAATTCAGTTCGGGTTGGTTCGGTTTAAGAGCTTGATTTGATCGGGTTGGGTTGGAATTTATCCAAACCAACTTAGTCGGTTTTGGTTTCGGGTTGAGGTTAAAATCGACCCAACCTGAACTGTGCACATGCCTAACTACCTCCTTAAAATCTTTGTCAAGAAAACCCAATAGGATAAAACTTAAATGAAGGCAAAAGAGTACTTTGCTCCCCTGATATCAATAATTGAAAATTCTTGTATCGAGTTATCCATGCCTTGTATGCCAATGTGTTCAATATTGCAATTTCTGGTGAAGTGTGTCTCATATTGTCTTGTATAGTTTTTAAGCAATATCGTCTTCGTAGATGATATTTATCAATTTTTTTTTATCTTTGGTCAGTATGGTGATCAGTTGAAACATAGATTGTGTCATTAATGTCTTCGAGATTCGTACACAATTTGTAACATTTAAGTATATTATTTTGATGGTGAATGTCTTGTAGGTTGTGGACAACATTACACAAAGAATATGACTCATTAAAATCCTATTAGGAATTCTATAGGAAATATTCTAATAAAAGAAAAAAAGAGTACATTATTCTTTTGAGCACGCTACAAAGGTGCCTCATTGAAAGCCTTGCTAAGAAAATCGTTGGGACAAAACCATAGTCGAGGAAAAAAGAGTATAACGCGTATTTACTCCCTCCAATAATGATATCACTTGAATTATATATTTGAGGTCCTTCAAGGAAAGTATTAAAATCATACAAGATAAATTGGCTATTTCCACATTATTATATGCATATCAAATTTTATGCATTGTTAGGCTAACAAGTAGAGACTTGTGATTGCATCCACCACATGACAATTTATCTATTTATATAGGTCATTGCAAAATTCATTATACTAAGAGTCGTATATTACATATTACATATTACAACTTTATTTTTTTTTTTCTATTTTCATTTCGCATAAGTATACACCTTTATGTGTTCGGATTGTGGATCTAGAAATTTCAGATTTTTCTAGTAGATTCAATTTTGTTAGAATCTTGCCCATATATTTGGCCATCATTTCTTCTATCGATATGATTTGAAACAGTACACCATATCCAAAAGTGTTGTTGACAACTTTTTCCATTATTTATTTTTATAATAACATAACTTAATGAGAGATCTCCACTTTCAATATTTCTAATGTTCATGTTTGAACATATTCTGGGTTTTATAATTAGTTATGTTTATATATTCTCCAAGAATATGCCTCCTAAATGGAACCATCTTTTTATATGCTCCATTTTCTTTTGGAGATTTTTTATAGAATCGAACGTATTCACGCTTTAGGCATACCATATATATATATATATATATATATATATATATATATATATATATATATATAATGTTAAGGATTTGTCTTCCCAAGACGTCGATTTGAGTTGAAGCATTTAAAGTTTGTTTGTAAGATATTGTTAATCTCTTGATTAGGGAATGCATCAAAATGAATTATCTTTGCGAGGATCTAGATAATATATTGATTCATTATGTATATTATTTTTAGCTTCTTAATTTCTCATCTTAATACTGAGAAAACTATTTAGTCAAATTGACATTCAGCAAACCACGCTATAATGTACCATTCGTTAGAGTTTGAGATGTTGTATAAGGGTTCAAATTATATATTTATTTTTAGCATTCTTTAGTTTTCATCTCAGTGCATTATGGTCGATCAATTGTACATCTATTACACTATGAAAATAATTAGATGAATTTTTTTTATCTTTGATCATAAGCCAAATTTGGCCAAAAAAAACTTTGATATGGCATGACTCTAATAGCATATTCTAGATAGAACTCGAAAGCATTTGGTTCTCAATAGTAATTGTTTAAAAATTAATTGAAGGTATTAAACAAACAATAGTGTTAAACTATTTATCGTCAGTCCAACTAACAATTAGAAAAAAGTTGAAATTTAAGTTTCACTAATATTAACAAAACAAAGAGTCTTGATTGTATAATCTAAAAATTATGCTCAAAATATAAATTCGAGCAAGTAATCTCACAAACTTTAGGTTGAGAACACCATGTAATCATCGAGTAGATGTATCATATCTATTATATACAAATAATATTTAGATGATCAACATGGAGAATGACAGATCCATATATCATCCTAGTTAATTTTCAAGATTTTAAGTATTCATTCCCAACGTTAGCTAGAGATAGTCAATGACCAAGTTATGAAATAGAGAATAAGCATTATATGTGAATTCATTGGATAGATCTTCATTATATATTCATTTGAATTCTCATTTTGTATCATTATTGATCCAATAGTGGTCTAACTAGATATGTCAATAATAAAATAATAAATTTATTGAACTTTTGGTTCAATACAGTGTTTATTTTAATTGTACTAATATCAGTATAGTGTATCAAATAAGAAACATTATTAGAAACTTTGTAGATTTCTTTTTATTTACTAGCATTAGTAAGTTTATCTCTCCATATCACATAATATTGACTCTCATGGATATTTCATAATATTTTCATAAAACTTTGTAGGTTTCTCTTTATTTAGTGGAGAGCAATTACTAGCAATAATAAGTTTATTCCTTCATATCACATAATATTGACTCTCGCAGAGATTTCATAAAGTTCTCATAAAATATCAAAACAAATCTTCTTTTAATATTTTCTAAGAATAACAAAAAAAAAAAATCTTGAATATTTATGTAGTTAGGTTATGTTTCTTCAGGAACATCCACACAATTTTCTTCATTTTAAGTTGTGCTTCTTAGAAACAATATGTCAATTGAAATTGTAATATCGTTTTATTCAGGATCTAATAATATTCTTTCAAAATAGTATAATATTATGCTTCTTCGGGAGCAATACCAAATTAAACATACCAATTAAATATATACAAATAATATATTTTATGTTGTGATCAATTATAACATGCAACTGAATACAAAAAAACTGAATATGCACAATGTAATGATTATAATCATATATAACAATCAATTAATAAAAAAATGTGATAGTTTATCAATTGAAATTAATAGGTGGATGAGTGCACTATAATAATTATTTAATGTAATTATGCAATTTGTGTAATTGAGACAATATGCAATTCTTATACTGAACAACTAATTTAAAAGAATTTAGTTGTTGCTCATGTATATATTTCTTACGAATGGATCGTTGCATTTTAATCATGACTGTTTGATTTGAAGAACAATGGGTTATTAACATGTCCGAATTTCACGACAATCAAACTACGAAATGCTAAGATATCAATATTTTGATCACAATTGTACAAGCGGTCCAGATTCTGCGAAGTTCTACACTGTTGATTTCGAAATATTAATAATACAATTCTTCTATAGTATATGCAGAATGTAGTTTTAAGGCTTGGATTGGGCTTCACCGATCTGAGCGGCTATTTTTAAAATTCGTGAAATCCTAAATTCTTTTTAACAATGTAAATCTTGTGCAATTTATACTAGTTGTAGGTTAAATAAAAGTAACTATCCTCTTCATTTTTTGGGCTTAGGACCAACTACAATCAACGTAGGTAGAGTTAAGATTGTACTAATTTTCTTAAAACAAATGAATTTAAAAACTTACAATATACTATCATTAGATCTACCGTAACTCCTCGACCATTATACTTCCAAGTTGAGAAATTGATAGCAAAAACAAGATTTTAGCCTTAATATTTATAGCCAAAAAAATTAGAACACATAGATGATGGGAATGAACTATAGTTACCTTTGTAGCTACAGTTGCAAGCAGATGTAGGCTGCTTGCTTTTTGCAGGCAATATCATGCAAAAAGAAAGTAGACAGGAGCTAAAAAATGGCTCATTTACTGCCTGACTCGTGTAGCTCAATGAGCCACACGGGGCTGGCCTAGCTCAGGCCAAGTCTCGAATTTTGGGCTAGGCCCAGGCCTTAGCTCGATTTTACCGAGTCTCGAGCTAGTTCGCGATCTCTTAGAGTCGACGAGCTTATTTGGCATCCCTATTTTATGGTCCTAATAGTTTTTTTCTTTTATAAAGCTACTCATGTAAGGTTCATGTGACAATTTAATAGAGGTTTAGATTATTTTCATAAATTTTAGATGTAGGTCAAAATATGCAAAATTTCATACTTTCATGGAATATTAGATCCAATAATTAGGAGTCTACGGCTCTTGGATATTGCACAACATCATTTCGTTATTGCGATTTTGTTCTTGGTAGCTGTTCACGTGTATAAGACTACGTGGGGCATTTGTCGTGGCCAAAAAGCAGGTGTTAAAAAGTACGAATTTACTTATTATACTCTTGATACGAAACTAAAGATACTCGTTATGCAACTACTTTGAAAGTGTGGGACCAACTTGTTATTTTTATAGATTGAGGGCTAACTTTCAATTTAGACAATATATTAGGGACCAAAGTTGCACATTTTCTATATAAATTGCTATTTCCTTTTTCTTTAAACATTAGTTTTCAGAAAATGATTAGAGAAAAATCGTCTTATAGACTTGTAGTTCAGTTCCAGAAAAATCGTCTTACAGTTCAGTTCCATTTTAAATTGCCGATTTCGAAATATTTCGGTTCTTATTTTTCAGAAAAAAAAAATGTGTGTTTCTTTTGTTATAAACCATTTTAATAAAAAAAAAATTAAAATTGACTTTTTTTTCCTCTTATTATTCACATTTATAAATTTGTCAAACTTAGACTTAAACCTTATTTATTGTAACTTAAAAGCTATTAAAAATCTCAAATCGAAATCATAATTAGTTTTAATCACATATTTCATTGGATCCACAACTTTTATCATTTTCTTTTTCAAAATTTTTCAAAAATCTAATTTTAATCTATACCAAACAAGCACTTAATGTCGTTGCTGTTATAAAAAATATTCGTGAACAAATACCGATTTAACAAATATCGAATTTCCAACACATACCGGATATGCAACTAACACACCGTATATGCAACCAACAGAAATACCGAATTTGCACACATCACATTTGCACGTACCGTATATGTGACCAATACCGTATATGCAATTTACCGTCTAGACAACAACTTATCGAATAATAGATAAGATATAGCGGATTAAATAATTTGCTAATAATAACAAACAAAATAAGTTATATAAATCACGATAAAATAGAATAAATAATCTAAATAGCAGAGAATAAAGATTCAATAAAACTTTAAAAAATCAAGGCATGTGTGAATACAGTTTTCTTAAAACAGATTCGCCCCCTCACTGTATGTGCTTGAGATTTAACTTGAGTGTTTGTTTCCCAGTATACAATGATAAACTAGCAGAGCTCGAGCACTACAGATTCTATTCCGACGAATTGACTTAGTATCTGAACAATATCACCACCAAGACCTTGACAGACAGTAAATTATGTATGCAGATAGATGATAATTTCATATGCATGTAGAGATTTTTCGAGTGTTTTGGAACTATAATGCATACATCGTATTCTTCGTATCTGGAACAGTGAAAAAACGAGGTTTCATATAGACTTAACCCAGTAATGACGAGTTAAATCTGTTGTCTAACTCAATGGCATAACCATTGGAGTTTCAACAGTTTTAAACGTTAATGGCAATAATCATTGAAGTTTTAGCAGTTTCAGAAATCAAAAGTCAGTTGTTGAAAGTAAAAAAATTGGCAAAACGTAGTCCCTCCTAAGGAGCAATTTTTGGTCAATTCGATCCGACATTCATGTACGCAGGTCACGCCCGTATAGAAGTTCAATGTCCGAAACCTATTTCAGTCCGTGATTTGCACCCCATTTGTATGCACACGTGGAGAGAGTATTTATGATACACATGATTACACACTTCCAAAGTGTAGCCATATATAAAGTGGTTCTTGCTTTCATAACTTTCATATGTGGGATAAACTTAAATTTAATTTTCCCTCCAATATAAACCATATTCCAATGGTCCACTTTGAACTTCAATTTCTCATTCATCCGAACTTCATTTTTTGCAAGTAAATACATAATTCCGATGTTCTCATGAAGAAGAACACAAATCAATATTGATCTTTCAAAATAAGCAAATAGGTCCCACTCAAAATTTATGCAAAAATTAGAGGTAGCAAATGAATCGAGCCAGCTTGTCGATTTTTGACGAGCCGCGAGTCGCTCGGGCTCGTAAAAAAGACAAGCACGAGCGGCTTGTGGGGGTGAGCCATGAGTTGGCTCATGGGCTTGCCCAAAATTAATTTTTTTTCTTCCAAAAAGGCTTATCCTTTTTTTTAAAAAAAAATATTGGACGAGCCGACGAGCTTTGGCTCGGCTCGCTGAGCGACGAGCTCGGGGCACGAGCCAAGCTTGCCCAAGCTCGGCTCGTTGTCCATGAGCACGAGCACGAGCACGAGCCGAGCTCGTGCGGGTATGGCCTGGCCCGACCCGGCCCGTTGCCACCACTAGCAAAAATTGGCTATTTACCTCAACAGTTGCTTTCATAGGGGATGGTTCTAACATATTACTATTTTCAATTGTGACTTGACATGAATGCAACTAAAACAAAATCTCGAGATTATATATAAGCTAAAATATGACTAAATTTTATAGATTGGAACATATATAATACACAAGCTGTCTGAATTTTGGCATTCAAGCTTATGGCAAGAAAACCTAGCAACCCTTTCCTAAAGGCACATTAACACAATTTACATGGTACATCGAATGTCCCTTGATAGGTCCCCATTCTTCTACCTTTGCGCAAGTTGATATTTGGTCAATAGTACAAATCTATATAGAACATTTATGACATGTTCGATAATAATAGATTATACAGTATTCAACGGTATTTCAATAAAAAAAACCAAAAATCTTTTTCATTGTACTACTTCCAGAACCACTGACCAAACCATGCCTTGTGCACTCGAAAAAGAACACACATCTACTCTAATATAACCTGACCCTGCCAAGAATGCAATCCAGAAGCTCATTCAGTATCATTAGCATTTCTAATCAATCCAGGATGCATCCAGCATCTTCGCCATGAACCCATATCTGTCCGCAGCTTCATCAATCTGAGACACCGGCATTCAAAGTCAATTTACTAGTACAAACATTACCCCGGGGTACAAAGTGGGAGTCGAAAGATTAAGAAATCTACCAATTTCTGCGTTGGACGTCCACATCCATGCCCCGCCTTCCGTTCTATTCGACTGATAATCGGGTTTGTTTGAGGACTTCTCTCTAAGCTTGTGCATAGAATATATTGCATGGTCTAAATAAACAAAAGAACAATTTAACAAGATGGCCAATGATGATTTTCACATAATAATAGTCTCTTTTCCAATGAAATAACTTTTTTTTGTTCAAATTCAAACAAAACACTGCCCAGTTATTGTCATCTCAACTACAACTCTACAAGCTCGTTTTGACAGAATCGATTATCATGAACGAATGCCAAGTAGAGATGAGACAATTTACGAATCAACTAAAGACAAGACAGAATGGAGTTCATGGACAAGAGATAAAAAAAGGTTAATTATCAATAATTAAACTTACTGCCAGGAACTTAAACGAGTGCAGTGGCACAACCCGATCATCGTGATCGGCTGTCAATAACATGGTGGGTGGATACTGAGTGGCCTTCTCAGCAAATTCATCCCATGGTCTCTTAACATTATGCAGGGGCGAGTACCTGAGGAAAACGTTTAAGCCACAAAAGAAGTGAAAACAATTACAAACTATAATATACATACAGAAATAATAAATTTAATTATGAGGACAGTATAAATTCTCACAAAACACTATCTAACTGGAAAGTAGAGAAAACGATATTGCCTTCATTTTTAAGATGGAAGAGAATGAAGTAGGATAGAACCACGTGCATTTTAATTATGATCAACTAAAAATTCTAGCAGAATTGTCAAAAAAGAAATAACTAGAGCAATGGCACAGCCTAAAGTATAAGAACCATATTCCCCTTATGAGGCTGTAACAACTCACTTGATTAGCCAATGGAACTCTTCCTCATTCTCTGAACAGCCAAAGTCAGATGTCCATGCATGGCCTGGTGTGGAAGTAGGATGTGAAGAACAAAACAGAAAGTAATAAAGCAAAAAAGGAAGCATATAGAATTTACTCTCACCTATTGTGAACTTGTGGAACCTTAGCATGTCCATTACACCAACATGAGCAAGAGCACAGCCAAAAAGATTGGGTCTCTGCAATAAAATTTAGAATCTTGAAAACAATTAAAACAAAAAATGGACAAATGTAATGGAAAAAAGACGAAAATAAATAAATACCTGATTGATACACGCCCCAATAAGAAGCCCGCCATTGCTTCCACCTTCGATACACAACTTTTTGGGCTGGGTATAACCAGCAGAGACAAGATATTCAGAAGCAGAAATGAAGTCATCAAAGCAATTTTGCTTTTTAGCAAGTGCACCTGCTTTATGCCATTCTTCTCCATATTCTCCACCGCCACGAATGTTTGCCATGCAGAAGACAATATCTAAATGTCTTGCAATCACAACACGGCTCACAGAAAAATATGGTGTAAGACTGACACTAAAACCACCATATCCATACAATAAACAAGGATGAGACTGATCCAGGCAAATATCCTTTCTGGCGACTATAAACATTGGTATCTGAATGCCATCTTTACTAGGCACGAAAACCTGAAAAAGGAAAACCCCAATCAAGGAAACGGTAAAAAAGAAGGTTAGTTTAATACCAACAAATGAACTTAATAGAAGGGGAATTATTGCTTTTTTCCTTAAAAAAGGATATTATTGGACCTGGGAACTAGAAACATGGACAAGACGGAATAAAAGATATGGAATAGAGAATTTAACATGACCTTCAGTGTATAATAACCCTCACATGTTATCCACTACTTCAATGAAAGTCTAGATGAAAAAGAATACCTGATTGACTTCGAACTCTGTCCGGTCAAATCCAGGCACAAAAATTTCTCGGAATATTCTCAAATCTGGGACCATGGCGTCTAATTTGCATATATATATAATACCAGGAATAAGGAAGCTTGAAAACCCAGTAAAGAAGATACTGTCCTTGCGTTTACCAGAAATACTAGATACTGTTCCAATTTCAATTGGTAGATGATGCAGCAGTGTACCTGTGTTCAAGTCCCTTAACTGCAAAACATTCTTTACATCACTCAAATAATTCACAACCATTTGATTTCCATTGATGGCCACAGCTGATTCAAGCACATCTTTCTCATTTTCATCGAGGATTTCAATCCACGAGCTGGGATCATTCAGATCAACTCGGACTAGCTTGTATTTTGGAGCATTTTTATTAGTCCGAAATGTGAAAACAGTGTCATCATTTGCAACATGATCATAAGAAGCATCAAAATTATCAACAAGCTTGACAAAGGGAAGCAATTCTTTTCTACCCTTAAAACCTTCAAGCCCATTAGATAGTGCTGATAGGTCACAGTAATAAACTTTATTGACAGGATCACAATTTCCAAAAGTGTATAAGAGAACATACTGCACATTCAAAAGGAAAAATATTAATTAATAAATAGAACAGAATACAGAGAGAGAAAATATTAGGGCACAGATAAAAGATAAGAAACTTTAAATAAGACAGTCAAGGTTCTTGTTGTTTCCAGAAAATAAGATGAAATCTGATTCATAGAAACTAAGAACAGAAGTGTACACCCAATCTCACAAGGATATTCAACACTATATATCAGGTCTAGAATTTTATTTATGTTTATGGCCATCAGTCATGACCGGGTTTAAAATGACTGAAGTGTGTGCTTTTCTGTAACATCAAAAGAATCGAAGTTCATTTTCACGATATTTTAATTTCCCCGAATAGTAGACTATTGTAAAGATGTACTGACTTTCATGCAAATTAATTACTCCGACACAGTTCGTCAATATGTAGCATTCTAGTTTTCCTCATTTTGGTGATAAGTTAACGATATTGTATCACCTTTCAGAAACCATAGTTCTATGTCTATCTTTCAAGTTTTCATATATCAAAGATGCTGTCAAGAATTGAAGAAAAATAATCAAACTGTTTTTATCAGCAATTTTTAACAAAGTTCGACATAGTTGAATTTAGTACCTTCCCATCTTCGGTCACCGATGCTGTCCGAGTATGTTTAGGATTGTCAGGATCATTCCAACATAAGATATCTTCAGACTGATCTGTGCCTAAAAAATGATAATACAGCTCATGGTGTAGATTAACACTTGTCTCTGTCCCAGCATCCAACTTTGCTCCATCCCTAAATACAAACCATCCAAGGTGAAATTCACAGTAAGAACCAATGGTTTCCAAGAATGCATTTGCAATCATCTAAGTTTCAAAAGCTCAGAAACATTACTTCCAACTCCATAGAATAAAAGATTCCAAGTTTTGTCCTCATTTCTCATGGCATGTTGGTTATGAAACTAAAGAGCACCAAATTTTATGAACGAAAATGTCAAATTATTTATATGTTCCATCATAATTGTTCACATTCATTCAATAAAATATGCAAACAATGACAAAATGTTTATTTTTCTTTTTCAAATACAAAATCTTTCAGTGAAAAATTAAATACATAGTGAGAATTAAAAGTTTTTAATCATGCATATAAGTCATTCAAATGTAAATGGGATATCACTAAGATTCATCACTTACTTCAGAGCTGGATAACGGCTATAGAAAAAACCTTTGCTATCATGTGTCCAACTAATACTAGAAAACTTTACCTGCATTAAACAACAAGTTACATCATGGTTACTTGTGAACCCCAAACACAAGCTAAGCAATAAAAAAGTGTATATGAAATAGAACCTCATAGGTTTGGCTAAGGTGAAAAATTAAATTTTAAGCTTAGCCAAAAATTTGTCCCAAGCATGCATACGAGAAAAAAGTAAAAGTAACTTTTAGTTCAAAAACTTGCTACTCCCTCCATCCAATAAAAATAGGTTTGTTTTCTTTTGTGATTTGTCCAAATTATAGCCACTTTCTTTGTTGAAAGTGCAATTGATTTCTTAGGTTTCAAATAAACTCCATTCTTTAAAAACTCGTTTTTTCCCAAGCTTATTTTCAACCAAACATTCTTCCAATAAAATAATTTTGTACATAAATCCAAAACATTTGCTTTCTTTTTATTCATACATTCTCTAAAAAATCACTATTATAAAATCTATATTTTTCAAACAATGGGACTCAAACAAATTCTTAATATGCCTTGTTATCAACAAATATGACATGCTCCTATTTAAATCATTATTCAATGTAGGGGTATATTAAGAAAAATGTAAGTAAAATTTATTATTCAATGTATGGAAATGAAAACAAACCTATTTTTGTGGAACAGAAAGAGTCTTTTTTAAAGCATGTTTTTACTTTGTGTAAAAATGCTTTTTATTTATTTCTGCCCAGCCAAACATGCTCAATATTTTGCAATACATAAACGTTACCCATGAAACTGTATCAGGCTCAACAATCTTATCCTCAATCCGCATAACTTTAATGGTAACCCAATCGCTTCCACTCGAACTAATGCCATAGGCCAAGTACTTGGCATCCTCACTAGCTGAACACATTCTCAATGACACAGTGCCATCCTGACTTAGTGTATTTGGATCAAGCAAAATCTCTGGTTGTTCATCCAAACTATCCTATAATACATCACATTAAATTCCAAATATATTGTTAAGTAATTATAAAACTTAGAAAAAATAAAATAAAAAATCAAATCTTGACAAATACCTGAATGTATAGGACTTTTTGAGGTTGTAAACCGGAGTTATGGAAGTAAAAGAACTTATCGCCGGCCCTAAACGGAGTATCATACTTCGGAAAATCAAACATTTCAGTAAGTTCTTTGCGGAGCTTTTCTCTCGTTTCACATGCTTTAAGCACGGAATCTGTTAATTCCACCTGCTTTTCCACGTACTCCCTGGTTTCCTCTGAATCTGGATCCTCAAGCCTAGCCAAAAACCATCAAACCAGTATTTCTAAAATTAGGAAACGAGAGCTAAAAAAGGGGGGGAAGAAGTCCTTCATAATTTCCATGATACCAGTCATGTAGTTTTGAAAGATTTAACAATTTTCCTTGGCATGGAATTCAATTCTCACTTTCTCAGAATGAAAGTTTCACAAGAAATGAATATTTTATTATTTGGAAATTTATCTAACTTAATTAACACCAAGTCTCACTTGAGTCTGTTTTTTCACAAATTGAAACGATAAAATAAATTCTAAAAAATTTACCATCGGTAAGGATCAGGAATCATTACACCGTGATAATCATCAACAACAGCTTCATCACGTCGAGCAGAAGGGTACTTAATCTGCTCATCAACAACAGATAGCGAGCCCATAATAGAAATTTTACAGAGAGAATGATAGAAAGATCAAAACGAAGCCTTCAAATTTGAAGCCAACTTGTGACTTGCTTGTGTTTATGAAAATGTCTATAAGAACCCGAAACCTCACCAAAGTTGGGCACTAGTACACGGCAGTGGCGAGTGACGTGGGCGCAAGAATTTATGGAAAGTGTGAGGAAAATGGCGTTGCATGAGAACATATTTACATCCATGGCGGGTGGGGGAAGTAGGGTTTGGGGGGCTTGTTGAGTATGGGAGTTGAGAAAAAATGTTGCCATTTGTGGGCAAAATGACGCCATGATTTTGGTGGGAAATCAACAACTCCTTTTTCAGGGAATCTACTTACGTTGATTTAGGATTCGAGAATCCTACCTACTTTTCAAAAAATGTTGCCATTCTGTGGGCAAAATGACGCCATGATTTGGGAATAAAAAACTCCCTGTTCAGGGAGTAAAATGTTTGAATGGTCACTACTGAACTTTAAATTGCCTCTTAATGGTCACTGAACTTTCTGTCGTTGTACTACATCCAACACTCACAAAATTCTATTAACATTGAAGGTGACATGGCGGACGGAAAACACACGTGGAAGGTGACGACCGTTAAAAAATGACAACTCGACAAAAACATTGTTTCATTACTCATCCAACTTACACTTTTGTCACAGTTCGCTCATCGAACTTCAAAATACTTTCCAATGGTCACTCATTTTTGAAATGTTGTACTCTATTCATCATCTGCATATTTTGTTCCATTCACTCCTAATGTTCGCACAAAAATTTCACATGGTAAGTTACAAATGTTAAAAAAAATTGCAATTCAACAAAACTTAACTCACCAAAATCATCATATATGAAACGTGACTTCCACGGCCTTCACATAACTTTTTTTAACAAGTTATGTTTCACGGTGTCAGTTTCAGATTGAAACCTTTTTTTGCGCAGTAAACGTTCGAATTAGAAAAATGATATTGTTAAAAGAATCATTGGGGACGCTTTATTGAGTTTTAAAGAAGTTGATGAGGCCGTGGAAATCACGTTTCATATATGATGATTTTGGTGAGTTAAGTTTTGTTGAGTTGCAATTTTTTTTAACATTTGTAACTTACCACGTGGAATTTTTGTGCAAACATTAGGAATGAAGGGAACAAAATATGCAGATGATGAATATAGTGCAACATTTCAAAGATGAGTTACCATTGGGAAACATTTTGAAGTTCGATGAGTGAACTGTGACAAAAGTGTAAGTTGGATGAGTAATGAAACAATGTTTTCGCTGAGTTGTCATTTTTTAACGCCGATCACCTTCCACGTGTGTTTTCCATCCACCACGTCGCTTCAATGTTAACGGAATTTTGTGAGTATTGGATATGGTGCAACAGCAGAAAGTTCAGTGACCATTAAGAGGCAATTTGAAGTTCAGTGAGTAAGTCGTGACCATGTTAAAGTTCAGTGATCATTCAAACATTTTACTCTTGTTTAGGGCATCTACTTGGGTTAATTTAGGATTTGAGAATCTATGTTTGGTCCATTACATGATCTGACATTTTTATGGAGATATATTTCAGGTGGAATCATTTTATGGAGATATATATCTTATTCATCAATTAAGGTCATGTTTGAACCAAATTATAGTAGAATGAGAATGAAAAATATAGTCGTTATTGAGGCCCACACAAGAGATAAAAAATTTAAATTTAAATGTTAATGTGATAGATAACGATCATATTTTTCATTTTAATGAGATAATAATGTAGATCAAACGAGGGTTAAATGTACGGGTATGAGAACATTTTACTGATTTTATCATTTAAGCCTTGATTGGATTAGATAAAAATCAGTCTTTATAGTATATTTTGACAACAATTCATGAAGTATGTTGTTAAAAGTCAAAAGGTTTCAAGAAATGTGTATTAAAAGAAATTATTGACTTTCACTTGTATTTATATCAATTTTTTTTAAAAATAAAATCAAATAGTCGTATCATATGGGAATCATCTCTGAAATAGCATTCTTTTCTATTTTTGAAAGGTAAAATAAGAGAATATGCAATATTAGTGAAAAATCAAACAGAGTATAGTATAAGCACATGTTTGGTGGAGATAAAAAAAAAAAAATTATATATATTTTGATAAAAATTAATGAAACGTGTGGTTGGAAAGTTGTAGGTCTTAAAAAATGTATAATTAAAATTAATTATTGACTTTTACTAAAATTAAAATCTGGATTTATTTTCCACCAAACAGGGGCTGAGGGGAAAAAAAAAAGAAGAAGAAGAACTCAACCCATCCCCATCTTTGGTATTAATCCCGCTAGATGCCATGGCAATTTTCGTTTTTTTTTTAACATTTCTTGCTAATTCAGTTTTCAATTTCTTAATATTTTTAATGTTTCTTAAGTTTTGCTTTCTAATTTTTTTTTTCCTTTTATTTTTTAATTTTTTACTCGATTCAAAATAAGGGCTAAAACGTGGTTTTAAATAAAATATGATACATTTTTACATTTAAATGGACTAAAAATCATCTATTGATGACCAACATGTTACAAAACTGAAAGATGGAGGATTTGCTTGCAATTGTAATGGTTAGATTTAGGGGTGGGCATGGGTTGTGTCGATTTTTGCCTTAGCCCAAACCCAACTCAACCCGTGTAAAGGTTGAAATTCAACATAACTCAACCAAATCAAGTATCGGTAGGGTTGGATTGAGTTGGATCGATCAGTTTGTGACAATTTGTTAGCAAAGATTAAAGTAGGCAGGTCGGGTTTGAAGGATTTATAATTGACTCATGACTCATATAATATTAACTCTATAATTGCATTGATAAAAAAATCTAAATTATTTTGGCACCTCATGCTCGGAAATGTTATATGAACATATTGATATTAAATTATATAAAGCAAAGAAATATTTTTGGGAATTAAAATGTTTTTGTGTTGAATGTATATTTGATTTCTATTTGTTGAAAAATGCATTCTATCCAAATCTTATAATATTATTCTAAGAATTTCCATTTCTTATGACATATTTAAGACTTCTTGTGTATCGTGTTTGCGTATACAGAACCTAGTTAATTAGTAATGTATATAATTTGTGTATGGTTTCCTCAAACTTTTCAATTATTGCACAAATATTTTTCAACAAGAACTAACATTTTAATCTAGGTTCTTCTAAATATTATATCTCTTAGAGGTTGTTTGAAAAAACAGAATGACTCAATTTTGTTCAAACATCATCATAATACTTGTAAAGTTCATATATATATATATATATATATATATATATATATATATATATATATATATATATAGTTGAGTTGAATTGGGTTGGGTTGGACGGGTTTATTCGATTTTCATGAGTTAACCCATAATCCGACCCGATCGGTGTAAAAAAAAAAAAAAAAAAAAAAAAAACCGACCCAACCAGATCGGGTTAGTTCGGTTTGAGCGATTTTGGCGAGTTCGATCGGGTTTTGCCCACCCGTAGTTAGATTGGTAATTCTTAAAAGGGGAATTTACAAAAATGATCAATTTCATGCTTGTTAATTGAAAATTATCTAATTTTGATACCAAATTGCCTATTATATCCTCAATGAAAAATGAAGTGTTTTTTTTTCAATTTGTCACGAATTTCGAGAAAACCAAGTAGCTTCCATGATACGCTACATTAATGTTAACTAGTACCTAATGGATTCATTTACTTTTATTATCTATGAGATATTGATCAAGAATTTAGGGAAAAATGAAGAAGATGAAGTAGAAAACTCATTAACACTAAAAAATAATTACATGCTTCCAATTCATAAGAAAATCATATAATTTCATTTCGAAAAATCTAATCTTATCCAAATTTCCAGTTGATTAGGCTTTCCACAATTTTGGATAGAGGGTATTTTTTTTTTTTTTTTTTGAAATCTTGGTTTTGTTGGTAAGTTGTGTTTAATTGTTTTTATTCTTGATATTTCATGACATTCTCGACTTTTTAAAAATTGTTATCGATATTTAGACCATGTTTATCTTGACACTTAACACTTCATTTGTTTAGAACCAAATTTCATTCTAAAAAGGAAAGTTCTCTATTCTTAACATTTTAAGTGTACCTCTCAATATTTCATAAATGCTTTATTTACCCACTTATAAGGAGAAGTGATTATTTAATGCATAATTGACATGAAACTTTTTAAAATGAATAGTATAGATTATATGTAAATTTATTATTGTCACTTATATTAATTGTGCTAAAAGATGCCATCTTTTTGTGTGAATGATCCAAATTGTCTTTAGTGATACTTTTTTGAGATTATTTAATGCTCATTAATACTTGATTTGAATGCTCATAAATGCTTTGATGTGATGATATAATTTGTGTACTACAATCAGTGAATATATGTATAATTTTTTAATAAAAAAATTTCGAAAAATGAGCATAAATCAATTTCTTATACCATTAACAAACCCTAAATTTTTTACCACCTTCTCATTCATTCATCAAGAAGAAATTGTTATTGGATTCATTTTCCATTTTGAGAGGTTAGCATTAGGGCTTGACATGATTCGATTCGATTCTAGAATCAAACCAAACCGCTGAATTTGTGGGTATTTAATAAATGGAACCATAAGGTCCAAATTTAATTATGGAACCGTTCATGTTCGATTTGATTCCGGGGTTCCGTAAAATAATTATTTTTTTATATAACAACAATGCTATATTAATTCGACTATGATATGTTCAATCTTAAATTTTACAAAATAACGTAATTCAATCTCATGATATCTTTTGTACCTCTCTTTATTGAGTTTTTCATATATTTGACTGTTAAAAGTATAGGAAGAAAAATATGGTTAGTTCTCAAAAATAGAATGACAGAAACGACACTACGGTAGGATAAGAGATTTGGATAAAACTTAGGACAATTTGATTAAATTGGGTTTGGCTAGAAATTAAAATAGTAAATCATATTTTGGGTTTGGACTAAATTAATGAGTTAGCAATTTTATGAAAAAAAATAATTTGACTTATTTAAGATAAAAAATTTTAAAAAAAATCATGAGGTTTGGTTCTTGGTTTTGAACCGAGAATCGAACCAAACATGTCGGTTCTCGATTTAGATATCCGTTCGGGTATTTAACTTAAGAAGAACCGTTCGGTTAGGTTCGGTTCGGGTCTGGTCTGGTTCGATCCGATTTGATTCGGAAGTTAAATCCAGCCCTAGTTAACATGTTAAAAATTGTTCATATTTTTATCTTATAACTTACTACTTTTGAAGTGTAAAATACAATATGGTCATATTTATTTGAAACTTTTGAAATTATTATTCATTGATTATTTGATTTTTCAAATCTTTTGGAATAAAGATACCAATATCCTCTACAAAATGTTGTGAATGATTCCATATTTAATGAAACATTAAGTTATTTATTTGAGAAGATATTGTTATATTGTAGTTGAGAATTGATGATAACTATTAATTTTTTGAATATTTTACTCTAAAATAAATGTTTTGAAGGATTGCCTCTTTAATGGTTTACTGTACAAATTATTTGGGAAGATGATTTTGTCATTTGGTAGTACAATATTGATGACCACACTTAATGTTATGAAAAGTTTTGTTTCAGTCACCCACACATTACATGCTTCCTGTTAATTTAGATAGTTCAATTGACGAATTCAACATTTGAAAACTGTCGGGTTAGACATTTCAACTAATGATTCCACCAGTTTGCTATTGTGGATTTAAATATTCGAATGTGCTACTTTCATGATATTAAATGTCGACATATTGTTTGTGCTGAATTTTTACCACTACAATCTCAACTTTTCAGGTATGAGTAATCATTTGAGATATATCATGTCGTATTGGAGAAAATTTGTTCATGCAGATGATCAATAGAAGTAGAGAGGGGACAAAACCATTTCAATCGTAGTTTCGACAAGTATCACTCTAGTCAGACTTGTATTATGATTGAAGGAAGGAAACTTAATATTCTTGATCCTTGTATTCAAATTGAATTGAAGTTAAAAGTCTCGAATATTAATATAACTCCAAGCGAAATAAATGAAGATGAAGAATTAAATTGGTATATATCAGTTCAAAAGGAAATTGCTACATGTGTTATTATTTTGGAAACCAAGCTTCCAATTGTTGACATCGGAATGAATACAAATTTCCAAAATCATTTGTTTGTTGTAGCGGAAGTTCACTGAAACATAAAACATGATAAGGTTGATCAAATGCAAAGTGTCTCAAACGATAATGCACATGATACATTAATTTTTGATATTGAGTATACAATCTTCATGATCCGTAAATTGAATAATGTGCACACAAGTTCCATAGATTTTCACTATAGCGCACATCGGCATGCCATAAGTTCTATAATTGCCGAACACATATTGAGAAGATTAGGTCCTACTGCTATTACACGTGATGTAGAACTTGAGTTAGGTATCAAAATCAGTTATAGCAAAGCACACGGTTGTTGATAATGAATGAGTATGAGCAAGCAAGTTGCATTTAATGTTTTGCGCTTACTTGTTGAGAATGAACATCTACATTTTGATGTGAGAATTACATGTTAAACAATCAATTTCATTCATTACAACAAAAAAGGTGTAATTGTATTCAATGATCAGTCAAATATTTGTGCAAATTCTAAACACAATGATTAGATCTACTACAAAATGAGGCGTTGGGATTAATCTTCTCCGTAGTGTCCACTTGACCAACAATACAAGGCGATAACTTTGAATATTCATGAGAAGGCACTCAATCCTTAGTTAGCACCGCCCAAACATAATCCCCAACGTCAAATTCAATAGAACGTCGATGTCGATCAGCTGCCTCCTTATACTTACGGTTGGACTCCAACAGCTTAGCTCATGTCTCCACGTGAACCTGCTATAAACTACGAACAAAGTCATCAGCTATCCCGTGCATTCGAGTCTTAGAGGGCAAAGTCAATAAATCAACAGGGCTGCGGGGCAGAATGCTATACACAACTTGAAACAGACTAAAATCAATGCTCCTATTTCGAGCAGATTATAAGCAAATTCTGCATGGCTAAGCCGCTGATCCCATAAGCGAAGATTATCCCCAACTAAGCACCACAACAAATCACCCAAAGATCGATTCACTACTTCATTTTGCCGATTTGTTTGAAGGTGGTAAGCATTATTGAAATTGAGTGACATGTTAACTGACTTCCATAAGCTTTACCAAAAGTGATCGATGAACATTGTGTCTTTGTCAGACACAATAGAAGTAGACAAACTATGAAGACGATAAATCTCTCGAAAAAAGAGTCGGGAAACCTTGACAGTGTTAGTGGTACGCTTACAAGGTATAAAGTGCACTATTTTCGAAAACCGATCCACAACCACAAAAATGGAATAGTTACTATGCTGTGTGCGCGGTAAATCCAGGACAAAATCAATCCTAATATCAGTCCATGGAGTTGAAGGCACTGGAAAGGGTCAATAAAGACCAGCGTTCGTGGCTTTCCCTTTTTCTACATGACACACCCTATACTTGCGACAAACTCCTCCACTTCACGGCGTATAGTAGGCCGGCAAAATGAAGTACTAATGAGAGATAAAGTGCGATCTCGCCCGACATGACCTTCACCGTTAAACTTCTGAATCAATTTCAGACGAAGGTTGCAATTTGGTATACACAACTGAACACCCCGAAACACATAATCGTTCTTTAACAAAAAGTGAGGATGAGGTCAAAGATAAGAATCATCAGCATAAAGGGAGGCAAAGGTTTCAAACCCCGTGACTGCCATCTGTGGACGTGCTAATAACCTTTTTCGCCGACTGAGCGCGTCTGCCACAAGATTAGAAGAACCAGCTTGATGTTTAATTACAAAGTTGAATTGCTGCAAGAAGGCAATCCACAATGCATGACGGGAAGACAAATGCTTAAGTGCCTCATGATCACTGTATAAGATAAACTCCTACTGAAATAGATAGTGTTATCAACGGCGTATGGCCTGAACAACGGCATACAAATCTGCATCATAAGTGTTATATCTCCTACGAGCCCCTACCAACTTCTGATTGAAATAAGCTATTGGTTTTCCCTCCTGGCTAAGAATAGCTCTGATGCCGACTTTAGAGGCATCGCAATGTAAGGCCAAAGGCTTTGTGAAATCATGCAATGCAAGTATCAGGGCTAAAGTCGAGAGCTCCTTGGTTACGAATGCCTTCTCAGCCTTGGGTATCCACTGAAACTTACTCTCCTTCATGCATTCAGTAATGGGAGACATGATGGAGCTAAAGTGCCAAATAAATCGTCGATAAAACAATGTCAACCATGGAAACTCTGCACATTAGAAACTAATTGTGGTCATGGCCATTATCGGATTGTATCAATTTTAGTTGAATCCACCATCACCCCACTGGCAACCCCACGTACCCCAAAAATAGAACACTATCGGTATAAAATATACATTTATTTCGGGCTGCAAAGAACCCTTCCCTGCGCAAAACAACAAGGACATCCCTTAAATGTACACCATGAGACTCATGAGACCCACTCTACACCAATATATCATCGAAGTATACAACCACACACTTACTAATAAATAGTCGAAGGGCTTGGTTCATCATTCGCATGAACGTGCTCGATGCATTAGATAATCCGAAGGGCATAACTAGCCACTCAAACAATCCCTCGTGTGTTTTAAACACTATCATCCACTCATCACCAGGATGGATTCTGATATGATGGTAACTACTTTTCAAGTCCAGTTTGGTAAATACCGTTGCTCGTGCCAACTGGTCGAGTAAATCATCTAATCTGGGTATTGGGAAGCGATAACGAACTGTTATTTTGTTGATAGCTATGCTATCTATTCACATCTGATAACTTCCATCCTTCTTGGTACTAGAAGCGCGGGGACTGCTCACGAGTTAAGGCTCTCTTTATTATAACCTTTCTGCACTAATTCCTCTACATGTCTCCTCAACTCCTCATGTTCCGTCGGGGACATTCGATAATGCGGACGGTTAGGCAGCGATACACCAAGTATCAAATTAATTTTATGATGTATATCCCACAAAGGAGGAAGACCATGTGGAAGATCCTCTGGGAACACATCGTGGAATTCAGACACCAAGGCGACAGCTTTGGGGTGCAGATTCACCCCTTCGACTGCCATAGGAACTGCCGACACTCTCGTCGCCTCAGTTTATACTAATATTGATATGATTCCTTCCGCCAACATCTCACGCACAAACAAGGATCGAGAAAGTAGGTTTCTATTGTCCCTTGCTGAAAAGATACAATGAGCATCCTTAGAGGGTAGTAGTATAATCTTCTTACCCGAAAAGGTGAACGTATACGCATTCCGACGTGCTTCATGACACACATCCCTATCAAATTGCCACGAACGACCTAACAATAAATGACACGCATCCATAGGCACCACATCATACCAAACACTATCACGATACACACTGCCAATAGAGAAAGGTACCAATACACGTCTAGTGACACAAATTTCATTACCTCGTCTCAACCATGCCAGGCTATAAGAAGCAGGATAGGGTTCGGAGCCTAACTTCAGCTTCTATACGGTCGCCTCTAATATCACATTTTCACAACTGCTTGAATTAATGATGAACATGTACACTTTACCCCCAATGGTGCACATGGACAAAAAGATGTTGTTCTACTGCAAGTCCTCAGACAACTCCTTAGGCATAAGGCACACCCGTCGCACCACCAAAAAAGGTCCCGTGTCACCCGTATGCATTACTTCGGCCACTGCTTCCTCAATCACCACATGAACAGGATCTTCGACGTAGGCTTGTGTTGCTTCTCTAATCAATAAGTCTGGGCTTGACTATCGATTTGATGGGCAGTCCCTCCTCAAATGATCAAAACCAACACAACAAAAACACTGACTACCACGTCCTCGTCTACCAGAAGGAGCCCAGCCACCCGGACTTGCAACTGGAGGAGCTATCGACCGAATGTTCAGATCAACGCCTCGACCCCCTAGATATGGAAGATCGGGACAGACCAGATGTGGGATTTGGGGGCAAATAGTCAACCCCCACCTCCAGATAGACCACCAAAACTACTTACTACAGAACGACGTGTTTGCTAAGTTTCAGCCTAAATTGCACATTGATGAGCCTAAAAAACAGACACCAACAAGAACATATTAAGAATATCCTACAAATTCCACCGTAGCATGCCAATGTAGCGCATCACCAATTGGTCCTCTAACTCTCCCACATCATTACGTACTATCAATTGGTAAAACTCTATAGAGTAAGCATCTACAGAACGGTTGCCATGTCTTAAATTCTATAACCGCTTATACAAGGTTCTGGTATAATTAAAAGGAAGAAATGATGCCTTCAACTATTTCTTCATCTTTCCCCATGACTGAATTTACGACTTGCCTTGACGGATCCGATTCTGTTTTAGTTGCTACCACCAAGTAGCAGCATAACTATGCAAACTTGTAGCCACTAAGAGTATCCTCTTATTGTCGGGCCCTATTTCTAATCCAAGATCTCTTCTACTGCCACTAACTAATCGAGAAACTCTTCCACCTCTATCCCACCCTGAAATTCAAGGATATCAACCTTGATTCCGAATTTCCAATGCTGAAACGCATCCTGCTGTTGCACACGAGGTAGTTGTACACGACCCTACGTGCCTCCGATAAGGTCTCCTCATCTAACCTCTCGCCTGATTCATATCCTTCTTCCCCAACACTTGAGGGTCCACGACGTGGAAGGATAGGAAGTGTTTTATTCCTCACAACCTCCATCGTCTACGTCATAAAATGATCAAACCAAATTGTCAACTCATCGATTTGATTATGCAGATCTATAACTTCATCAACCTGGCCACCATGGCTACCACGACCAGCATGTCATCTTCCACGAACTATGCTTTGATACCAACTTATGTAGATCGAATCTACAAACACACTAACAAACAGATTGCACCTTAAGAAAACAAATGTTTTTTTTTCGTGAACAACCAAAAAAATCCTACAAGACGTTTTAGAGTTTTAAATACTAAATAACAGGATAACAGATAACCTACTGGGCTAGCAGCAGTCCCCTAATGGGCTGGGCTATAAAGCAAAATAAATAAATACTGAAAATAATGAACGAAGAAACATTAAGTGCCATTTTGACTTATAAACGGATTCAAACGTCTAAAATCTATCATACGTTGCAGCGAAGCAGTGAGTTCAATGGGAATCATCGCGAACTTTTCGGAATGGATCATGGGCCCAAAATAGACACTGTATGTAAAAGTTATGACATTTTCATCGAACGTCGACCATCCAGACGTTCTAAATACACAAGTGTCTGTTCCTTCACACTAACCTCATCATAAACTCAATTATATGCAGCAATTACAGTGACATGATTCAAAAATAAATAAAATTATTATAGTATAGTTAACCAACATAAAATAGTCAAAGACAAACTATTTCTTCGTTTTGGACGCGATAAGTAACCAAAATCAAGCATAAACTTCAATTGTGGTCTTCCAAGAACCGTAAATTGAAATGGAACTATGATTACTATTAAGTGCCCAAACTAACCAAATCAATTAAACATAATCAATTGGTAATTTTTCTACAAGATCTTTAGAATCTACATATTAATAATGCTACTCTTTCCTACGACGGAATTTTGAGAAAAAAAATTAAATTTATTGCATATGCACCCAAGAGATAATGCAAGAATCAAACTAAAACCTATATTAACAGTGGGGATTTTTTTACGTTATTCCATCTTTTTCCGACTATCCAATTCCTTAGCAAATCAAACATTGCAAAACCGTAGAAATTTATCATCATAAGCTCAGAAAAATATTACAAAACACACAAATTATTAAAAAATAAGAGAAAAAAGAATGGAAGTCGAACCACATTTTCAAATACTATATGAAAAAGTCAATTCATGTTTTCAAAAAAAGAATTAGCACTAGGTCCCATGGCGGTGTGGGTGACCGGTGGTGGCTACTGGCGGCGAGAGAGGTGGAAGAAGAAAGCAGCATTTGGGCTTTGTAATAGATTGGAGAAGACTGGGTTTTCTTTCAGGGCAAATGGAAACAATGGAGTATAACACTGTCAATCAACAAAAAATATTCATTATAGTCTAATGGATTCAAAGGTTGTACTTTGCCATTAACGAACTAAAACCTCCATCAAGAAACTTGATCTTCCACTACAAATGCAGCCTCACTAATTCAAATGTTGTCTTTTTGCCATTTAGCACTTGTTTGGTACACATTAAAATTTTCATTTTCATTCTTCTACTCATTTTCAACCACACATTTTTCATTAAAATAATATTTTACATCACTTCAATAACTTTTCCTTCTTTTTCAACAACACATTCTCCATCAATTTACTATTTCAGAATACAATCTTCCAAAATAATGTTGCTCAAACACACTCTTACTAAAAGTTCTAGCATTTAAGATAAGTCTAAAAAACAAAACTTCCACTAGAAATGCAGCATTACCTAGTAATCCTAACTCAAAATCGGAATATGATACCATCAATCTACGTTATAACTGCTTATGCTCTTCCTAAAGACCAAAACCTAAGTTCCAATCTTCTTTCCCCCACCACAAAACTTACATAAATTTCAGCCAGATGCAGTTTAATGAAATTTCCCAATACAATTTTCTGAAAAATAGCAAAATGATAGCAGTAAAAATAATGGAGAATGAAAAAAAGATCTAAAAGAGTTAAAGCTTATATAGCCTACCTTGAAACAATGGAGAAAAAGGTTCCCAGAAATTAAGTCTATCTCAAACAATTGAGGGTTGGTGTTTGCGATGCTTGATATTTCGAGAGACAAAGAGAGACATTGACGGGGGAAACATAGAGTGAGAGAGTTAGAAATGGAATATCTAAGTTTAAGTTTAAGTTGGGCTAATGGTGTTAATATTGTGAAAATCACTCCCAATCAAATTTTTCAAGATGCAATTTCAAAAATCAGATCTAAAATCTTTTTTATACAAAAAATCAGATATTGATTCAAATTTTTTATATATCTCTCTCTATCCTCTACCTTGTCTCCTCTCTCTTCCTAACATCTTCCCTTCTCTCTTTCATCTCTTTATCCTAACTATTGGAAAATTTCGTTGGAGACAACCGCAAATGTTGTCGCTACAATGACACGTCGCAGCTACCCATCGCATGAACGACGCTCCCCTCAAAGGCCATTGTGCACATTGCGACATCGCCGCTGCAGTACGGTGTGAGCGGTGCAACAACAGCGGTGGCTGTGCGATGCAAATCGCCTATGCAACTGACGTGATCACCACCGCTGCAGCGGTGAATGATAGTGGATCTGGGGAAGATTTTGTTGCAATCTGGTGTCGGAGTTTTGTTGGTTGAACTTGATATATTCACTGTTTGTTGTGTACCTCTTTGGTTACCTCAAATTCGTAATTCTCTTCTAATATAGTTTTTTTCAATTTTATTCAAATAGAACGATTAATATGTGTACTACAATTTCTTGATACTATATAGTTATTTATCTAGTTAGTATTTTTATTTGTCAATTCATTTTAAGTGTAGAAGAATTTAAGTATTGTGCATAGTTAAGTTATTTGTTCTAGCCTACCTCACTTATGGATCAAATAAGATTTATTAATAAAAAGTCATTAGTTATCAAACTGTAATTGCTTCTTGATGTTTTAATTTTTTCCTCTTTCTTGCCATTCAATCTCCACTATCCTGGTCATGTAGTTGAATAATCTGAATAAAGGCAGCGACAACGATTGATATAGGATTAATAACTGGGTTGAGTTTGCATTAGCTACATTCAACTTTATGAAAAGATCATGAAAAGACTTATGTTGAGATAAGTGAAGACCAACTTCAATTCGATTAGCATGTGAACATATGGAACAAAATTCGCTTTCTGGAGGATAGGAAACACAAAATCCAAGAACGTCAAGACCTAATTGTGCAGGCGGTCATTCGCGGGCGCCAAGGAGACTAAAAGAATCTGATGCCAAAAAGTAGTGTCTTGGTTTGCCTTTCTTTGGTGTACGTTCATGTCATGTCGTTGTACTGCAGAAGGAAAAAAAATCAAAATCTAATCCAATTTATCGTAATCGATTAGTTAACATATTGGTTAACCACATTCTGGAACACGGTGCGCTAGAGCGCTACGACTTAGGTAGTTGATCGAATTAGATAGCCCTTTGGGCAAGCAACCAATTGCTCATCATCCGCGCGCCCCTACTATTGGTCGTGCTAGGTACGAGGTACATCCTTCTCAGATCGAACAACTGCTTCTAAATATTTGAATGTCGAGCTTCTTAGCTTCTTGAAGATTTTTTAGTCGGATTTTCTCCTTGCACAAATATTGAAATGTTTATTAAATATATATAAATATAATACACTAAGATTAGAACCAAACACAAATCAGAACCAATGATGCGGGCTTCAGTTTGGTTCCAATAATACAATGACAAAAATAGTTTCATTTACGAAATACCTGAAATATAATGGGTGATTCTAAATATTGAAATACCTTGATCAATCCATTAGACACTAAGCCTAATTTTGGTTAAAATTTCCAAGCCTAGACATAACTATACAACCTAAAGGCAGCATGAGTCCCTATATAGATAAGGGTTAATGTTTTCAATATATAAGGAAAATACTTGTCGTATTTCATTATTTACATAATCTTTTACAGATTGATTAAAATAAAAAAAAGAGTGGAAGACTGTAAATTATGATGCACATGTAACAGATATTATATATACTCTTCAAGTGTAAATAGAAAACATTATACTAAGTAAACCTAGTGTGCCAAAAATCTCGGGGGGGGGGGGGGGAAGACCCACCCGAATCTAGTTGGGATACACTCAAACTATACCAACCTTGTTAAGGGTCTGTTTGATTCACATTATTGTAGAATGAGAATGAAAAATATAGTCGTTATTGGGCCTCACACAAGAGATAGAAATTCAAAATTGATAACTTTATATGATAATTAACAGTCATATTTTTTTATTTTTATGGATGAAAAATGAGAAACAAATAGGAGCTAAAACTCACAATTAATAAAATTATCATTATGTATTTTTCAAAAGAAAAAAATAAAAATGTTTCCATTTAATTCCCTAAATTGACCTTTAGCTGAACCACCATGGCCACTTGAACAAACATGCAGGAGTCTTTGTGCTTCACGCAGAATACAAATTCTGAATTCACAACAAAAGGATTCATCCTTTGACGTGGATTATGACTCTTTATTCATCACCTTTTGTTTGATGGTTCTAAAATCGATTGCAATTGTAGTTTTCTGGGGAAATACATGAAAATAGCCTAAATTAAATAATAATCTTTCCAAAATAGTCTTTGACCATTTAAACATTATAAACTACTTAAAATATCCCCAAAAAATAAAAAATTATAACTAAGTCATTCTAATATAAAACATATTTCATTTTGGTCCTTAAAATTTGATTTGACTTTGATTAATTTTTGTTTATAATTATATTTTTGCACAAACCTCCCTAAAATGGTATCAGAGCCATAGAGATTATGGAAATTGAAAACACTGAAGATTTAGAAACCGAAGTATATGAAGGAATAGAAGGATATGTTCTAAAAGGAAAATTTGATTGGGAAAAAATTGGGAAAAAATTAGAAAAATCAATAAAGCAGAATTAAATCTTAAACCACCAGGGGAAAATAGATTATTTAATATTTTAGGATCAACATTTGAAAGAAAAAAGTTTGTCATTAATTAAAATCACGAAATAGAAAAAGCCATAGATATTAAACATACACAAGGAAAAATAAAATTAAATCTAATAACAAAAAGAAATGTTAATGAATTTTTAGAAAAATTAAAACAAGAAAAAATAAATAAAATATCTTATGTCTACCTTGCTGGAGTACAAATAATAATAAAATCACGTTTTAAAGAAGGAATGAATAGCCCTATAATACTTAATTTACAAGATGAAAGATGCATAACAACAGAAAATGAAAATTTAGGAATAGTCAAAGGAAATTTAGCCTATGTAAAACTAAAATTTAGATAACAAGATATTGTGTGCATATAAGAGATAAAAATTTAGATGATTGTCTTAGTCTACATTTTAAGATGACTAACAGAATCTTGAAATATGATAATAAAGTTTTTACTATATTATACCAAGGATTATATTGTTATACAAATAGTATGAAAATATATATAAAGAAAAACATTTGATAGAAATTGAAGAATAATTTAGAGATATAGGAGAAGCAATTCTACCTAGAAAACAAAAATAAAAAATTTTGAAATAGGACATTATGATGTTATAAGTATCGATCAACCTATAATATCAAAACAAATAACTTCTAAAGAAAATAAGATAATTATTGAAAGCAGTACAACAAGATATGATATTTCAAAAATAAAACAAAATAAGAATAACAATGTTTATGGAATTAAATGAAATTTTTTAATGAAAATAAATGGATAAATGAAAGTAAAATACTTATTGATACAGTAGCAAGTCAAAATCATATTTGCTCTCTTATACATGAAGGAATTAAAAAGAAAAAAGTTGAACCCCTATAGAGATTTTGAAGGAAAAATAAATTCTTGTGATATCATAGGACAAGTCTAAATCAAACTTGGAAGTTTATTATTAAACATAAAATGTTATATAAATAATAACATAAATTTTCATGAACATCCAATATTATTAGGAAATTCATTTTTAGATAGCCTTGATAATTACAAAATAAACAGAGAATGAATTCTTATTATATATCAATGAATAACTACATATTTCCATAAGGAAAAATGAGTGGAGAAATAAAATTTTCAATAAGTGTATACATACAAATAACTGTATTCGAATAAAAAATAACTACTTGTGCTCTAATTGACACATGAGCTGAAATAACTATCTTTAAAGAATTTTTATTATCAAAATGGATTGAAAATAAACAACAATTAACTTTAAAAGAAATAACCGAAGCAAGAGAATCCTTAAAATACAAAAATGAATGATTGTGATATTATTCTAGGAAATGACTTTTTACAATAGTTTAGTCAATATTCAATTAAAACAATCACTCTTGACCAAATAAGAGACCTTTTAGCAAAAAAATTATAATGATCACTTGAAAAATGGGAAAAATAAAAAACAACAGTCAAGATAGAACTATTATAATCAACAATCATTATTAAAGTCAAACCAATGCTCTATAATCGAGAAGATAAAGAAGAATTTTAAGTACAAATTCAAGAACTACTTAACCAAAAACTTATAAGAAAAAGTAATAGCCCTCGTAGGAGCCCAGTCTTTATGGTTACAAATCATACAGAAATAAAAAGAGGAAAACCTAGGATGTTTGTAAATTATAAAGAATTTAATAAAAATACGAAATTTGATGGATATTATCTACCTAATAAAGAAGTTTTAATAAATATAGTTAAGAATAAAAAATATTATTCAAAATTTGATTGTAAATCTGAATTTTGGCAAATTAAGTTAGAAGAAAATAGTATATCATTAACAACATTTAGTACCCCTCACGGACATTATGAATAGATGGTTATGCCATTTGGATTAAAAAAATACATCACAAATTTATCAAAGAAGAATGGATGAAGTTTTTAAAACTTAGAATTTTCTTATTGTTTATGTTGATGACATACTTGTTTGTTCAGAAACATATGAAGATCATCTTAAACACCTTAAAATCTTTGCCACACTTTGCTCAAAAGAAAGTATAATACTTAGTCAGAAAAAAAGCAGAAATAGCAAAAAATAATTGACTTTTTAGGAATGATAATAAATAGTGAAGGAATAAAATTGCAGCCTCATATTTCTGAAATGAATTTTATTTCCTGATAAACTTGAAAATGAGCAGCAAATTCAGAAATTTTTAGGATGTCTTAATTGTGCTGAAGAATTTATAGAAAAATTTACAGAAAAAAGAAATAAACTTTTAAAACTATTAAGAAAATCAAATAAGTTAGGATGGAATGAAGAACATAATCTTTGTGTTAAAAACTTAAAAGAAAATTGTAAAAATTTACCTAAACTTAGACTACCAAATGAAAATGATAAATTAATTGTACAAATAGATGTATCAGATTTATATTGGAGTGCTTTATTAAAAATCGATTTAAATGAAATTTGTAGATACACTAGTGGAACATTTAATAATGTTGAAGTAAATTATTCAACTAATGAAAAAGAATTACTAGCAGTTGTTAAATGAATAAATAAATTCAAAATGTTTTTGTTACTCAAGGAATTTATTGTTCAAACTGATAATACTCAACTTAATGAACTAGTAAATAATAGATTACCAAATTCACCTCAACATAGAAGATTGCATAGATGACAAGTACTATTATCTTTCTGTAATTTTAAATTTGAATATACTAAAGGAAATGATAACTTATTTGCTGATTTCTTGACCAGGAATCATGATTATGGAAAAGATTGAAGCATTTACAAAGGAATTGCAAGATCTTCTAACAGATTTTAATGCATATTATCTTGTTGTTCAAGATGATCATTTTGATATTCAACAAACTTTGTGTAATTTATCAAACAAAGTTGTTGAAAGTGGAAAAAAGATTGATAAATTAAATGAAAATAAAGAAAAAATAGTTGGTAAATTACCGAAATGCTTAGAATTTTATGCAGCTTGCAGTCAGGAATACCCTCCTTTAAAAAAAGGTGAATACAATCAAAATGCTAATCATATCTCATTTATGGAGATTAATACATCCACCACAAGTGGAGATTTGAAATCTAAGAGAAATGAATCTCTTACCTTACAAGAGGAAAAAGTCATAAAAAATGGTCCACAACAATTACCCGTCAATATTGACAAATTATTGAAAAAATTTACAAATGGAAAAGGAGTCACTAAGTCTACTACTCAAACATCCTTATCAAAAGGCCCATTGAAACAGTAGTGAATTCCAAAAAAATAAAAAAACATTGATTGGTGACCTTAAATCACCAAGGGAATAATTACTACTCATTATATTAGAGCTAATCTACATCATATGGAGGAATATTATGAATTCTCGAAATGGGTATATAATTTTAGAGAAGGAATTTCTCTTTACTTGATAGCCCTTCCATCGGCGATTTATCCAAGGATCAGTACAGTTCAAGGTGCAGATTCTAATATTGTTCGAAGATTGGCAACATTTGGATTGTTAGATCGACTCTTCCCAAGAGTAGATCTTAAAGAAATTGAACAATTAGATAAAGAATTCATTAATTGTGTTAAAAATTCGGTGATAAGCAACCAGTTGAATTGAGATTTTACACAATTAGTTATGTATATAAAGAACCAGAATGGTATCGAGAACATCATCTTATCACTATTCGAAAGAATAATGAAAATCCACTTAAGGAGATTCAGATTTTTAAAGAGTTACCCATTATTAATAATAAATGGATGATTTACAAAAGAGTTCTAGGAATAAAACTAGTATGCTTAACAATGCAGTTCTTTTATAGAGAAAGATACATGATTTATGGAATGAGCAATAATTGGATTGTTATTTGCAAAGGAGATAATGAATCAAAAATTCTTGAAGATAAGATTTGTAAAATTATCAACGATCAATTTCTTGGAAGTGAAGAATGTATTAAAGAGGCTTGCCGACTTATAGGACACGTCCACAAGTAAATGACGATAAAGAAAATGACATCACAGACACCACCATGTGAGTTTTAAAGAAAAGGAAAATAGCTCAAAAGTTGGAATAAAGCAGTCAATAGAGGCCTTAATAATTCATCTACTTTTTGAATTATTGTACGAACACTTTAAAAAAAAGTAAAACAATTTGATTGGCCAGAAACTTTTCTGTAAAGTGAGTGCCTTTTATAAATTGAGTCTCTTCTCAAGAATGAAGGGGGCATTTTGAATTACAAACTTCAAAAACAAGCACCATCCTAAAAAATGATCTTTGTAATCATTCCCATTAGGGAGTATAAATTACTTTTCGGAGTTTCAATCTTTGTATAATATCTTTCAATCTATCATTAGATCAATAAAGTCATTGAGTTTGAAATAAATATTTTATTACGCTTTGAGTGTTGTTCTACGCGGTGAGTCTGTTTGAGAGTTTTGAGTGCCATTTTGTCCATTTTGCTATGATGTTGTCAGGACTTTGACCGACTCCTTTGACGAAGGTGACTAGGAACGTATAAAATTTTTGTTATTTTGCGAAGCGTGGTAATGCCCTTATTTTAAGCTACAATGAGATTTATTGTCTGAAGATTTGCATGAAAATTATTATATAAAATTTCTTAGAAAATTGCATACTCTGGAGAACTTTTCATAATGGAAAATTACAAATTTTTATACAGAATTGTACCTTTTAGGTATACTAATAACATTGATTATGGTCACATGATAGAAGTTCCAAAAACCTATGATAGTTATACTAGAGGAATAAATTTCATAAAAAGAGATATCAGATATTATAAAAAATGTCTTACAATTGCATCATTTGGATTAAAAGAAAGATTACCTAAAGAAATAATAAAAATAATTATATTTTTCTGGCTAGATAGATAGTGAAAATAGTGAAAAAGCCTTTGAAATTATAGAACAGAGTGAAAGTTATAATAAGATTGTTGAATTATATGATTTTGATATTAGTTTTGATGATAATGAATAAAAGATTTTAAGATACTTATAAAAATAAGAAAGAATAGATTATAAGGAATAACAACTCAAAAATCAAAATGTATTAAATATATGCCTCGAAAAACTAAAAAATTTGTGATAATAAAATAAAGATTTTAGAAGAACAAATAACTAGGAATAATATCATAGAAATTGATAAAGAAATTTCTAGATGGAATAAAATTAAAAGAGAATTAATAAATAATAAAATTAGGAGAGAATTAAGAAGAGAAGAGCAATTTAAGAGAGAAATAGAACAAATAATAAATAATATAATAAATCCATTAAATCTACCAGACTAAAATGAGTCTATCAATAAAAGTATGATTTGATAAACAAGAAATAGAAAATATAAGACTACCAATAGGAAGTTATCAAACTAGAGGATGGAATACAACTATATTCCAACCCTTAAGTTCATGGGGAAATTCATATAGATGGTTAAATATGACTACAAATTTGACTAATGCATTTTTATGGCAACAATTAGGACAATTAAAATCTAAAGATATAGAAACTATAGATAGAATTAATAATATAGATCCAAAAGATGAAATAGCTAAAGAAAGACTAGAAGTTTTAAATAAAAATATATCCAAATAATTTAATAAAATAAAGGAACAAATTAATAATTTAAATATGCTTGATGAAACTAAATTTGAAGAAATCCAAAATCAAATATAAAAAATTGTACAGAAAAATAGTATTAGTAAAATTGCAACTTTAGAATAAAAATTAGATATTATTAATTATAACAAAGGATTTGAAATTATTAAACCACCTTATAAAAAACCTAAAGGATGGGTATGAATGATAAAATTAATTTAATTGAAAAGGTATAAAAACAATTGAAGAAAAAATTACTAGAATTGAAATAAGCTATGAAGAAGAAGAAAAAGAAAAACTACAAAATAATTTTTTAAAAATAGAAAATCTTTTAAATAGAATAATAGAAATCTAAACAAAGAAAAACCATTTAAACAAGATTATATCGAAGAACTTAAACAAGTTAGAAAGAAAATTAAGAAATATGAAGAATTAATAAAACTTAATGGAGGATTAAAAGATAATATTGAAATATTATTAATTGATCTTAAAAAAACAAGAAAAAAATCTTATAGAAAGAGAAGAAACAAAAAGAGAAAGAAAATTAGTTATAGAAGAATAATGAATGAAGAACTGCAAAACCTAATATTTGACTTAGAAGATTTAAAAATTTGTGAAGAAATAACTAAAAAACATATAGTTGGAAGAACATGAGGACTACGAGCAGTTAAACAAGAAGATTATGGAGAAACTAGCACAGCTAGCTATGAAGCTGAAATAGACCTTAGATGATATGTTAATACAAAAGTCGATTTTAAAACTAGAAAAGAAAAAATGTACAAAGACCAATTTAAACCAGTATTAAGAGAATCAAATCTAATGAAAATTGCAAGATCATATTTAAAATTAAATTGTGAATTAGATGTTAGAAAAGCTATAAATGAATGAAGTACTAATATGATGGCACACTTTAATTATAACCATAACAATATCAATAATAAAAATAGGACTGAATATTTATTAGCAACTTTTAAAAGAAATGTAGTTAATTGGTACCAAGGATTAGAAGAAACAACATAAAGTGTTTGAAAAGATAGTGTTGAAGCAGGATTTGGAATTAGCATAAGTGAAGGTATAAATAGAGTCGTTACAAGAATCTATAGAGAATTCGCATGAGAAGATTGCGTAACAGAAAACACTAGAGCTAGAACAAAAGAATAGAATATGCTAAAAATATAATGAAACATTTACAAATCTGTAATGTGTGTTATCTTAATGAATATTGTTGTGAATATAGTAAATATTATTATATGATGTTTGGAAGTGGAGCCGATAACAATTATAATAATGAAGTTTTTATTAGAAAATTACCACCACTATGGAATAATTATTTTTAAAATAAGATTAGAGAAACAAATTGGAAGAAATGCAGAAGCTTATACTTTAGGATTTATAATAAGAACTATAAAATGTGAAATTAAGTACAATGTGTAGTAACCAAATGATTTATAAACAATCAGAATTTATACAAGATATAATTTGTTGTAGAGATACTAAATCACCAGGAAATTGTGGATGTTATGATTATAAAAGAAAAATAAAACATAAAAAATATAAAAAGTTTAAAAAGAAATATTTTAAACCAAAAAGAAAATATTTTAAAAGAAAATATAAATCCTATAATAAAAAAATCATTAGATAAAAAACGATGTAAATGTTAGAATTGTAATAAAGAAGGACATATAAGTACTGAATGTCCAAAAAAGAAAGTTAGAATACTAATTACAGATTTTGAACAAATTAGGGATGAATGTAAAGAAGTTAACTTTGAAGAAATAGAAAATGATGAATAAATTTTTGAAGAAAAATTAGATTCATAAGAAATATCTAGTGAAGACGAATAAATGAATAGAAGAAATATAAAATAAAAACTAGTTTTTAAAACTATTCATAAAGAAAGGATATATTTTGCAATATATTGAAATCCATTTCATTTATGGTAAAATTGACCTTTTACGTTTTTATGAAAGTCTAGTTGACCAAGGCTAATTTGAAAATTTTCCCAATTTTCTGCAGATCTAGAAAGATAGATGTATCCGAGGATTTTTTTTTTTTTAAGATAGTACTTCGATTCCCACCAAAGTCCGTGTTCAAATTCAGGTCTCTCTCGAAGAGATCGAATCAAATTGTCAATGATTCTTTCTTTCTTCATAGTTATGCCGAACAAAGAAAAGGTTGTGGTCAATTGTCGGCTTTCATATTGAATCAAAATAAAGAATCATCACCAACTACAAGAATATCACCTCTACCGGTGCCGGGTAACCAAATAGGTACCATCCCTAAGAAATATGGTATTTTTATTTGTTCCTCTAATAGCCTCGTTCTTTGTGTTGGTTGTAACGCTGGTTGCACCATCAAAACCCCAGCTTACCATGTTGGAAATCTTTTAACGAAAAAGTGGGTGTCCCTACCATATCCTCCCGATCCAGAACTGAACGTATCGATCGAACTGGCCTGCCAAGAAAGTACTTTCCAATTGGCGACCAATTATAAAGTTGTGCAGTTCACCGATATAGCATCTGACGGAGCATTTATGATTGAAACTTACTACTCCAAGTCTGGAATGTTGACAGAATCAAAAGTTTTCTCCACGGAAAGTTATTTTTTGTGGGTTTTTGTACTTGGTCATCCGCTTGCGCTTAATGGTATTGTACATTGGCCAGTATGAGTATCAAATCATTTCATTGCCGTATATTACCCATATGACATTGGAGGAGAGAATCATCTTCAGATAATACAAAAGCCAGTTGCTGATGCAAGAGTTTGTTCCTCTGTTCTTATAAGATCAAGTGATGGGATATTATGGTGTGGAGTGACCACTTGCCTGAACATGACCAAAATTTGGACCCTTCCCAAGGGTGAAAATGGCTATAGACGCCCTCACACCATACCCTCATAAGATTGGAGCCTAGTGCATACGATGGATTTCGATTTCCTAGGCAGTGACTGTTCAATGACAAGTTATGAGAGGAAATATATGAAAGATTACGATGGAATTCGTATGATAGCCTTGTGCCCTTGGAATCCACTTGTTGTGTATTTCTTAGCAAGTGACACCATCTTTCTCTATGACACAGAGAGCATGTCAACGGAATGAGTTCAATATGATGGCAAACCGATCGCCGATCTTTTCGACATGCACCCTTACTTCGAGTCACGTTTCTTATCTTCTTATGCTCTTCGGTAGAGTGCGAAAATAACTATAGTAGATTTTATATTTGCAGTAGTACGAGTTTGATTTATTTCAGATTTTTATCAATTCCTCTTGCCAATGTTCATTCCATAGTTATTACAATTTTGGATACTTAAGACTCATTGAACAAAAAAATTATTCGAACTCATCTTTATTCTACAACAATGATTTCTTTCTGAATGGCTTTTCCTATTCAATAGCTTAAAGTATTGCAGCCAGTGTTCAACATTCAGTATTAGAGTTTATCATTAGCTCAAATGAGCAATTTGATCTGTCTAAAGTCCAAATGAGTATTCAGATTCCATGATTGGAGGGTTTAAACGAGCCACCATCTTGCGAGATATGTGAAGAGTAAAATATCTCACTTCGATTTAAGATAAAAACACATTAACAACATATAAGGGTTTTGGATTTTCCTATTAAAAAGTTTAACCTTTAAGCGTTGCGCATCAAGTCTTAATATAGTACCATAACTCGTTTAGTTCAACAATATGATACATCTAAATCTCAATACAATCATTTGGATTTCAAAACTGATGCACTCAAATGAATCACCATCTTACAAGAGCAGTTCAAGGTAAAATCTCACGTCGGTTAAAATACAAATATATTAACCAATACATAATGATTTGAAACTACTCATTTAATAAAGTTGACCTTTTAAGGCATAATCTCAAGTCTTAACCTTGTTCTACGAAGTTTAACAAGTGAACATAAGTCGTTTAATCTATGTTAAATAGCATTTCAAAAACTAAATTGAATTAAGTCGATCCATATTTGTATCTCAATTCGTTATTGAATGATCAAACGTTTTTTAAAATAGTTCAAATATTGTATGGAATTGGCATGAAAAGGGTTGGGAGAGGGCCATAAAAAGGGACGAAAAGAGGGCATAGAGTGCTGCCTTGGCAGCCAGCGCATGCGTGCTGCAAGATGGTGCAACAGGCTGTGCATACCCCTTTGGCGCGAGTTTTTGAACTGACTTCTTCCTTTCAAATGGGTGTCACTTCATGGTTCGGGGAGTGTTTTTTCAGGTAGGAATGCTTCTTCTCTATATAAAGAAGTAGATACTGGTGAATGAAGACATTAATATTCTTGAACAAGATCTTCCTCTTCCTCAACATAGTTGCAATCAGGGACGTAGCCAGGAATTTCATCTAGGGGGCGAAAATACGGGGGATGGAGAGGGGCAGGCCCTCCTCTCGGGGGTTTGGGGGCGGAGCTCCCGAATTTTTTTTTTAACTAAGATAATTGAAAACGACAATTTTGAGTGCCCAAAATAGGCAAGTTAGAAAAAATCAACATTCAGCAAGAAAAAATCTTCACATGGGATACGAAACCGTCGAAGTCCGAACTAAGAATCAACACAGCAAGACTAGTAGGAAAAATCAGGGATAGCCCAACCGAATAGGAAGTTAACCAATAGCAACTATAAATTCAACACAAAAGAGAGTAAGAGACAAATCACAAAACAAAACTAGCAAGAACAAATCTTCATCTGGTGGTACTTTGTATGCGAGAGCGAGAATTTCTGTCTGTTGACTGTTTTATTAATCTATTTCTTTTTAATGAAAAACCCATCAGGTTACTACATTTGTTCATGTCTCTGACACAAGAAAAAACCAACCTCTCACCTGTGAGAAATTTGAATGGAAATTATGGAATCAAATCGGCTGCTCCAATGAGGAATAAGGATTTCAAATTTTCAATGTGATAAATTGGTAATTCGTGAATGAGTGTGATAATTGAGTTATGTTTTAATTGAATTGAATTAAACTTTTCATTTTTGGGTAATGAGCATTAGGCTCAATCTTTTTTTTATTTTTTAACTGGACTTGGCCGATTGCAAAAAAAAATAAAAAATCTTGGGCAAGTGTAAGATTTTTGTATGGTTGAATTTTAAAGTGCAAGTTATTGGGTTAATATTTATTAATGAAAAAAAAAATTTCAAAATTTTGCGGGAGCGAGTCAAAATTCTTGGAGGGGCGAAACTGAAAAATTCATTAAAAATTAACTACGAATAGTAGATCAACGGACAATGTTGGGGGCGCCTAGCTCCGTCTCTGGTTGCAATCATCAATAATTTTACAACTTTCTTCGTTTTCGTGCCATTATAAAAGGTATAATTGCCGTTATTTGCACTTATGCCCCGGTTCAAACTTCTCATCACAGTAATAACAAGTTTTTTTGCTCTTTTTTCTTGCATCTCAGCAGTAGATATCTTCTTCATAGGTCGTAATTGCCTAAGGCCACTTCTTTTTTTTCGCCTTGGCATATGCTACACTTGGAGTCCTTTACCTGATCTAGCTTCTTTAATGATCGCTTCCATGGTATTTTCCGTGGTGGTTAATTTTATTTTTTAGGGCTTCCTTAAATCAATGTACAAAAACACCCTTTAGTTCTCGTCATTGAAACCTCAAATATAGTTCCCCATAAATCCTTACTAATGAAGTCAGCCTTATTTTGGATTATCATACGTTCCTCGACCAAATCTTAAACACTACCCTCGTAACCTTGAAACCATTCTAGGGCCTTACGAATAATGAGCTGCTATGCCTCGTCAAAGGGAACAGAACAATAATCAAAATCAAATGAAATGACAAATAATCATAAACTAGAGATAATAACCAGCAGAATATTGGATTAGTAAAAACTCAAATCAAATATATTGATGGTGGGATTTACGAATTGTTCTTTGCTATTTATTCAGATTACTCAAATCATTTGATGCATATGTAGCGGATCAATGTTTAATGAGCTGCTATGCCTCGTATAAAGATCATGATTGTGAAACAAGCAGCCTCTTTTCTTCCTCCTCAAGTCTTTTCAACCATCTAAATCCAAGATCACATCCAGCACTGGCAGCTATCTCAAATTGTTCTTTTGCCATCTCAACTGGATTAGATTCAAGGCTTCCAGCATTCTTCCTTGATATTCGATTGGAGGATCCTCTCTTGGCATTGAATTTGGTTATCGATTCCGGAACTTGAACACCTAAAATATTTGTAACAAAAATACTAATTCATAAACCTAAAAAAATATTACACAAGGAACAAGCTTCAAGGAGAATAAAAATACTAGATGAAATTATGAACTGCCGTCCCATGGACAAAAAAAAGTAGCTAGATGTCCTCTATACATTAAGGGTGCATTTGGTACGCACTACTGGATATAGATTTTGACATTACAATTCCTTTTTACGTTAATATTATTCGATATTATTCAGTACGCCCACCAAACATGCCATAATTTTTTACTGTTCAGCTAGTAAGCTGTAAGCATTGGCATCTGTGGTCAAAACAAGTCATACAATTTCAGCTTTGTAAATTGATGTAAATGCATTACGGTAGCCATATTCAAACCTCTATCTCCTCAGGTTTTACTTAAAAAAACTGGGAAAATCTAAAAACAAAAGAGGTGTTAATTGGCAGACTTAACCTTTCCTTCCTAAAATTACCTGTATTTATTCAAATTTCTTTTGAGATTGTAAACAACATTGCATTTGATGCTACAAAACATATACTTTTTCTACCACGTATCTGGTCTAATGGTTATATATCCAATCCACAGATCAAAATGCCCTGTGGTGACAAATAAGGTAACTAAAATTGGCTAAATATTGTTTTCCTCGTGTTTGAGACATATCCCCAAAGGCCACAAGCAGTTCTGTTGAATGAACTGAATGCACAAAAACAAATAATAAAATGAAACAATGTTTAAGAACAACATGATGTATGATGTGAGTTTTGATGCATCAAACAGAATAAAATCATTAGATACATGAAGCAAAACTTTAAACCCTTTATTAAGTATAAAATACAGAAACGTTGGATCCCGTGCACAACCAGAAAATAAAAATGAATCCTAAAAGATGCACCTTAAATCATTAGCTGTAGTATATTAAAATCCACACCAAATTTATCGGGATAAGGCTTAGTATGTTATTGTAGTGCTAGCTAGTATATTATAAAGAAACAGCAGTAAAAAAAAAAAAAAAAGTTGAGGAGCTCCGACACAAGATTATAAATTTTGATCATTAAGTTGATATTTGAAACATGAAATTACAACGCATCTAGCTGCTAAGAGGGATGTTTTTAATTCCTTTCATTTGAACAGACGTTATAAAGTTGAAAGCTGCTTAATCTGTCAATTTAATTGGCAGGGCAAAAGGGGAGATGGATAATCTATTCATCACACATTTTGTACAGATTGAAGTTAACTAAGCCTAAAATTTTCTAGTTAAAACAAAATAAGATTTTATTATTATCCCCTTTGAAAAATCTTCTATGCAATAACCCCGAACTTAGGGTTTCTTTGAGGAATTCATTCTTCCTGTACCATCCATTTAAGTACTGATGACAAAACCATAATATAAGAAATCTAAAGCCATAAAATTTTTCATGAAAAATAATTTCTTGATAAATAATATTACCTATTTTTATATTTTTAATATGAAGTTTTTTTGGACAGCAATAACATTACCGTTTGTACTTTGCCAAGTCACTAGATAAGGTACACTGCCAGCCATTTTATGTAAGGAAAGAGCTAACCTCTAAGAAGAAGTGATCCATAGGCTACAGCAGCACCAGCATGACCCTACATGAATACTAACAGCATGAAGAGAGTTCTGTTTATGAAAGTTCTCTAACTAGAATAATATAAATGTTCAAGCATTCAAGAGGCCGAATATATAAAGGCACGAGCCTCAAATTTTATAAGCAACATTTGCAGAAACCTTAAGAACATGTTTGGCTAAGATTAGAAGTTACTCCTAAGTAAATACACATTTGAGGTTTTATATAAGTTGCTACTTATAGATTTTGTAGTTCCAAAACTTGATTTTTCTAGAAGTAATTCTTCCCTTAATTTCCTAAAAAAGAAGTAATTTAACTTTAGCAAAGCATGCTCTTAGTACCATGGCAGTTCACAAAGGAAAACGCATCAATGACTAAAACCAACAGTAGTTAATCCCAACAAGCAGCGGGGAAACGACTACTATTACCTTTTTAGAAGCCCTATGGAAACACCACAATGCCGAGGCATCATCTTTTTTCACACAATCCCCAGTCAAATATACAGCACCTAAAAGGTAGAGAGCACCTGGATGCAACTAGAACATAACAAGTTTTGATAAGGTATCAAAGCATATATAGAAAGCATTACGGTCTGTGGATGCCTTGCAGGGGCATACCTGCTCAACAGCCTTCTCCAGATAATAGAAAGCTTGCTGATCTGATTGAACATAGTCATTCTGTCAAAAAAAAAAAATCAAAAGCAAGATTATATTTATTCAAAAGCAGTTTCTTTTATTATGGAACAAGATAAATGATATATAGAAGCATACAACATTGTGGTCATCTAATTATATTCCCCATCTTACCCACAAAAACAATCCACATCCCTACTTTTTGGCACAAAATTTAGCTGAAACTTCTATGTTCACCGATTAGTTTCTCTTCTTTTCCAATTTTATTTTGACTTTGTTTAGAATACGAGGAAGGAAAGAAAAGGATGGTGGCAATGAAACGCTGTGACTCAATTTCTGGATAATCCAGAGAGAAAGTTGAGTTTGAAGGTGAAATAGGAAGAGAAAATACCAGTTATGTTACAGAAAAGAGTAAGACGCTCAAGAAAGCCTGAAAAGAATTCTTTCAGCACCAAAGTTGATCCAATGGATGGGTAATAGATTGACGTTGAAAATTGACACGAACGCAATAATTTGATACCAAAAAGTAAAGCAGGAAGTCCATAGAAATATAATTGATTATATGCAAGTCTTTCCCTTACAGTAACCCAGCCTAGCAAAAAACCCAGCTCGGCAAAAATGAGTATATGCATACACATGCACTGACAAATCCTTGTTAAGTAGATTATGCTTTATTAGAACGAGGCAAACACTGCTAAGGATTATCCACGTAGTTCATAAAGCTTAATCTAAAATTTGATTATGACAAGCTTGCGGCAATTTCTAAACTCACAGACATCATATATAAAAGAACATCTGAAAGATAGTATTCACAGTAAAACCAATCCTAGCCGGTATTTGGTCCTGCGACGGGTATGAGACTTTATATATTGTTCCATTCATTAAGAATGCTGACCTCAACTCTTAGGCTGCAACCCAGTTCATACTGTGCATCTGGATCACCCATCTCTGCAGCTTCCACTAGCAAAGCAGCCCCTCTATCATGATGAACAAGAAAAGAGAAATATAAATTCTGAGTCTATGCAATAAATAGTAACAGTTACATAGTAACGATAATCCACTTGCCAAATGGAAACCAAAGTTAGATAGACAATTCTAGCACGTTCTATTTGATAAGGGAAGAACTAGGAGACAATCTATACTCTTATGGGGTGATTTTTGACATAATCTCAAAACTGCAGATGAGCAGCTGGACTGTGATACAAAATGAATTCACAATAGGAAAGACATGATTTCTTACACAGCTTTACATGCACCAGGTACATGGTATTTCATATGCAGTTTGGACAACCAATATCTAGCATGAGTGTTTGAGTTGTCAGCTTCAAGGGCCAATTCAAAGTTCTCCTTTGCAGCCTGACACAACATCCACCAACCTAAAGAAAGTCAATCCAATAATCATGCATTCATTAAACTAAAATTTAAATTCACAAAAAGAAAAAGCGAAACCATACATACAATCAGTTTTAAAAACTAGTTCGCAGTCAATATTTTGTGAAAGGGGGGAAAATGTAAGAACATAACAGACAGGAAGTCATAATTGGAGACGAGTATTATAGATATCAATAGAGCTCTTGAGGGTATTCCTATTCTGCATTATAATGCATAGATTAATGAAAGGAAGACAGATTTTGGACTCTGTGCTAATAGCAAACGAATGCGTTGACTCAAGATTGCGTTTGGGTGTGCCAGGGATTCTATGCAAGCTCGATATTCAGAAGGCTTATGATCATGTAAATTGAAAGTTCCTTTTGTATATGCTCCGGCGATGTGGATTTGGGGAAAAGTGGTTTAGATGGATTCAGTTTTGTATCTCAACTGTTTCTTTCTCAGTAATGGTTAATGGTACTCTGGAAGGATATTTTCGAAACAGCAGAGGATTGAGGCAAGGAGATCCCCTATCTCCGTTGTTGTTTGTCATTGTTATGGAAGCGTTCAGGAGGATGCTTGAGAAAGCTGTGGAAGAAGGTCTGATTAGGGGCTTCACGGTTGGACATGCACAGGTCTCGTATTTGTTATTTACAGACGATACACTGATTTTGTGCGATGCTAATGATGAGCAAGTGAGAAGTTTGCGTCGGTTACTTCTTTGCTTTGAAGCGGTGTCGGGCTTAAAGATTAATTTGGGAAAATCTGAGGCTATCCCAGTGGGAGAGGTAGCTAACGTGGTTGAGTTGGCTGGTATTTTGGGATGTAAGGTTGCGCATATGCCTATATCATACCTTGGGCTTCCTTTAAGGGCAAGATTTAAATATAAACATATTTGGAATGTAATCATTAAAAGGATGGAGAAGAGATTAGCGGGGTGGAAGCGTATGTACATTTCAAAGGGTGGTCGCCTTACTCTCATTAAATCTACCCTCTCAAATCTCCCTACTTATTTTTTGTCATTATTTCTTATTCCTGTTACAGTAGCACGTAGATTAGAGAGGATCCAAAGGGAATTTCTTTGGGCAGGGATGGGAGAAGAGAGGAAACTCCACTTAGTCAAGTGGGGTGTAGTTTGTTCTCCTGTAAGGGTTGGGGGGCTTGGATTGAGGAGTTTGGTTTTGTTTAATAAGGCCTTGTTGGGCAAGTGGTTGTGGCGATTTGGAATGAAGAGGGCGAGTTTTTGGAGAGAAATCATTAGAGCGAAGTACGGTGTGTTGGAGGGGGGTTGGTGCTCAGTTGACAGTCGTGGATCTTATGGGGTGAGTCCGTGGAGGTATATCCGACGAGGATGGAATGAGTTCCGAGATAATTTGAACTATGTGGTGGGAAATGTCTATAATGTCAGGTTTTAGGACGATTGCTGGTGCGGAGATCAACCACTTAAGGCACGTTTTCCTTCTTTGCATTGTATTGCCTTGGAGCCGTCTGCTATGGCGAATGATGCATTCATTGTTCACAATGGAAGTCTCAGTTGGAATCCTGTTTTTGAGAGGGGTTTACAGGATTGGGAATTAGATGATTATGCGTTGTTTTTTACCTCTTTGCATGAGGCGCAAATTCAGGTTGGAGTAGGTGATCGTAGCAGGTAGAGGTTGGCATGGAATGGTTTATTCTCATTTTGTTCTTATTTAAGATCTTTATTGGAACCTATGCAGAGTTCATTCCCGTGAAAGATGGTGTGACAATGTAAATTGCCTCCACGAGTAGCTTTTTTATTGTGGACGGTTGTGCGAGGGCAAGCGTTAATGGTTGAGAATCTTCAAAGGAGGGGTTTTTGTATTACCGAGTGGTGTTACATGTGTAAGAAGAATGGGGAGACGATTGATCACTTGTTCATTCATTGCGATGGCGTTAGGTGGCTTTGGAACAGCATTCTTGTCTCCCAACATTTAGATTGGGTGATGCCTAGGAGAATTGAAGATGTGGTGCGGGCATGGAAGAGGAAATTACGAGATAAGAATGGTAGGATTGTATGTAATCTTATTCCGGGATGTATTGTAGGTGAGTGTGGAGAGAAAGGAACAACCGCTGTTTTGAAGATCAAACAAGAACTTTTGAGCAGTTCAGAAAACTGTTTTATCTCACTTTGTACAATTGGTTTAATACTGTGGCTGATAACCATATAGAAGGGTTGCCTAATTTCATGTCGTTTTTGCACTGTTTATGTTGATAATACATTCCCCATGTATTATCTTTTGATTTATTAATTAATATACTGATTACTTATCAAAAAAAAAAATGTACGAATCATTTTGCTAATAATTCAAAGCCAGCTACATTAGTCCTATTTTACGATTCCAATCTATTCCATAAGTACCGAAGAAATCAAAGGTCTTGCAATTTATCTTGTACCAGTGCAATTTTTGCTTAACTCTTACTTTCTAACATGTTCTAATGGAAACTGGATCGCTCTTGCAAATGGGAATTTCTTTAGTCACGATGACAGAAAAATCAGGGATTCGGTTAATTTAACACATAGAATACCTTTCTGATGATTCGTCCCGCGTAAAGCAAGTACCCCAAATTTTATAGGCTAGTACACCGGAATATATACCATCATAGAATAAAGAACTTTAATTTTTCATTTTTTAGTATGAAAAATACCCTAAGGAGAGGAATGAGACGCTTGTCATTAAGTTCACAATAATCAATCACTCTATCAACTTCCTGCAAAGCACTCCACCCTTTGGCAATTAACTCCATGGACTGCTTGGTCCTACTATGCATCCATCTCTACCAAATAAAGACGAACAAAATTATTTTACGAAAATGAAATAAAATAAATTATGACAAGTTTAGAAACACGAGTGCAATGATTGCTATAGGAAAAATAACTCACCTGCGACTTGAATTGTGCAAAATAAATATTGGGTTTCTTGAAAGCTGCCTTTTCAATGAATGCTCTGAGCATTTCTATTCCTATGTGTCAATCAAAACAAAAAGATCACCCAAAAACTTGAAGATCAACTTAAAGAACAGTCGAAGACGATAAAAAAACAAATCGAACCCATGTTTAAAATAAAAAATCAACATGGAGAGACTTGATAAAATTGAATTGCCATGGACTCTAAAGAGAGAGAAATGAAAAATAAAAATCCCACTAATGTCTTATCCTGAAAAAGGATCCCTAAAAACCCAAGATGCGAGACAGCAAGAAAATGGGGGCAAGAGAGAAAAGCACCGAAGAAAGAGAGAGACCCTCTCAATTCTCATTCAATTCTCTTTCACCATTAAAACTTGGTGGAAAATTGGACCCATCAAAAACCCATTGGCACAACAAACCAAGCAAAAGAGCATGCTCAACAAGAGACCAAATAATGAAGGCAAAAAAAGCAAACCAAAACCACTAATTGCAGCAAAAAAATTAGAAGTATTGCAAACAAAAACAGGAATTGCTAGAACAGGAAGGGTGACTCTTAAGTAGTAGAAAAACCCAATGGTCAAAATCGGTGATAAAGTGTAACGCAATCTTCCACAGTATATACGGTAGAATTAAAGCAGTATAGACAAACATTCAAAACATGGATTATGGGACCCATATTCTCCTCAGTGCTAACAAACCTGCCTTAAAGTAGGAGAAATTTTCCAGTTTGTGTTGGCCCACATGGATGAATGATGATACTTTGGACTTAGACTTGACTTGCTTGCTTATTTTGTATTGCGTCTTCATTGTAAAATTGGTGTGTTTTGGAAGTATATTATTATATGTATTCAAGATTTAAATAATGATAGCAAGTTCGCAGTCACGCAAATTGGAAATCCCTATCAATTTCCAAAAATCCCTAAATCAAAAATCACAGACACAATTAGCAAGTTCACAATTGCCTTCATCTCAATCACAATTCACAGTCACACAAATTAGAAATCCCTATCACAATTCACAGTCATCAAAATCCCTAAATCCTAAATCAAAAAACACACAGACAGTCACACAGTGAGGAAAACTGGAACTTACCTCAGAAGCAGGGCGACCGGTGACAGGAGTTGGAACGCCGAACAGGAAGAGTGGAGACTGCCGGACCCGTTACTGACGTAGTGCCGTGGGAGTCTGGCTGTCTGGGACTGCGGCCTGCGGGCGGGAGACGGGAGAGAGGAGAGGAGAAATGAGGAATGAAGCTTAGAAAGATGTATTTTTCATTGGACTGGAGTGGTGGTGGCCGGTGGGAGAGTTTGACACGGGAGAGTCCGAGAGAGCGCGCCTCGGGCGCGAGTGAAATGAAGAAATGAGATAGGTTTCACTTTTCAGTTTCTTTTTTTTTTTTTTCCCTTTTATATTGGAAAAAAAAAACTAGGTGGGGGGGGGGGCACGTGCCTCCATGCCCACCCCCCGGTTCTTCCCCATATTATTGATTGTGATGGATGCTTAGCGTTATTCTTAATTTTTTTTATTTATCTTTGTATCACTTTGCACATGGCAGAATATAATTGGTGGATGGAACAAAGCCTTCAGAGATGGACTTTCTGTTTGATTAGCGTAGGTGGGAGAATTTCCAAATTGAAAGGGATTTTCCCCTTTTTAACATACTAGTTTTTACCCATGCATTTGCACGGATTGTATTATTTCGAAGGTGATGTTAGCGTTTTATTTTAGCTATGATTGTTTTAAAGATAACTTTCATTTGTCTTTTTCTGTTATTTTAATTTTTGTTCAAGTAAAAATACAAAAACTAAATAGGAAAACTTGACGATGTAGACGGCTAGACAAAGATGTACCATCACGCTCATAAGAATGTGGTTATGAAGTTTCCCTGTAAGCATACATGTATTCGTAAAGTTTCCTTGTAAGCATACATGTCTTCTAGTTCTATATTGTTTATGGTGTTATGTAAACTATTGCATCCATAAAAATCTTTTATCAACTATTACTTAGGCAATTTCATTCTTAAAATCTCAATGGAAGTAACATTTGGGTAGGTGGATTTCATCTCTAGGTCAGATATAATTCTTAATTTTCATTCCCGAAGTCTTCTAGTGCAGTCGAATCACAAATTCATCATTTTTGAATTTACCAAATCGGTAATCTGATCTCACATCCAAATAAGAGAAATTGAATCAAAGCAAAAGACTGCACACTCATGCCTCAATGTCATGGAAAAGATGACAGTTCATATCAAGCCACATATTTTCCAAAATACTGTATCAGACAATAAATTAATTAATTCTTTTGAAAATACAACCTCCATTAAAATTGAGATTTAATATGGAAATTATGTTTCTTTGTGAGAAGAGCCAGCACCCCTTAGATTTGTATTGAAGTTGCCAATTCTAACATTCAGCACATAGCCAACACCAAAAGTGGTCCCAACAATCCCAGGCACTGCGTGGCCCACCATATTGTTATTTCCATCCATACCCACTTTATGGGGACACTTTCCTTTCACTCCTTCAAAACCAGGAGGTCCACATTCAGTTTTAACTTTAGGTTTGTTTCTTTCCGAGGGCGACCACGTCCTCGCTTTGCAAGGAGGACCGAAGGGGCACCAGAGTCGTCACCCTGGATAACTTGATTCATTTAGATATTCAGTCTTGCAAACAAAAGAAATCAAACAAATTAAGGATTTTAACTTTATCTTCACCTTCCCTGAGGATAATGATTCTAGGTAGTTCTTAACTTCTGTTGTATGTATTCACCAGGAACAATAAATTTCAAAAACAGGAAATGGATTCACCTATTTTCTGTTAGTTACTGCATCTTGGGGATTCAACATTAGATGTTAGTCATGAAACTCTCTTTCAAGAACGAATGAAACAATGAAACAAAGATCATTGGGATAGCTGAAAATACTATTAAGAGAAACTTGCTTAGTTTCCTTCCTTTAAGAATATTTCTTTGCTAGGGGATCAGAAACAATGATAGACTGTGATAGCATGAAAAATTACAAATAGTTTGAGCATCCCCAGTTGAAAAAAATGCAGTGAGTTTCCAAGTTTAATCCAGTCCAAAACTAAGTATGGCACAATTTCCTTGTTTCTATGCAGGGGCAACGGATAGTTTTAGATAAAAATGCTTCTCTTGGTTTTGTGATATTAAACCATTTAACATTAAATGATATCGAAACAAATCACCAACTCCTTTTATATCTCTAAAAGGTCATTCATTAAGCATAAATTTAATGGGGAAATCCAAATTTTCTGTCGTAAATAGAGATCACCCTATGATCTTTCATTAAAAGAAGTGTATATATAGCACCAATTAAACTCAAAACGACAAGAAAGTACTCCATGTTTTGAAATCCAGTAAATCTAATCAACTTATTAAGAATTCCAACCACAAAAGTGAAATCTATCAAAATTGATCATGCAACGCAAGATCAATATTATATCCATCGAGTAGCAAAATTAGGTTAAATTATAGATCCGATATGTGACATATCATACATGGAGAAGCAAAATTAGGTTAAATAAAAGTGAAAGTGACAAACAAATCCACACAGAAGCAAAAATGTAGCAAAAAACTAAGGGGCTGTTCTCTTTGTGTTTCAGTTTTGAGTTTTGAGTTTTGAATTCATTTTGCGTTTTGTGTTTTGAGTGTCTGTTTTGAAATTTCTGAAAATGTGTTCTTTTTGCTATTCTGAAAAACTGTTTCTGAAAATATGAAATGGAAAACGCGTTTACTTTGAAATTTTGGGACTTTTTTTTAATAATATTTTATTCAAAAAATATGATTATTCAATAAATTTTAATGGTTTAACGTTGATATAGTATTAAATAATGTATAAATTTTGAAATTGGTGAAACTTCAAATGTTTTTTTTCCAGATATTAAAAATACAACATAAATTACATTTGACAAAACAGTTCAATCGATACGATTAAAAGTTTACGTGTCATGACGAAATAATCTTACACTGAACAAAATATAAAATAAACAGTTCAATCGATACAACTTGAATTTTGAGGTTGATTTTTTTTCATGTGTCAAACTCTATGTTTATAATATTCTACTCTTATCGTAACACAAGTTTCGTTAGCGGGAGAGTGGAGTACAATGTGAAATGATTGCATGTATTGATCTAAAAAATTTATATTGATGGACAAGTAGAAGTGTGAATGGTCCACGACCAATAATTTACGACTATAAGCAACAAAATGTTATTCTCCAAAATTTCGACTCGAGTAATTAATTGATTGCATTGATTTTTAAATATATTCACAACAATAATTAATAAATTTATATTTTACCTCATTTACCAACTATAGAAGTTTTCCTCCGCTACTTTCAAAAAAGGACTATTTATCATCGTCGTTAAGAGCACCTTTTCAACTCACAAGTAAACTACTTTCAAATAATAATAAAAAAAAAAGTGATGCCAAACTATCATCCTGGATCTTGTGAGATAAACAAATCTATATATTGAAACAAACATTAAATTTGAGCTCAAAAGGATAAACCAAACAATAATAAAAATGGATTTGAACAAATCCAAAGCAATATTTAAACAATTTGATCAAAAGAGAAATACAAAGGAAAGAGTACTTCTTAAATTAACACCAGCATCAACTGCAACACAACTTCTAGCTCTAAACAATGACAACATAATATGAAACCATAATATGCTTTCAAATGTCCTGAAAACAATGATAGTGCTTCCCTTCATTACGAATAGGGCGACTAAAATTATAAAAATTCCATGTAGCAACTCGACAACAGATGGAGACGGGAAGAATCCGCCTCTTTTCGGAGAGTAGCTGCTATTTATACTTGACCTAGATCCACGCAACAAAGTTTGGCCCTTCAGCAATGAACTCTCTAAAGTTCAAGAAAAACGAACTCTTCAATTGCAGGCACTTAACCAATCTTCTTAAGTGTATCCTTATCGGGTTCTTGAGTGCTTCAGGTGTTTGATACACAGAGTCCTAATGTATTAAAATTTTCACTAGTAATTGTAATATTCTCCGGAGAAAAATGAAGACAACTAAATAAAGAAGAGAAAGTGGCACAATAAATGAAGACAATGAAATTGTCCATAAGAAGTTAATCAACCACTGATAAGTATATAAGATGTGTTTAAGATATATCACCACTGCTCAATGTCAACAACTTCTAACACACTCACATAAACAATTAGCAAAGAACTGAATCAATACATGAACTACATTTCAAAGAATAAATTGATATAAACACAGAACATGTTTGATTTTTTTAAGCCAGAAATATCAGATACCAACAGAACAAGAACTGAAGCCTTCATCTATTTGAGCTAAGTCAAGAACGTATATAGAGAGTCGTGGAGTCATAACATTGAAGAAAAAGGCATTAACATTATCAGATGGAGAGGGGGGTGTGTGTGTGTATTTTGAAACAAAAGACTACTTATAAATATTTAGGTGAAATAGGATTAGAAAGTGTGTGGAGGTACCGAAATATGGAGATATTCTAGTACCCAATAGGACCAAAATAAAAACCAAGTACCCCCTCTAAGACTATATTAACGATGATGTCAAATAACTAGAACATGAACATATCCTGTCCAAGAAAAATGAAAGAAAATCTAGATGTTTCATTCAGCATTACTGACAAATCCAATGATCAATCAATTGACGGCAATTGCAATGCAAAAATCTGAACAAAAAGCTTCTCAATTACTTGTTTTACCCCCAAAAATGGATAAAAAAAAAAAATTTATGCATAAAACAGAGCAGAAGCTTGTGCGCACACATAAAAATAGAAAAATCATTACAAGAAAAAACGCAACAAAAATCCAAGTACTGATAAGAGCAAGAAATTGGACCTCCATTTTTCCTTGGGCTTGCAACCAGACTCTAGGTATCCTACAAGATCTTCTTTCGTTAATGGCTATGTAGCAATGACGGCATCCTCTGTAGGAGGAGTTGCAGAAACAATTACTTGATGTCCTCTTCTCTCTCCTAAACCCTAGAAATCATCAAAACTTTCAAATCCTAAGATGGTTTTCCCAGTGCAGTAAATTCTGATGAAAAAGGGTCAAAATTCTTGATCAGCTTCACCAATCGACTTCAGTCTTCCAAAAGTCAAACCCCTATCCAGAATCTCTCAAAATCCACACAATCTGCCCCCAAGAACAATCAAGACTCTACAACTCCAAAAACCCTCCAAGAAAATCACCTCACAATGAAAAAGAAGGATAAGAAGAGAGAAGCCGGCGGGCCTCTTCCGCCTCGCCTCAGGTCCGGCCTCGTTGTCGGTGTCGAGAAGAGATAAGAGAGAAGCCGGCAGGGGAAAGAGAGAAGAAGAGACGGGACTTTGAGTTAAGAAGAAAGAAGCCTGGGACAAAAGCTCAAAACGGTGTTTCCCGTGTTTTCAATTTTTACCGTGTAAAACACTAAAAACGCCCAAAACGAGATTTTTCTCATTTTGGCGTTTTTAGTACAATTCTTTTTTTTGTTTTTGAAAACGTGTTTTCGAAAATAGGATAGAGAACGCGTTTTCACTGATTTGAAAAATAGAAAACAGAAAACGACCCGAAAATAGCAAAGAGAACAGGGCCTAAAGTTTTCCAGCTAGATCAAGCTAGACTGAGCAAAAACCAGCTGGATAAAAACTACAGTACAAACGATAGCCATAACTGGAATATAGTCGAAGACGGCAGAAATCGAGGAAAAAAAACACATCGAGCAAGCTTTGTAGACTTTGAAGTAGATCGAATTAAATGAAGTGTGACCCAACAACTTTTTACATCTCAGACAAGGAGAGGGGAAAACCTCAAGTAAAACTACAAAGAAGTAAAAAAAAAAATCTACAAAGAAGTAAGAATCTAGCAAGAACTGAAGTTTCTCAGCTAGATCGAGCTACATGAAGAGGAGAATGTTGAAAAATAAAAAGAGAAGGCAGTGGAAAACAAGAATATACGTTTGAACACAGAAGCAAATGAGAGTAGAAGCAGCTGGATGGTTTTTGGAAGCAGATATTTTACTCGTTTATGAATACGGCGTCGTTTCCATTAAATGAACAGAGAAATAACCTGATAATGAACAATAGTAGAACATGATTTGCCGCAAAAGAAAGGGATTTTTACCAATTCCGTGCTGCCTATGATAATCAAACATCAAAGTTTCAGCAACTCTTTTTCCCTCATCATAACAGCTCATCACTCCTGCAATGCAATGAAAATGCTATCATTAATTCATTCATATGCTTCTCATCTATTGCTTCAAACAACACATCACACATTTCGTAACAAAATGATGCATTTGATTATCATGCTTTTGCAGAAAACAACTGACCAGATAATTTGAAGTATGGTGAAGTTAAAAAAGGTTTAACAACCGTTGCCAACATTTCAGAGATGCCAAGAAGTTGAATAAAAATTCAAGGGTATCGATTCTGGTGGTAATAGTAGTAGTAATGCTGGCTTGAAAGAGTTTCAATTGAAATATAACCATTGTGGAGTATTAGTATTCAATACAGTGAGCTAAGGAAATTTAACTCATTACTTAACTGAACTTGTAATCAGAGTATTGATAGAAAAACGGCCGTCAAATATTGATAGCATGCCAGTTTATTACTTTCTCCATATGATACGAGATTGAAGTGGAAATATTATCCAAACCCATTAGTCCCCAATTTATTATCATTCCATGCTCATGCCAACCCAAAGTTGAAACTTGAAAACAAAAAAACAAAAACTGCAAAAGTTTGATAAAATAATATGGTTCATAAGTTTAAACTACTGATAAATGTTTGAAGGGAAGCACAGTATACATTTTCCAACTACTTGAGCAAATCTAGGTTTCTTTTTTATTCATTTAGTTAAAGGATTTTCAGTCGAGATGAGTTGTGGTTGAGGGACTGATGCATATGGAATTTTTCCTTCTCTTTCGTTAATATTAAAAAATTCAAGACAAAGTTTTATGGAATTTTACAATTTAGCAACAGTGATACATGAATAATTGAATTCAGTGTGAGATAAGTTGGAAAAGGGTGCACCCAACCAATTTACTACCGAGCCCAGTTAGACCTAGTTTTAATTCGTTGGGATTTCCTTTAATCACATAGAATATTTAGCTATGACATTCTCAGAGGTATAACAATACCTATAGGGTTGACATTGCCCCAATAGGTTTCATCTTGAGGATGCATGAGAGGATCTCCATACAGGCATAAACCTCTAATGTTGATGTCAACAAAATCCTGTTAAGAAAGTACCGGAGGTCAAACGCCATATTTATAAGAACAAAATGAATATTAATAAAAAGTATGAAACAAGGATCCAATTGGAAACAAACATCAAACAGTCGGTGTGCAAACAATAGTAGCTTCAATGGTTATGATTTTGGAGGTGGGTTGATACCAAATCTGAGGCAAATGGAAGGCCCTAAAAACGTGTACAACAGAAGTAGTGACAACATTGGCGTGTTGGACTTGGTAATGAAGAAGAGAGTTATGGTGGAGGTCGATGTCACCAATTTCAAACACCTGGAGTGCCTTGCCCAAATTCAAGATAAGGAAGAAAACATAATATATTCCAACCCATCGTGATTACATAATGGGTTTGGCTGCATGAATAATTTTGCAGTCAAATTGATATATAACCGCATTTACCCAAAAATATAATGAAATCAATGAGTGCACAAAACACTGAAACTCGTCAAATAACAAGCTTTATATTTATAATGGACAATATGGTGAAACAAAGCCATATAAGTGAAGTGAAAATGTTCTCTATCAAAAGTAAATTGCTAACAAATTAAAAAATTGATCTTTGAAGGCAAAATATGGATACTGACAACACAAGATTTAAATAAAAATTAAGGGACAGACAATTCCTTACTGTATATATATGGCTTATATATTTATGTTTAATTTTTAGGCATATTAATCACTTGTGCACCAATAAATAAATAAAGCTCTATCGAAAATGACTTTCATTATAGGGACAAGAAATGATGTATCTAAGCTGGGTGATGAAGCTTTTTTAAGGATATTTTAAGTTAACGTAGAACATGATTGTGCAGCATCTGCTGATACTACATCTTGGAAGCCAGATGAAGAAGTTCCTTTAGCAGCAGCCAGTTGATTAAATTCATTGTTTTTAGATTGCTCTAGATCTATGAGAACAGGAAGTTGTGAGTCAAAATATGGAGAGACTCCATAACTGTTTATGTATGTTGGCTCAAATTATTAAGGCCCATGTCACACTGTGAAAAGAAAATGGATCTTTTCAAGAGAGCCAAGAAAATCCGATTGTTATGCGAATGTTGTACTTTTTTTGAAATGTTTTCACAAAAATTCACAAGACACAGGAAATAATTGAAGGTACAAGAAACAAGCACATAATAATTCTGATAGCAATCACTTGTAAGACCATACAAAAGGGGGAATCTAACAATGGAACTCAATAAAGAAAAATCTAAAAACCGAGAAGCATTTTGCATTTTTCAGTAATGGAGATATGGAAGTAGCAATCTGAAAATTTATTCCAATGTACAAGGGGAATAATTCTAAAAATAAAATATGTAGAAACCCTACCAAAAAAAAAAAAAAAAATAGAAAAGCAAAGCAAAGAAGACCTTTCCGAAAAAGAAACAAACCTAAACTGAAGAAACAAATAAGCCAAAAATGAAACCACTATGAAGTTGACACGCTTGAGGTCGCCGGTCGTCTATTTCAGTGCCGATTTTCTCATTCTTTTGGAAACATGAAGAAAACTTCAAAATGACATAGGAAAAGAAATCCCATTTAACTATAAATTTGATGAAAATGTAACAAAATACAGAACCAGTAGCACAAGAACAAGTTGATCGTAAGATTGTAGTCCCTATGAACAATACCTAATTTCTTTTGGGGCAAATGTTCAAAGATTGGATAATTCTCCACACAAGACCAAAAATAAAATGATCACACTTTTTGGAGCCTATTCACGTATATTAATGTCCAAAGATCCCCTAGTCAAGTATAGGCTAACAAAGTTATTAACTGGTAATATAGTAAGAGCTGACCTCAGCAAATATAGCAACAATTTTGGGGAGCTATTGATTAGCAGAACCTAGAATTTCCGTGACAGACCTAATATGAGACCTACCTCTTGGCAATTTAGCAAAGCTGCTCATGAACAACTTTTTCTTCAATAAGATTGCCCTTTATAGGTAAGCATCTCAATCAGGCAAGGACTACCTGCTAGTAACATTCAGTTTTAGAGGGTAAGTTCGACTCTCAAAACTTGATATTACACAACTAAAATTAGCATTTTTTACATCTCTATTCTTTACTATGTGCTAGAAAATGTAGCTGCTTATACTATGGACACGGTTAGCTATTCCCACTGAGTTTACAAAGTAAACACTATTTTTAGAGAAGTAATTTTATCAGAGAGTCAAATGAGCTACTGAGCAACTGAGTTACAGCGAAAATGAACTCAATAAGCTTCCATTTTCCATTTGTGCTTGTAAAAATATTTTATCCAGTAAGATCGATAATTTATAAATATTTTAAAAACTATGCTTTACGAAACATGCATGGTCCGTCTTACATTGTGTTTTTTAGGCAAATGATGGTATTTATAAATATTTTGGCTCTCTATAGTAGAAAATGTTAATAATTAAAAGTAATTGATTCATATAATAGTAGAAGGATTTGTAGGATAAAATATAATGGAGAATCAAAGTAGATAATCAAACCGAAGGCCCGTGTTTACACGGTTTCCTTAAATCTTCGCCGCCTCACCGGGGTGCACGAGGTTTTGATCGGTGTTCGATTCCTATGATATAATCGGTTGTCGGTTCACGTTGCACTACGTTAACCGCCTACGAACCCGCCGTGTCTATCTCTCAAAGATTTCAGCAAATGAAGAAAAAACAAAAAAAAAACTAGAAATGGAGGAAGGAAACGAGAATTTTTCCTTGTTGTGTTTGCTGGTTTTTTGTTTCTCTCTTTTTTGTGTGTGTTTGTTCCAACCAAATGATCATCTATTTATACACATAGATGATGAGTGTGGTCATTAAGACATTGAAGAGGGGTTATGAAATTGAAGAGGTGAAGTTATGAAATTGATTTCCATTAGTTATGGAATTGAAGAGGTGAAATTGATTTCCATTAAACTAATGAATATGAAACATATTTTCATTCAATTCCAACAATAAACTAATAAATATGAAACATTATTTTCATTCAATTCCAACAATCCCCCACATGAATGAAAATTTGAAAACCAAAGAGATAGAGTAGAACGAATCAATCCTGCATAGGATAGGTAGCATTTAGCTTTGAACCTTCCCTTGTGAAAATCTATCTAGTATTACTAGCAAACCAGTGGATCTGATGCCTTGAACTGTTTCGCCATTTGTGTAAACCAAGACAATAGACCTCACACAGGACCATTCTAGACACAGTTTAGTTCTCGATGTTGTGTTCGTTTTGGCCATGAACACGTCGTCTGGTTCTGCAAGTGTTTGTTCAAGGATGTAGCCTTCCCAATCCTTATAGAAGCGGCCCCACTTCACACTCACATAGGTGACCTCTTAACTCAACGTTTCACAACAACGCTTAAGGGTCATTAAAAGCGTAGCTTAACCTGCATCTTCCAATCACTGTGAGCACATAGGGATGAGCAGAAGGAGAACCTTCTCGGTGATTTACATAGATATATATGGTTTAGTTGTCCATTTGAACCTAGATCCTGGGATCTCCATTCAGCTAGGTTGGGTTTCCACCATGATACCTTTCAACGTCATAAGCTGCAAGCCCATTCCTCTCGATGCCTTTTCAACTAGCTCTCGAGTTAAACCTTTTCTTAATGGATCCGCAATATTATCCTTTTGACTTCACGTAGTCCAGAGTGATAATACCTTGTGAGAGTAGTTGTCGAATGGTATTATGTCGTCTTCGAATATGTCGAGACTTACCATTATACATATTGCTCTGTGCCCTGCCAATTGCTGATTAATTGTCGCAATAAACACAAATTGCAGGCACAGGCTTTGACCATCTTGGAATATCTTCAACAAACTGGCGAAGCCACTCTGCTTCTTCAGTTGCTTTGTCTAAAGCAATGAATTCTGATTCCATTGTAGATCTTGCGATGCAAGTTTGTTTGGACGATTTTCAAGAGACAGCTGCACCACCAAGAGTGAAGACATGTCCACTAGTAGATTTTGAATCTGACATATCAGATATCCAGTTCGCATCAGCATACCCTTCGATTACTGCAGGGTACCTAGAATAATGTAGTCCAAAATCATAAGTGTACCTCAAATATTGTAACACCCTGAAAATGGCTCTCCAATGGATAGCACATGGGTTACGTGTAGCGACTCAATCTGCTAACTGAATATGCTATATCCGGTCTGGTACAAGTCATTAAATACATTAAACTCCCAATTATCCGAGAATATTCTAACTGTGACACACCATCACCAGTGTTCTTGGATAAGTGGAGACTCAAATCCACTGGAGTCCTAGCCACAGTGGTATCTGACTTGTTGAACTTGTCAAGTGTCTTATCAATGTAATGAGATTGAGTTAACGCAAGTCCATTTGGTGTTCGAGTGATTTTTACTCCCAAAATGACATCTGCGAGGCCCATGTCTTTCATGTCAAACTTTGAGTTTAACATATTCTTAGTGGCTTTGATAATCTTATCAGAGCTGCCGACAATAAGCATGTCATCGACGTACAAACACAATATGATATATCCATCATTAGTGTCTTTGACATATACACACTTGTCGCACTCGTTGATTAGAAAACCACTAGAAAGCATAGCATTATCAAATTTCTCATGCCATTGTTTCGGTGCTTGCTTTAAACCATAAAGTGATTTAACCAGTTTACAGACTTTCCTTTCTTGACCTGGAGCCAAAAACCCCTCTGGTTGCTTCATATAGATTTCTTCATTCAAAACTCCATTTAGGAAAGCTGTTTTTACATCCATCTGATGTATTTTCAGATTTCGTAAGGCTGCAATAGCAATTATCATTCGGATAGAAGTTATTCTCGACATAGGAGAATAAGTATCAAAGTAATCTAAGCCTTCTTTTTGCTTATAACCTTTGAGTACTAGCCTAGCTTTATATTTATCAATAGAGCCATTCGTTTTCATCTTCTTCTTGAAGATCCACTTGTAGCCCAAAGGCTTACAGCCCGGTGGAAGATCTACTAATTCCCAAGTGTGATTCTGTAGGATAGAATCGATTTCACTCTTGATGGCTTCTTTCCACAGATGACCATCTGGAGAATATATAGCTTCTTTATAGCTTTGAGGATCATTCTCCATCAAATATGTGAGAAAATCAGGGCCAAATGTCTTAGAAGTTTTGGTCATTTTACTCCGTCTAGGCTCATCCTCACCTTCTTCAACTGGATCTTTACTGTTGCCAGTAGCAGAAGATTCCATAGTCCGTTTAATAGGAGTTAACTGTTTAGGAGTTTTACAAGGAAATATATTCTCAAAGAATCGTGCATTCCTAGACTCTATAATCGTGTTCGAATGAATATCAGGTAGATTCGAATAATGCACAAGGAACCTGTATGCACTACTATTTTGTGCATAACCAATGAACACACAGTCAACTGTCTTAGGTCCAATCTTGACCTTCTTCGGAGGAGGTACCACAACTTTAGCAAGATACCCCCCACATTCGTAAGTATTTATATGAAGGTGTTCGACTTGTCCAAAGTTCATACGGAGTCTTATCCATATTCTTTTTTAACACTTTATTCAAAATGTAATTCGCGAAAGAATAGCTTCTCCCCACATGTTCTGTGGTAATCCAGAACTAATCAACATAGCATTCATCATTTCTTTTAACGTTCGATTCTTACGCTCAGCAATTCCGTTCTGCTGAGGTGAATAAGGTGCAGTAGTTTGGTGAATTATTCTATGTTTGACACAAAATTCACCAAATGGTGATTCATATTCACCACCACTATCAGTTCGTAGCACCTTTATTTTCTTGCTAAGTTGATTTTCAACTTCATTCTTATAAAAAATGAATTTATCGATAACTTCATCTTTGCTTTTAAGCAAGTACACATAACAATATCTCGTATTATCGTCGACAAAAGTAATAAAATACTTATTGCCGCCTCTTATTTGGACAAATTTCAAGTCACACACATCACTGTGGACTAGTCCCAATGGCTCGGTACTTCTTTCAATACTATGAAACGAAGACCTAGTAAGCTTAGCCTCAACGCAGGTTTCACATTTATGATTTGAGTCAATTTGAAACCTAGGCAAGTAGTTTAGTTTGCTTAGTCTACGTAATGCATTGTAGTTTACATGACCTAATCTACCACAAATTAGGAGACTCAAGCAAGAAAACAGAAGGAGTTTTTTCATTATTCATAATAGTTGGGGTTACAGCAATTACATTCAATTTAAATAGGCCATCAGTCATATAGCCTTTCCCAACATGTTCTCATGTTTTGGTAATCACCAGCTTATCCACCTCAAAGACCATGCGGAAACCATTCTTGCTCAGAAGAGACCCAGATACCAGATTCCTGCGAATCTCCGGCACGTACAGCACATTAGTCAGAGTAAGCTCTCTGCCAGAGGTCATCTTTAGGATCACCTTACCTTTACCAAGCACTTCAGAAGTTGTAGAGTTTCTCATAAACAACTTTTCACCATTTGTAACTGGTGTAAAAGTCGTGAACATGCTCCTGTTGGAGCAGACATGACAAGTGGCCCCAGTGTCTAGCCACCACTCCTTAGGGTTAGACCCTACCAGGTTAACCTCACTAATCACTGCCGTAAGATTTAGGTCAGACATGTCATCTGAGATATGATCTCTCTCATTTCCAACCATATTAGCCTGAGGACGTTGTTTGTTATCCCTCCGAGGCTGACGGCAGTCTGCTGATCGATACCCAACTTTGTCACAATTGAAGCACTTTCCATTAAACTGGAACTTAGGTTTCTTTCCTACCCCATCGGTAGGCTTCAACTGAGACCCTTTCATGGTCTGCTTTTTGTCTTTCCAATTTTCGTTACCATGTTTGGCTTTAAAGGATTGACCTTTCTTAGTACCAGAACTTTGACCGTGTTCCAATACATTAGCCTTCTCAGAGAAAGAATTCCCTGACTTACATTCAGCTTTTTTGTTATCCTCCTCAATGCGCAGCTTGATAATTAAATCTTCGAAAGACATCTCTTTCCTCTTATGCTGCAAATAGCTCTTGAAAGCTTTCCACTGATGAGGTAGCTTGTGAATAGCAGTAGCCACCTGTAGAGATTCTGACATAGTCAGACCCTCAGCATGCATTTCTTGCAAAAGCACTTGATACTCCTGCACTTGGCTCACCACTGAACGTGAATCAACCATTTCGAAGTCCATGCACCGACTAGCCAAAAATTTCTTAGACCCAGCATCCTCGGACTTGTACTTCTTCTCTAAGGACTCCCAAAGCTACTTAGCAGATTTCTTTACCACATACACGTGATACAGAGAATTCTGTAGACCATCCAAGACATAGTTGCGACATAAAAAATCAGCACTTTTCCATGCATCCCAAGCCGCACGCCTATGCATATAAGTGTGTTTTCAGCCACGACAGGGGCATCTTCGGTGAGGAAACGTGCAAGGCCCAAAGTAAGATAAAAAATCATCTTATTTTGCCATGTCTTAAAATCAGTGCCAGCAAACTTATCCGGTCGAATTGCATGATTCACCGAAAATTGAGGCGGAAACGTTGGCAAAAGTACCGAGGCCGCAGCCCTCGGTACTGGCAAGGGTATTGTGCCAAATTGAATTTCCGAGGCCGCAGCCATAGGCAAGGTGGGGTTCACTCCAACATGAGGAATCCCACCACCAATAGTCCCATCAACGGGAGGAATGCCAGTCGAGGTCCCCACAGGGTTGACAGCGGTCATTGCGGCCGGTACCAATAGTGTTGTTTATATCGTCATTTCCATGTGATGCCATTTAACCTTAAAGAATGACAACAAAAAGGTTTAGAACAATAGTGATTTTGTAAACTAAAGATAGATTCAAAATCTATGTTATCAATTCGGAAAAAAGAAAAATTTCGGAATTGAAAATGAGAGCAAATTATTTAGTCAAATTTTTAACAACTTAACAATTATTTAAACATGTATTAGAAAATTATTAGCCAAAGATTAAAATCAATTATTAAAAGAAAATTAACCAATTATATACTGATTATGAAGTAATAATAAGTAATCAAATAATAGTAAATCATAAGCAATCAAATCATTACTAATAATCTAAATAATTCACTAATTATTACCAATTATTGTAATACCATGCTAGTATATAAAACTCATGCAAAATCATGTAAAAGCCATGCAAAAAACCATTTTTTTTTTAAACGTGCAAACACCGTTTTTTTTTCTTTCTCCTTTTTCTCTCTATTAATCTTGAAAATCTATCTTAATACACTTGTAACAAATGATGAACACAATTGAGAAAACAAAACAAAGGAAAAGAAAAATTAATACGATCCGGAGGAAAAAAAAACAACTACAGAAACCGAAAATATAGAAACTGATGAGTAATCTAAATAAATATGATCCTCCAAAAAAGAATTCGATTTAAGCTTGTAGGATAAAATATAATGGAGAATCAAAGTAGATAATCAAACCGAAAGCCGGTGTTTACACGGTTTCCTTAAATCGAATTCGCCGCCTCACTGGGGTTCACGAGGTTTTGATCGGTGTTCGATTCCCAGGATACAATCGGTTGTCGGTTCACGTTGCACTACGTTAACCGCCTACGAACCCGCCGTGTCTATCTCTCAAAGATTTTAGCAAAGGAAGAAAAAACAAAAAAAAAAAAAACTAGAAATGGAGGAAGGAAACGAGAATTTTTCCTTGTTGTGTTTGCTAGTTTTTTGTTTCTTTTTTTTTTTTTGTGTTTGTTCCAACCAAGAGATCCTCTATTTATACACATAGATGGGGAGTGTGGTCATTAAGACATTGAAGAGGGGTTATGGAATTGAAGAGGTGAAGTTATGAAATTGATTTCCATTAGTTATGGAATTGAAGAGGTGAAATTGATTTCCATTAAACTAATGAGTATGAAACATATTTTCATTCAATTCCAACAATAAACTAATGAATATGAAACATTATTTTCATTCAATTCCAACAGAATTTATAAATTCCCAACTCAAATTGTACGAGGGATCGTTTGTGGGTTTCATCGTAAACTTAATTGGTTGATTCAAATTGTACAAATCAATAATTTAAACCACGATCAATGAACCAATGGTAGGCACGTGAATGTCTCCTCAAGTCGAGAGGATCGGACTTATAATTTTCTCGTGAAAGTGTGTGAATCATTCTTGTCTATGGATTATTTTCGTTGAGCCGGTCATTTTTTTGTTTACGGTTATAATTTGAAGAAAATGTTTGTTAATGGTAGGGTTGATAGCTAAGTAGTTGGTTTAATCATAAACCTCAGTTGGAGAAATGATTTAGCTGAAAAACTGGTGAGAAATTCTTTTTTAGAGTACAGCTGAGCATTGCACCTTTATATTGTTATTGGGATATGGATACGAAATCGATGAATTTAGTTGATTGTTGGAAGAATGTGTTGCAACGAATGAAAGCTTAAGTTAGTAAAGTCGAAATATGTATGAGCACAGTATATATTTCATCCCCATTTGATAGGGATTAAAATCATTTTTTAAGTAAATTTTGATAAAAGTTTGTGGATCCAATAAAATGTGTGGTTAAAATTAATTATTGACTTTAACGTATATTAAAATTTTAATTTTAATCATTACCAAATAGAAGATTCAGAGTAAATGTGAACTATAGAAATGAGCCCTTGAAATAGAAATTTAAAGATTTGACCCTGCCTAACTCACTTCAATAATACGTGACATAACATTAGAACTTGAGCCACTCAAGTGGCCTTCCTTATTCCTATTAGTCGATTTGGACGATACGTCTGATAATCATTCCTTCTACAATAGATTCCAAACTGGAAGTCATCTAATCAAAGGTGTTGACTGATTAGCTTGTTTGCATTGCATGATGCGTATACTTGACTAATTCAAGTACAAAAGTGATCATTACTTCAACCCGACTTCCTTAGTGATTAAGCCCACCTTCTGAACTGAACATGAAGCCCGAACGATTGATTTGTCATATAAGACCTTATTGTCATTACGAGCTCGGCTATTTTAGCAAACCAGACCCTTGTTACCACTTTTCTTATACGCTATTTTAACATTTAACTTTTCTTTCGACCTTGTCAAAATTGGATTTACCATATAAAGACGTGTCTATTTCACTTGGAAGTTTACTTTATCATTAAGGGACTACTTTTTTAATATCAAATTATTCAAATAATTAAATTTAAATAAATAAAATGTATACAAAAATAGAACATTTCACAATGCAAGTCTAGATTTGAATAATATTTACATTTAAAATATTATATATTCATGAGAGCAAGGGCGAAAATTTGAAAAGAAGAATAAATTAACATTAACGTAACTTGTTAAAATTGCTTAGAGTCAGACGCATTTATTTTTTTAACAAGTCTTAACAATAAATTGAACAGAAGTCATATATAATATGGGTTAATTTCACAAATGGTCACTGAAGTTACCTGAAAATTTCAAAACGGTCACTGAATTTTCAGATTTTTTGGACAAATTTGAGGCAATTTTTCAACAACTTCCAACCACCAAAACCGCCGATTTCGGATACCGTTGGAAAGCCCACGATGTCCTCTTCAATTACCACGAAAAATCTCCCCAAGACTCCAAGTGATTCAGCCGGAATAAACCCATGAAGTCGGCAACCGAAAATTATGAAAATCTGCCCAGATTTTCAGATTTTTGGGGCAAGTTTGAGGCAATGTTTCGGCAACTTCCGACCACCAAAACTGTCGATTTCGGATACCGTTGGAAAGCCTACGATGTCATCTTCAATTACCACCAAAAATCTCCCCAAAACTCCAAGTGATTTGGCCGGAATAAACCCACGAAGTCAGCTACCCAACTGGGCAAAAAAGTCCGAAAATCTGCCCAGTTTGGGTAGCTGATTTCGTGAGTTTATTCCGACCGAATCACTTAGAGTTTTGGGGAGATTTTTGGTGGTAATTGAAGAGGATATCGTGGGCTTTCCAACGGTATCCGAAATCGACAGTTTTAGTGGTCGGAGGTTGTCGAAAAATTGCCTCAAACTTGCCCAAAAAATCTGAAAATCTAGGCAAATTTTCATAATTTTCGGTTGCCGACTTCTTGGGTTTATTCCGGCCGATTTACTTGGAGTTTTGGGGAGACTTTTGGTGGTAATTGAAGATGACATCGTGAACTTTCCAACGGTATCCGAAATCGGCGATTTTGGTGGTCGGAAGTTATCGAAAAATTGCCTCAAACTTGGCCAAAAATCTGAAAATTCAGTGATCGTTTTGAAAGAAATTTCAAACTTCAGTGACCGTTTCTGAAACTTTGAAACTTCAATGACCGTTTTGAAATTTTCAGGTAACTTCAGTGACTATTTGTGAAATTAAACCCTATATAATATATATAATCACACACTTGAGATCCGTTTGATTGTCAAAGGTAAAAAGGCTTTCCAATTACATGTAAATTAGAAAATAAAAAACTCAAGTACCTCATGGGAATGAATTTTTCATGAAATCGACAAAAACCAAATTTAAAGTAATTGTAACTTGAAATTCAAACTTCATTTCCGCTTTCGTATCAAACAACCAAAGTAAAAAATAAATTTCTCGAATGTGTCATTTTTCATGGAATTTAACATTCAAAAGATGAAATTTAGCCAACTAAGATCCTAACAAATAAATAAATGACAAGAGTAAAAATGAACAACCAAATATTATCATGTTGCTAGAATGATAGTATTTTGATGCTAGGCTCGACCGGTCTAGAAAAGAGTATGAGCTGACCAGTTTACCCATCGAGCAATGGAACTTATCAACAATGGGCAAGGGACAATATACAAACTGAAATCATTTTTCAAGATAACTGATTAGACTCACTAAAGGACTCGATGTACAAATAAGGAAATCTGTTTTGACATGAACTTGATGACCTCTAGCCTTCACTTCAAACCTATTAGCCTTGAGATACTTCAAAATTTCCCAGCTTGCAAATGATCAACGAGTTTCCAAAACATGGGGAAGAGTGAAGAATGTACCATCACATTAAGCTAATAATTCCAATAAAAGAATGTCCTGTACGCATCTTTAGCTGACAGCAAATCAATGTCAAACCAGATTCCATCGTTCTTGCTAATATCAATGTTGAACTAATGCATCACGTACGGGAAAACAAACTTTTATCTGGCTGCAAATGCTGATATCTATGTTTTGTATACCTCTTCAACTACATCAGTTAGGAAATATAATCGTCCAAAAGCTGCTAATCTGTACGAAGTAAATCCGTTTGTGGCTTAAAATTTCCCAGAACCAAATACGGTACAATGACCATGTAAGCCATGAATAGAGTGAACTGCAAATGTAGAAAATGAGTTGGTAATTAGTAAAGCTTCATAGACTTCTATAACTCGTTTAATTTGATAAGAAATCATGCATTTATAAAATTAAACATTTGTACACTTGTAGATTTACATTACATATAAAAAAGACCAGTTGAGATGTTCTCAAACGAGATTCTTGTTTTTATAGTAGAAAATGTAGAGGCATAGTACAATTCTCCACCTGTTCGTAATTGGTTATCCATTATTTTAACTAAGGCACAAGACACGTGATTTTTTACTCTTTTTCTTTGATTACAAATCAGATTATATTATCCCAGTCTATGAAGTACTTATTCCCCCAGGGAGGTGGCATGTACGTGTCAAACACTAATACTCCATGACACGTCTAACACAATACTCGACATGTTTTATGTTTTATATATTATTAAATTTCAGGCACCCATTGGTACGTATCCACAAGCCATACAGTGTTCAATATTATCCATATTCTTTATAGTTGTAACACACGAGGACACAAAACAGTATTTTAGAATATTACCAAATACTATATAGTTTAACCTAATAATTATCGTAATCCAACAAATAGACACTTATCTTAAAGGTTTCTCTTGTTAAAGTCAAAGTTAAAAGTGTTGATTGTATTTAAAGATAAAAAAGTATAAAATAAAGATATAACATGTATATTTATAATTTTAAGAATTTTTTACCAGCGTCTCACTAACAAATCCGCATCTTACTACTTCAATAAAGGAGTACGAGTTTAAAAGCAAGCTTTGGCAGATCACACTTTGTTTTTCAAAAAGCACAGCAAGGATATCACGTTGCTTATTGTGTATGTTGATGACACGATTACTACATGTAGAAATCTAAGTGAGCTCGAGAACCTCAGAGCTATTTGGTCAAAGAGCTTGAAATGAAAGATTTGGGTACTCTAAAATACTTCTTGGCATTGAGGTATCTCATTCTTAGAAGGGCTTCTCTCCCAACGAAAATATATTCAATCTCTTGGCGGAGTGGTTACTCACATGTGAACTTGCACATACTTATATTGAGGTAAATCATGGCTTATCTATGTACCCCGATCATACTCCTATAAAAAAAGGAACATATCAAAGACTAGTATGGAAGTTGATCTATATGACTCATACGAGACCTGACTTGTCATATTCTCCCCTAATATGCACCTCCACAGCACAAGGAAGAAGTGATCAATGAGACAATTATGACCTTGCGGCCTTTAGGAGCTGCAAGACTTCCAAGTCTTTCCATAGCAAAAACATAAATGAAATCATTTAGTAGCTTTAAGCTAAGAGATTAGTAGCAAGAACGTGGAGAAATATGTTGCCCAATCACTTGAAATAGACTAGAGAATCACAAGGTCTAAGCCTATCGTGACAACATAAAAACAAATGATCATAATCCTCAAACCACGAGGGTTGTCAAGTGCCACACCGCACTCCCTCTACAACGGACCAGTCATGAAAGTTCAACTCAAACCTTGAGGGAAAGGAGAGGGAAACTCTTATACCCTAAAATATGATAAGGAACATTGGCATAACTCCCATGGAAGACGAGGAACTAGTAGGATAAAAATCATGCAATCACCAAAAATTGAAGGCCTAAGCTTAGCATTAAAACAATAAGAGTCTAGGTGACTTGGGAGATAGAATTGCAACCAACGAGAGAAGGTTAGCTGATTTCAAGTTAAAGCCAAATAGAAAGCAGCTTGACACCGAGAATATCCATTTCAGAAGAGTTCAACCACCCCCAATGGGTACTTATCCTAATCTCAATACATTGAAAAAATTGTTGAGAAAAGACTACAAACAAAAGGGAGCAAGTTCCATGATTTTCTAGACAAGCATTCACAGAAGATGTTATAAGCCAACCACTCAGCACAAGGCAGTTGTCATCCATAGTGACTCCTAGTTAAAGGTGACAATTCCCCTTCATCTCCATCTATAAATATCCCAAAACCTAATTTTACCATTTGAAATTGAATCTGCCATCCTCCATTTCTTCATTATGGGCCAACTAAAAAGGCATACGTTTTGCAATCAACCAAGACGTGGCGGAAGAAGAGGATGACCAAATCCCTCCTCCCTCACATTAGTGGGGAAGTTTATCCACAAATTTCCAAAATGTCAGCATATGTTGACCACAAGGGTGGAGGTAGGAGGCAGCATAGGACAAGTATGCACATAGAACACATTTTTTAGCAAAAAAGTTGTGCAGATAGTTTTCAGGGTACATGTGCATATATTATATAAATGTAGTCCTTTAAGAAACCATACAGAAGAAGAGAGATTAGCTTGCCCTTGAATCAACCTTTTCCAAATAGAAACATGCAAAAAATCTAGAACATAATAAAAAACATACCACAAGAGGCAATGTCAAGAAATTCCAAATTGGCCATAAAGCAAAAGAGAACCTGCATTGAAAAGATCATTTAATACAACAAGGGCATTTTACGGATGTGAACAAGGAAATAACAATACATAAAACAACATTTATGGTTCTTCTTACAAGCAGAAGGACAGAAGCCCAAGAAAAGTGATAAATGGCAGTGCAGCTGTACTTGATACTTCCCACTTCTCACTGGACTTCCGGACACCCCAAGCTAGCAAACTCATATACACAAAAAAGAGAACATTCAAACCGACACCGAGCATCCCCATATACAATGGTACCCTGCAACAGTGAATATTAACAACTGTAACTTGCACAAAGATTATAAAAGACTATTATTTAATTTCAAATAATTCCAATTTCAACAAAAGGCAAATATTTTTTAGAAAGGAATGCCCAAATACAAAGAAGCGTTATTACCACAAGCAGTCAGTCAAGTTCTTTAGAGTTTGAAGGATTTAAAAGCTAAAATGAATATACATATCTTTATCTAGATTCACAAAACCTCAAGAACCATGTTTCACAGAAACAAATTATTCCTACGAATAAATATTGCTGAACAACTAAGACCGTACATATAATGTTGCTTACAATCAAATGGATGGAAATTGGAAAGTACAAAATCTACGGGTAATTAAACAGAAGTCCTTCAGAATTTCAAATGACAGACCTACTGAAATTTTTTAGAACAAATACATCTCCACTTGTCAAAATATATTTTTACATAGGAGCCTAAAGTTTAAAGAATCATATCTTTTTTCAGGCAAAATCAGGAGCATTTTATTGATACTCAACAAATTAAAATGAAATGCAATATCACTGACTCATTTGTGAGATAGCCTTCTCCAACCCTTAATACAGTAAATTACTGCCATTTGAGGGCAGGTTTAATGTAGTAAATAACACCATAAAGATTGAATAGCAATAGGCTACATCTTATTTTCCTTTCCTAAAAATTCCACTAAATTGCAATCCTATTGTTCAGCAAGATGGAGACAAGTAAAAGAAGGCAATGAAAACTTCAAGGGTGTAGAGAATGTTGAGTGTGAGTGCCAAGCTTTTTCCTGGTGTCTAAGTAAACTCAACCGTGAAACTATGTGAGTCCAGCCTAGACAAATACTTATACAGTGATTACAAATTTATATATCCTATTGTTTAAGTTTATTATTTTCGTATTATATATATATGCAATTAAAAATGAACCCACTTGCTCTTTATTGAATGAATTTGCTAAAAATGCTATTCTCCAGATCTTAAGCAAACTAGCTAACAAGTGCTCTGCCTGGCCCTTGGTTCAATCCAATCTATCACCAGCTATTTCAAACAATCACCAATATTCAAAAACTAAATAACAGAGGTCTTCCCATCTAATGCTATCACAAAGGTCAAGAGTGCGATTAGTCATCAATAATTCACAAGCAATCTCATCGAACTTTTTCAGTGAAGTTAAAATAAAAAAACAACTGTCCCGCAATCACTTCACAGAAAACCCCTTTTCCAATTCATTCCCTATGCCTCTTAGCTTAATTCATGAAATAGATTCTCATCAATAAGTAGATCAGAATAATCATAATGGGTAAAGAGCTAAAGAAAGTAGTCTTACCTTCTAATCCTATGATCGTGCAACAGGAGGTATATGAAATTGGAGTTCCTATCCCCATAATAAACGATAAAAACGGCAGAAGCAATCCAGAGAAAAATTTCCAAAATTTCAACCCATGTCTGAGTTCTCGGCAATGAAAAAGGTTGAGACATTGCCCTTGAACATGCATCATCTTCAAGGTCATCACCACTTGAGGCATATCCTTGACTATGCCTCTGCCTCATGCTTTTACACCCAATGGGTGTTCCGCCAGACATAGTCACAAATTGAATATTTGGAAAATATGAAAGCCAGATGTTCTCTATTAACACAATACTAAAAACCAAATCCAACTCCCCAAGACACAAGTTCGAAATGAATAATCTTCGCAAGCCGAAAAATTTTGAATCAAAGTGAGGTCAAATGTAAACAGCAAAACAATGATAAATAGAGCAGTATAAGTTTCTCAGTATCACCAAATCAAAAGAAAGGAAAATCTCCAGGCAGGAACTTCACAAACCCAGAAACTTCAGCACCCCAAAAGAATCATATATAAGAATCAACAAACAGCACCAATCTCCAAAACCTATATCGAAACACATAATTCTCACAGAACCCACATTAAAATATCAAATATTTAACAAAACCCACAAAAAATTTCAGTAGTCAGGAGATTTAAAAACTCAAATGACTTAAAATTATAGACACCCACATACGAAACGAAAATCTTGGGGGAGTGCGCAACATTCCAGACTCTTTGCTCTCTCAAATTGCACCAATCAATGTATAGTTTACACACCTAAAAAGAGAGACGGGGGAAGATTGATATAGGAATTTGAGAGTTCTATAATTTTGTTTTGGTGGGGAACTATGGGGCGGCGGTGGGCGCGTGTACTGTCAAGATTTGCAGTGGGATCATGATTCATGCCACATATTCGTTTCTTGATCCTTTCTAGTTTCTAGAAGGTTTGGCATTGGAAAGTGGAAATAATCTCTCTCTCGCCGAAGGAAAGTTACACGAGAGGTCTTCTATTTCGCACAGTGATGCAATTTAGTCCTAACTATTTATCTTTGATAATTAAGTCCTACATAATTGTTTTGTAGCACACGAGTCTCCCAAAAATGCAAACCATCAATATCACCACTAACAAGTCAAAAAATAAGAATACTCTTATTTGCAATTAAAATTACGAAAAATAATTTTCATTTCTCCGACCTACCCATTGCTACTCATTCTCAACTTCAACTCCGATATTGTTGTCGGAGTTGAGGTGATAGAAAAGAAGAGATTGAAAGAATAGTGGGAAAAATAGTTGGGTTTTGTTGTATTCTTAATCATTCATTTCCTAGATTTTTGACATGTCTTAAGATTAGATAGTATTATCAAATAACAAGTTGACATTCCAAATGTGATGTCACTTGTAATATAATATATTGCAGCATTTTTATTCTCTAATATTATCCAATGTAGTTATGGGTTTGATTGGGCTTCATTTTCTTAAAGGAATAAAGTTATAATAGTGATTTTTTGGAGAATCAATGGTTAAAGGGCTGGAAAAAGTTTTGCGTTTAATTGAATAAATTATTTTATTGAGAACATGTGTAGTTGAAAATGAATTTAAAAAAAAAAACTAATTTTTAAAGAATAGGACGTGTAATTGAAAATGAATTTTTTTTTTAAAAAAAACTAATTTTTAAAGAATAGGACTCAAATCGGAACTATATGTAAAACTTCTAATAGAGACAAGTAATGAGGACGACAATTATGGGGAAAAAATCAGCAAGTTGGTGGAACAGTTGGAGGGCATGTCTTGAAAAAAAGGGCAATTTCTATTTCTTTTTTCTTTTCTTTATTTCTATATTCTTCATTATACTTCTCTATTTTATTTATTTTAATCTCATAGTTTTTTCGAGTTTACCCATTTTATCGTCGAATATATGTCATGCACACATGTACTTTTGTCGCTAGAACTCGTGAGTTTAGTTTATTAGAGACCAAATTATTACAAAACTAAAATATTGAATGTCATAATATCAAGGAAAATTATGTGTTAGAGATTCTTAAGTACATGTGTGCATGTATGAATCATCCCATTTGTTAGATACCAATATTCAAGAAAGTTGGTGAAATATTGGTTGTCCATTTTATTTTAAAGTTGGGAGAACTTTTCATACCCAGCTTTTAGAATGCACATTTTCTCTCCCCATTGACAATATTGATGTGATTTCTTACTTGTATTTTACTATTTCTAGTTGTAAGGTTGAGGAAATTATGTATTTGAAAGCTGGATAGTTCTATACTATGAAAGTAATAAATAAAGAGAAGAAAAGAAAATGGTATTTAAAAGTGGATAAAGATGATGAGCATATTTATCAACTTCTTACTTTTCATCACATATTTTTGATGATTTTAGTATTTTGTGATGAGGTTTACATACTTTGACATATAGTGGTCCCACCATCGTTCCTCCATTTCCAGTTCAAGAACGGTTAATGAGTTGGTTGAGTGATAGTGTTTGGATCTCATTAGATTGGTTCAACCAAGACGACTTGATAGGTAAAATGACGAGTTGTTGAAATGTCAAGCTCGTTCTCATTAGTTATGGATAGAATTGGTGGAATAATTGTCTAACCTCCCATTAAAAATAAAACAATGTAGAATCAAGACGATCTTTAACTAGAAAACCAATATATTACGCATCGTATTGCGCATGACATGTATGACATAAAAGTAACTTGGTTATGAGGTGGTGACCCACAAATAATACGAACTAAAATATTCGACAACTTACTAGAGAAACAAGTTATAAATTTTCTAGTTATTTGATAAATTGTAGGACCTACGTGTGGACAGACTTGGATCACACGATATGATCTACCTAATTTGTAAGAAAGTTATGTTTTTATCCCTTAATTTGAGATGTGTTATATTATTTAGAATCGTTTAAGCATATTGTCCTGTTTGACAACTATTATTTTCACATTCATTTTTTTTTTACATACTTATTTTTAACCACACATTACAAAATAAAACATTTTGTACGTAAATCCAAATTTTTTCCTTAAATTTTAATCACGTATTTTCATAAAAATCACTGTTCAAAACTCATTTTTTTACCAAATAATAGTTGTCAAACATAGCTAAATCATTCATTACTTTTCCAGATGCGTGGGACTATAAATTGTTACTCTTTCATGGGGGTGGGCATTTTTTCGAAATCAGTAGAATCAGATCGAAACTAGATAGAACTAGTCGGTTCAACTTCGATTTCTCTACTAATTTTGATTCTCGATACTACCTTGAGAATCAATAGAAAAACGGTTTTTCGAATTTCTATTTTTTCTTGCACCAAGACTCGCTAGAGCTTTGAAATTTGAATACTTGACATCAAAGTTATCTCAGGTATGCCTCTTCCTTTTCTTTTAATGAATAATCAAAATTAAGTCTAAATAATTTTATAAATTCATAATTTTAATGCAATAATTTAGAATAAAAATATATTTTAGTTCAATATTTTCATAAGAATTCAAATTTTTTGTTGTTTTCAAAGTGACCGATCATCAATAATGAAGATCTTTGAGAATTATTAAAGACAATTATGTTATTGTTATATAATTTTTTTTAACATTTATTTTTTTGTCGGGATTTTACAGTTTATGTTGTACTTAATAGTTTATCCTTTTTTGACTTTATGAGTTGATTTTGAGTTTTCGAGTGTTTTTTTTTAAAAAAAAAAATTTGTTTAATTGATATTTTAAATTATTAAATTATTGGATTCAATAGTGCTTTCATATTCTATTTTTGTTTATTTTTTGTCTCACATTTAGTTTCATACTTTAGTTTTATAATTTTTTCAATACAAAGAATCAGATCGAATCAAGTCAAAACTAGTTGGTTCAATTAAATAGTTGGGTATGGAACCAATAATTTCATTTTCAAGATTCACAATTATACTTAATTCAGTTTAGTACTCTTCAAAATCGGACCGAATGAAAACTGCACCCCACTCCTACCCCCACTTTGTCTTATAAAAATAGGACTGCTTTTTTTTTTTTTTTTTGGTATCAAATTATAGTCAACTTTTCCAATTTAAGTATAATTTTTTTTAACTTTCCAATATGTCCTTATTTAGCCCCTTTTGATAAAAATTAAAATATCGATTTTTATCAAAATCAAAGTCAACAATTAATTTTAACCGTATATTTCAAGGGATCCACAACTTTCACTCACATATTTTATCAGCTTTTATCAATATTTGCTAAAAATTTGATTTTAATTTTCACTAAACAGTGGCTTAACGTGTCTTGTTTTCAACGAATATAAAATATTCTTACTTAAAAAATTATTTAATATAATGGTATATTAGAAAAAATATAAGTAAAATTCATATTTTCAATTATATTAATTATATTTTTTTAATCTGTCTAAAAATGAAAGCAAGTATGTTTTTATGAGATTGAATGAATATGACATTTTATTGAATTAAATTATTTATTAATTTTTTTAGAGTAGTGAGAGAACACTTCAAATTGTAATTTTAACACAATCATGATACATGTTCGTCATTCTTTATACTTTGTCACGTGAAACATACCATTGGACAATTTGAAAAAATAAATATTAATTTTTGTTAACAACATATCAAATGTCAAAGTTAATGTACGTATGAAATGTACATTTAACATTTTTGATTTCCATATTTTATACTCTCAAGTTTTGTAATTCAAGGACTCGAAATTTTAACTATGATCAAGCCTTTATTTGGTACACATTAAAATTTTCATTCACATTCTTTTACCTATTTTCAACCACACATTCTTCAATAAAATAATATTTTTCGTCATATATCAATAATTTTTCTTCTTTTTCAGTCATACACGATCTAGTATCATGTTTTGTCCCTTCCTGTCGTTTTACCTTCCTTTTTATTTTAATAAAGTGATTTTAAGCTGGCCATTGAGCTTAGTAAGCCACTATTTGCTGTTCATTGTTATAAAACACTTTTTACTATATAATCATCCTCAATTAATATATTTACACAATAAAATATTTTACGGGCTAATTTCACAAATGGTCACTGAAGTTATTTGAAAATTTTAAAACGGTCACTAAAGTTTCAAAATTTCAGAAATGGTCACTGAAGTTTGAAATTTCTTTCAAAACGGTCACTGAATTTTCAGATTTTTTTGGCAAGTTTGAGGCAACTTCCGACCATTAAAACTGTCCATTTCGGATACCGTTGGAAAGCCCACGATGTCCTCTTCAATTACCACCAAAAATCTCCCCAAAACTCCTAGTGATTCGGCCGGAATAAACCCACGAAGTCGGCAACCGAAAATTGTGAAAATCTACCCAGATTTTCATATTTTTTGGCAAGTTTGAGTCAATTTTTTGGCAACTTTCGACCACCAAAAATGTTGATTTCGGATACCGTTGGAAAGCCCACGATGTCCTCTTCAATTATCATAAAAAATCTCCCCAAAACTCCAAGTGATTCGGCCGGAATAAACCCATGAAGTCAACTATCCAAACTGGGCAGATTTTCGGACTTTTTTGCCCAGTTTGGGTAGCTGACTTCGTGGGTTTATTCCGACCGAATCATTTGGAGTTTTGGGGAGATTTTTGTTGATAATTGAAGAGGACATCGTGGGCTTTCCAACGGTATCCGAAATCGACAGTTTTAGTGGTCGAAAGTTGCCGAAAAAGTGCCTCAAACTTGCCCAAAAAATTTGAAAATCTGGGCTGATTTTCACAATTTTCGGTTGCCGACTTCGTGGGTTTATTCCGGCCGAATCACTTGGAGTTTTGGAGAGATTTTTGGTGGTAATTGAAGAGGACATCATGAGCTTTCCAACGGTATCCGAAATCGACGATTTTGGTGGTCGAAAATTGTCGAAAAATTGCCTCAAACTTGGCCAAAAAATCTGAAAATTCAACGACCGTTTTGAAAGAAATTTCAAACTTCAGTAACCGTTTCTAAAAATTCAGTGACCGTTTTGAAAGAAATTTCAAACTTCAGTGACCGTTTCTGAAATTTTGAAACTTCAATGACCGTTTTGAAATTTTCAGGTAACTTCAGTGACCATTTGTGAAATTAACCCAATATTTTACACGTTAACTCTTGCTATTTTTTAACCACTCTTTCCAAAAAATATTATTCAAAAATCATCATCTTCTTCTTCTTTTCTTCTCCTTCTCTCTCTCTCTCTCTTAAATAATGAGCACCAAACAGGGGCTAAATTTAACTTTCTTTTGATGTCGTAGCACGCTTTAACAGAAAATACTAAAAATTCAAATCTAGTACCGCATATATGCTTCAAAGTTCTTCAGATTATTCATCCCTACTCCACGTCCTGCATCTGAATGTTAAAACAAAAGTTTCCATAGCCAGGGGGTTTTCAGGAGCTATAAAATATAAAGATCTCAGATCAATTCGAAAGCAGCCAAGTCCCACAAGTTGATGCCATACTAGAAAATAGACATCAGGGAAAAAACGAGTCCAATAAACTGCACACTTCAAAAATTCTGAATTCACAACAGAAGACAAAACTGCACTGGGATCAACATAAGCAGAGAAAGTTGGCCTTGTTCCTGCCATACCGTTCCCTCTACGGCAAATGACTTCTCTGCCCTCCTAAGAACTACTTTCGCGTGTGCACGCATCTCATTTACAGGGATACGAGAGGTTTTTTTTTTCCCTCAAAACTACAACCCTGCACAGTGACTCCATACTTCCCCTTCCTCTTAACAATCACAATCTTACTAAACATAGGATGATCCAGCAGAGTGCTGATTGGCATTTGGCCATATGCAATACCCAAGATCTATCATAGACGAAATCTTCAGCCACGATGTAGTAAATATCTACAGCATTCAACAATCACAAGTAGCAGAAGACATTCAGCCACCTTTTTGCACGACCCAACAATTCTGAATTGTCAAGATTGGTCTTGTATGTTCTGCAAGCCTATGCTAATTTAAACTGCAAGAAACAACATAAACAAGCAGGACAAATGCAAAAAAAAAAAAAAAAGAAAAGAAAGAAAAAAAAAATCACGATTAAAACCACTTTTTTTTTTTTTTGATAGGTAATCACGTTATATTATAAATTAGAATCAAAAGATAATACACAAGGAGTGCATCATCAGTTTAAACAAGATAGAAACACTAAAAAATTAGGCAACCCTTCTATCGGACTAATAGTTGCAGCCTTAAACCAACTATACAAAGTCAAGTAAAAAAATTCTCTAAATTGCTCTGATGTCTGTGTTAAGTCTTCAAAGCACCGGCCGTTTCTTTCTCTCCATACACACCAAACAATGCATCCTGGAATGAGCTCCCAAACAACTTTGCTATTCTTATCTCTGAACTTTCTCTTCCATGCCTGCACCACCTCTTCAATACTTCTTGGCAGTACCCAACTCATATGTTGCGAAGCCAGAATCTCATTCCACAACCAACGTACACCGTCACAATGAATGAATAGGTGATCAATTGTCTCTCCATCCCTCTTACACATGTAGCACCACTCCGTAATATAATAACCCCTTCTTCGTAGATTATCCGTCGTTAATACCTGTCTCCTCACAACCGTCCACAGTAAAAAGGCCACTCTTGGAGGTAATTTACTCTGCCACACCATTTTCCAGGGGAATGAGCTCACCATAGGATCCAGTAAGGATCTGTAATAAGTGCGAACAGAGAACAAACCATTTCGTGCCATCCTCCACCTGCTACAGTCATCATCTCCTACCTGAGTGTGCACATCATACAGAGAGGCCAGAAACAACGCATAGTCATCTAGTTCCCAATCATGTAAGCCCCTCCCGAAAGCGATGTTCCAGCTATGACGCCCATTATTGATCACCATGGCATCACTCACCATAGCTGAGGGCTCCAAGGCAATACGATGTAAAGAAGGGAACCGCACTTTTAATGGTTGCACTCCACACCAACAATCATTCCAAAATCGGACATTTGTGCCATTTCCCACCACGAAAGCCAATCTAATCTGAAAGTCGTTCCATCCTTTTCTAATATACCTCCACAGGCTCATCCCATACGAACCACGACCCTCACCTGAGCACCAGCCCCCCTCCATAACGCCATACTTCATTCCTATAATTTCTCTCCAGAAGCTTTCCCTCTCCTTTCCAAATCGTCACAGCCACTTGCCCAATAAGGCCTTGTTAAATAATACAAGACTCCTCAGTCCAAGACCCCCCACCCCGACATGGGAACAGACGTCACCCCATTTGACCAAGTGAAATTTCCTCTCATCTCCCAATCCTGCCCATAGGAAGTCTCTCTGAATTCTTTCTAATCTATTTGCCACTACAACGGGAATAGGAAACAATGAAAGATAATAGGTTGGGAGATTAGAGAGAGTGGATTTGATGAGAGTAAGACGGCCTCCTTTAGAAAGATAGATACGTTTCCATCCCGCTAACCTTCTCTCCATCCTTTCAAGAATGTCATTCCAAATATGTTTACTTTTGAACTTCGCTCCTAAGGGGAGCCCAAGATAAGACATAGGCAATTGTGCAACTCTACATTCCAGTATTGCCGCCAAGTCCTCCACATTATCAACAACCCCCACTGGAATGGCCTCAGACTTCCCCAGATTTATTTTCAACCCAGAGACCGCTTCAAAACATAGGAGCAAGCGGCGCAAGTTCCTAATCTGCATATCGTCTGCATCACAAAAGATCAATGTGTCATCTGCAAATAACAAATGAGAGACCTGTAGGTGACCAACCGCAAAGCCTCTCAACAAACCCTCCGTCACGGCTTTCTCAATCATTCTACTAAGTGCCTCCATCACAATAACAAACAGCAAGGGGGACAACGGATCACCTTGCCTCAAACCTCTACTACTTCGGAAGTACCCTTCAGGGTTGCCATTAACTAGGACTGAGAACGACACCGTAGAGATACAGAATTGAATCCACTTGCACCATCTATCCCCGAATCCGCATCGCCTAAGCATGTACATAAGGAATCCCCAATTGACGTGATCATACGCCTTTTGAATATCAAGCTTACACAACATCCCTGGAACCCCCTGCCGCGTTCTTGAGTCAATGCATTCGTTCGCAATAAGAACCGAATCCAAAATCTGACGTCCCTTCACAAAAGCGTTCTGGAACTTGGACACCACTTTTCCCAACACCTCCTTTAATCTATTCGCCAACACTTTTGCTATAATCTTGTACACCCCACTGACCAAACTAATAGGCCGATAGTCCGTGATATCCGACGCTCCCGGTTTCTTTGGAATAAGCACGATAAACGTAGCATTAAGACTTCTCATAAACCTGCCACGTTCAAAGAAATAAGTGATTGTATCCATAATGTCTGTTCGCACCACCTCCCAACATGCCTTATAAAATGAGAATGAGAAGCCGTCTGGTCCAGGGGCCTTATCCTCATTCATATTAAACACCACATCCTTAACTTCGTCCTCTTCAAATGGTCTCTCAACCCAGCTGGCATCCTCTTCGGTAATCGTGGAGAAGTCCAGCCCATCCAACTCAGGCCTCCACACAAAATGCTCCCGATAGAGATTCTGATAGAATCTCACCTGCTGATCCACAATAGCCTGTGGGTCTTCATATGTAACCCCATCCACCTCCAATAGTGTAATAGAATTGTTGCGTCGATTAGAATTGGCGACCCGATGAAAGAACTTTGTGCATTTGTCGCCTTCCTTCAACCACATTACCCTAGACTTTTGTCTCCAGGCAATCTCCTCCATCTCCACCAATCTCTCCAAGTCTCCCCTTAACCTACCACGCCTCTCCCTTTCCTCCCCATCCAACCCTCGACTCTCCTCCTGCCTATCCAACTCTTCTATGTCTGATAAACATTGATTCTTGTGACAGTCAATGTCTCCCACCTCCTCCCCATTCCACTTCTTCAAATCCCCCTTCAATGCCTTCAATTTCAGATGTAGAATATAACTAGGAGATCCTCTGAAATCGTAGGAGGCCCACCAATTCCGAACTCGCTCCCCAAAACCTTCAACTTTAAGCCACATCTTCTCAAACCTGAAAGGTCGTCTTCTACTACCCCTTATAGTCCCAGATAACGAGATAGGAAAATGATCTGAGTACACTCTCACCAATCTCCTCTGACTGACATCATCGTACTTAGCCTCCCACTCACCATTAATCAAAAATCGGTCAATACGAGATTGGACAGGTTGATCCCGATTGGATGACCAAGTAAACTCTCCCCCCATCATAGGCAGATCCACCAGCATATTTTCACTAATAAAACTAGAGAAGTCCTCCATAGCCCCTGTTAGTCTCCCACCACTCGACCTCTCAGAGGGAAACCTAACCACATTAAAGTCTCCCCCGATACACACTGGTAAGTTCCACCAAGCCATCATACCAGCCAGTTCATCCCACAAGCCCCTTCTGTTCTCATCTGAATTCGGCCCATAACGATTAAAACCACTTAACAGCATTACAATCCTACACGAACCATGTACATAAAACTAGACCCTGAAGAACAATCCCTGTCACTGTAAAGGTCCATAAATTTGAAACTCAGCATATATACATACCAGTCAATAGGTCACATTCTCATGGATATGCTCTATTAGAGCAGGAAGTAATCATTCTAAACAACTACAATCTAGAGCATACAAGGACAGCCTATATTATTCCAACAGTTTAATTAAACTGATGATAAGCGTTTAGTTCTGCAAACTAAGCTGAATAGCAAACCTTATGTGCTTTACAAAAATAAAGCAAACTTGCTAGTCAAGTTTGTAAAATCAAACCTTCTAACGTTCAAGTGCAACACAAAGGTGCCCAGAATAGTTAACAGCTACACAAGTTGACAAAATCCAATAGAGTAGAGTATAGCACATCCAGAGATAAATGACCTAAAAATTTCCTGCTTTCAGATTCACCAATTGAGAGGTCAGGATGAAATTTGTGATCCTCGGTTAATCCGTCATCTATCATCAACCACCATGAGATGCATCCCCTGGTATCCTCAGGGTCTACATGAGCCACTAGACTAGCTATTTCACCATGGTCCAGTTCAAATGCCAACGATAAGAAGTCTCTAGTCACTTTAATGCCGACAGTGAGGGCTTCCTCATGAAGCCACTGAATAACTTGACTAGCAACCTACAGTAGAATTTATGACAACAATAATTAAAGCAATGTCAATATAACATTAATTATAATAAGTTCAATTAGCTGAACAGAGAGGTTATGCATTTCATAAGCCCAACAAAAATGTTGATACATGTAGTTTGCCTGTCGAATTTTTATTTTAACTTTTTCCCTGGATTGGACCATACAGAGCATCCATCTGACCAAACTCCACCATGGCCAAAACAACAAGAACATACCATTCTGAACTATTACTTTTTTACTTTTAATTTCTTTTTCTTTTCATTTTCCATTTCCTTTTCTTTCTTAGAAATCCTTTAGCTCGACGGAGGACTAATCCACTTACCGTAACAAAAGTATGATAGCAGAAGCTTTGCTTCAAGATCATTCATATAAATCCTTATGGATCCAATATTAAGATATGTGCACTAATGTTTAAAAAAAAAAAAGGAAAAAAAAAAGAAAATTGAAGAAAGGTGATTACAAAGATAAATAAAACAAAATGTGATCAATTAAAGTCACTTAGCGTTCCATGCATCTCCTACAAAGTGAACAAGAAGCATAAAGGATGACTAGTTAGTTGTGATATCAATAGATGTATTGCATATGTGATGATACACCTTCATATAGATCACTCTGGAGAAGTTTATGATTCAAAGATTACCTGCTGGAGGAGTATTATAGGAAGATCTGCCAAGTCGCATTCATATGTGTTAATAGGACAAATGCTCTCAGGCTTTCCATTAAATAGGCCAACAACGTTGGGATTACCTTCCCCTTCCACACTAATGGATTCATCAATCACCACCACCTTAGTCCAAAACAGAGATCTTACATTCTTCACATTGCTAGTGCCAGATGACTGAATTTGGCTTCCAGCATGAAGAATCGACTGAGGAACCTTCATTGATAAAGACCATGAAGACGTCCGCGAATGCCAAGTAGGATGAGATATCAACTGGACATATGGAGTTCTGCAAACCTTCAAGTGTGGTAATACATCGATGAAATATTATGTCTAGACAAAGATAAAAGGGGCAATCATAAAATATAAACAGTTCTTGTGAGGAAATCTTCTTTTGTGAATGAAATGAAAAGACTCTCTCAAAACAAAAATCTTAATGCCTTCTGATACATAGGATACATCAATAAGGAAATTAAGTGCATACCAGATTTTCAAGCTCTGACAGAACTTTGTTTGAGAAGATGCTGTGAGCTAGAGACATGCAGAAATGATCCAGAATATTTAAGTTGTCCTTTGATTGCTGACCAAATATCTGACTTCTAAAAGAAGATGTGGTCTTTTCTTTTGCTTTCACAAACACATATTCATGAAACAGTTGCTGCAAGTAAATCTCAAAACTAATTCGATTCGGAAACCCCAATTTCTTCACATTATCTTTTCCTTCTCTAAAATTTGACCCAACCAATAATTCAGAAGGTACAGTTTCAGTTTTCGAACTGTTTGTGCCTGCTCCACTGACTATCTTATTATCTTGTCTAGATAGCAGAAGTGAAATGGAAACAGATGCTCCTTGATTAATGCTCAAGCGCAGATAGTTTTCTTGTATCCCAGTCAGATTTACACTTAGAGAGGAATTACATGCTTCGCGACTTACCAATTCAAACACCTATAACCATGAATCAAGAATATTGTCAAATTATTATACAGATGCAAGAAGGGAAGAAATCTCTTGCTCGTGATAGATGGAAAGAATGGATGAAATGGAAGAATCCGTAGATGTATGGATATATATACAAGGAAAGGGCGAGGAGGAAAAAACAATTGTACCTGCTCGTCAAAGATGGCTCGATGAACCTCACGGAGGAGTGAATGTGTTTTCCTCACGCATTCATCATCATTAGCATGTTCTTTGATAGTTTCTGTGGAAGAATCTTCAGACAAGGCATGCATGTTGGCCTCACCGGATCTTCTCATATTATTAGCAGAATGGGAACCAAGAAACTCAAATCGAAGAGAGCGGCATGAATTTGGGGGCATATTCACAGCCAGCATTCCAGCTGTGTCATGCTCAATAGGAATTGTAGACAAAGAAGATGGGCGAAGTGACACGGAATTATCATATAATGTATTGTAAAATAAATCAATGTAGAACCCCTCATTACCAGAGGCAGCAGCCACCAATCGATGTCGTTTAACTTTCCAATTTTGCTGCAATCTGTTTGTTCATTTATAAACATACCAAATAAGATTAACATTGGAAGAATAAAGAAGTGATATACAGCAAGTATAATGCATCTTATGATCTGAGACTCGATAAATCTACAGCTTGCAGAGGCATTGACACTCACCTAATGAGAGCACCATAAAATCTCGCTTCTCTAGCTACCTGCTTTTCTAATGCTGTTGCAGATTTCTTGAAATATTTTCCTAGATGCTGCGAATCAATACATGTAAGACCCCGTACATTAGTAACATATAGCATTTAAATGCAAAGTAATAGTAATCAACCACAAAATTATATATGATAGCTTGCCAGAAAATATAGACTATATTTTAAATGAATAAATAAATAACTAAAAGACTAGTCACTGCCTATCCATTGTGTAGAGTAATTATTAATTATTTACAGCTAAAGGGGCAAACTCAAAACAGCAAAAGGGGAAGATAGAAGAATACCCGGAAACACTGTAGCTTGGTTGCAGTAGATACAGCCAGGTCAGACAAAAGCTCGTTTGGTAACTGCTTTGGCCTGGTCATGCCTGCAACCGTTACTGCATCATTTGCCTCTACCTATACACAGTATATCATACCAGTAAATTATGAATGTACCTTCAATATTTTTATCATTCTTCTGTGTAGCATATTTCCTTTCTAATGGGTGTTTGCATAGCCAACGAAAGTAAACCAGAATATTGAGCAAAAGAACATAATAAAACTTGCAAAAGTAACTAGACCGCTGATCAGATGATGTGCTTATGTCATAGTTCGTCAAGAATGCCGCAGTATAAGTCAATCGGAACCTGCGATTCCTAAAATATCACTCAACATCACCCTAGTTGGAATGTCTGATATATAAACACAAATTATGTTGAGTGTCTCAGTAGTATGCATAGTATAATCGAACATATGTGGACATGGAGTAAAAAGCCTTCACAAATGGCACTCAAGCCATAAACTCTCGGTGCTTAATGAAGACCTCAAGTAATCCATGCCTCAAGGTGTACGCTTCAGGCACTTTCTAAGAAAATGCTCTCATCATTCTTTATTAAAGTCACTTGTTAATTATTATATTCTAGAATCCTACTGAGTTTAGGAGTCCTTGAGTCTCCATATTAGTGCTTTTAATTCATAACTAACAAGATTATAGAGTTTTACGGAGCTTCTGAAGCTTTCGGTTTTCATGAAGCAATTTCAGTAACTTAAATTATCAAAACTTAAATATTCCTTTATAGAACCCAAATGCCGAATCATCCATGATCTTGAAATACTTGGAAGAGAATTCAAAGAAGAAATTTAAGAAAACAAACTTGAGACAATTCAGGTCCAGTTAATCTCTCTAAAGAGTTTGCATTTTAACTAAAAAGTAGTCCTTTTGCGATCCTCTCGTTGAGCGCATCAAAAGGCTTACTAAAACATGCTTCAATGTAAAAACCAAACTAAAACGAATTCAAAATCCAAGTCGAACACAAATTTTCTCTTTAGTAAGATTTCTTCATAAATACCTCAAAAATAAGATAATAGAAGTAAAATACAAACTAATTCTAATTGAAAGCTAAAAAAATAAAAACGAGAAATTTCTAATGAAGTTCAAATGCAAATAAGTAAAATAACTTGCCGTATTGATGAGATCGATGATGACAGAGAGCTCTTGGTGAGCCAACTGCAGATTTTCCACTAGGCTCTGCCATTGCCATGGATGCTGATTGGTGGTTGTACTCTCCTTAGCAGAGGTTTTACCTTCACTCTTCTGCTTCTTACTAGGATCCTCTCTCTCCAATGCCCACCCAAAGTCTATTCTCCTAATCAAATTCAGCCTCTTCTCATCATAATCCACATCGCTGCCATAAATACATACAAATAAATTATGAAAACTATGAAGTACATAGATATACAAATACAAATGTGTATATAATTATATATATAATGAGAGTTCCTACGAAGGAAAGCGTTCGGTGCCGTTTTCTTCAATAGCATCCAAGCGCTTAATTGGGAGCTTGTCGATCGATATTTCAATATCTCCATCCATTGTTCTTACTAGAATTGCTGGGAGAATGTGAATTGGAGCCTCCTGCGGATGCCGCCGTTGGACGGAGAAGTTGGGGTGACTGGTGGTGAGTGGTGAGGTCAGCGAATTGACAGGTGATTTGTACGTAGAAGTTGGGGTTTTTTTTTACCGAAATCAGGATTTAGGCTGAATTTAGGTTTAGGCTGGGAAACCGCTTAGATTTTTAAAGGGTAAAAAAAATAGGGAAGATTACCTCTTTCACCAATTTCAACTATTTTTTTTTTCATTTTCATTTTCATTCTCTTTGTGTTTTTCATTTCAACCACATGTTCTATTAATCAAATAATATTACACATAAACTCAAAAAATTTCTTTACTTTTTAACTACACATTCTTCCATCAATTACTATTCAAAAACTAATTTTTCTCCCAAAATGTGTCAAACATAGGCATCCGTTTGATTTTCATTATTATAGAATGTAAATAAAAAATATAGTCGTTATTGAGACCCTCATACGAGATAGAAATTCTAAATTAATAACTTGATGTGATATATAACAGTCATATTTTTCATTTTTATAGATGAAAAATGAGAAACAAACGAAGACTAAAGTTTGGGAAGATTATGAGGTTGTTCTCTTTATATTTCAATTTTGTGTTTTAAGTGCCCATTTTGAGACTGTTGAAAATGTGTTCTTTTTGACATTTTGAAAACATCCCAAACGCATTTTGAAAAATTTGGCTTGATTATAACTGAAAACACCTAAAACAACAATTTTTAAATTTGTCGTTTTGAATTTTCTTTGTAAATTTTTAAATTATTTTCAAAAACGAGTTGTCACTATTTTGAAAAATCGAAAACAGAAAACGATTTGAAAATGGTAAAGAGAACAAGTCCTACATCTTTCACCAATTTCAAATTTAAGATATTAAGGTTTATAATTTTAAATCTCATTTTTTTTTCAAATTTTGTTTATAAATTAATTAATTAAACATCTATTTTATTAATTAAATATATTAAGGTTACAATTTCATATAATTTGATCACAAATTCCATATAATTGATCACATATTATTAATTGATCACAAATCACAATTTTTATACGTCACAAATAATTTTACAGTCACAATTCAAAAAATTTATAGGTCGCAATTTGCTCTTTAATCACAAATAAAAAATTTATACCTCACAATTTATTCATCGATTGCAAATTTATCAAACTAATAAGTCAAATATTATTCATTGGTCACAAATCACAAATTTATATGTCACAAATTATTTTACGGTTACAATTCAAAAATTTTATAGGTCACAATTTGTTCATCGATCACAAATAAAAAATTTATACGTCACAATTTATGTATTGATCACAAATCACAGGTGTTATAAATCACAATTTATTAGACAATCACAAATTATCGATTAATATTATTATTAATAATTTTTTAGGTCACACATTATTTGTTGGTCACAAATTATAGAATTTTAAGGTCACATTTTAATAGTTAGTCACAATGAACCAAATAATTGGTTACATACACCAAAACACCCCGCTCCCAATCCCGATCCACCACTAATACTTGGTCACAAATTAACCAAATAATTGATCACAGACACTATCCTACCATCGCTAGAACTAATACACTCCTAACAAAAATTATCACAGCCACCCCTACCATTGCCACCACAAGCCACCATCGCTGCCACCACTACCATTTTTGCAACACCACCATCAACATCACCACGATGCACTAACAACAACACCGCACATACCGCCAGTCACCACCGCCACTACCTCCAAAACAACACCACCACACAGCACTCACTACACACCACATACATCACTGTCACCACCATACCACACACAGCACCCACTATACACCCCACACCCAACCCAACCAACGGACATAGCACCGCACCCAACCACTGCATCCAAACCAACCACCACATACAACACCACGCCCAACCCAGATTTTCGTTACCTGTGGACCGCGCTCACTTCCAAAAGTACAAGTCATAGATACCGAAGTGAACCATTGAACACCGCTCACTGCAGGAAGAAGAAGTCATAGTGGCGATCTGATCTATTGAGTGCGGCTGTGCGCCACAATCCTATGAAAATCCGAACGACAACGACGATCTCGCACTACGCATGAAGACACTTAGTTCGTCGAAGAGGAATAGGGAAAGAAGACTGAGAGAAGATAGAAGGAGGAGGAAAATTCTAGGGTTTGCCAGTTTAGGATGAAATTGATTAGGATTTGGATGAAAATCGTATAATTAATAATTAATATTTAAAAATGAAATATCTGATTTTTAAAAAGTGAAACTTTGTATTTGAAATTGAATCTTGAAAATTTTGATTTTGTGTAATTTCTACAAAAAAATACGGAGCTACCAAAATTTCAATCATATTTTGTGATATCTGATAAAATATTATGATTTATTATTTAATTAAACATATCATGATATCAATAACACAGAGTTACATCAAGTCACTGTTACAAAAACACAACTTTTAGATCACATCACATATTTTAATCACGGATCGAAAATTATTTATTAGTTACAAATTATTCAATCAACTAGTCACAATTACTTTCATCTCCCGCGATCAACACTGCCCAAATCATGCCGCTACCTCATACCACCTCCGCCTCCAATGCACCACTACCACAACTTCCGCCTCAATTAACTACCAACAGACTTCACATTCATCTCAAAATCATTGCTTCTGATGGGTAAGAAGATACTTAATGTGGGTGGGGATAGTGTGGCAAACAAGTCGTCGGCTCGCATGACCTATTGTTCGACTAGAATAAAGTTCGAGCTGAGTCAGCTCGAAGCTCGTTTGTACGAGCCAAAGCTCAACTAAGCCTAAAAATGAGATTTAGCCCGAGCTCGGGTCAGATCGCGAGCTATAAGAACCCAAATACAGACTGACCTGTATGTGGGCTCGTGCGGCTTTTAAAACCACTTGCATGATTAATTTTCTTAATTTGTAAATTAATGACCACTTAATTTGTAAAATTCAATAACTTGCATAATTACTTTTTAAGTTATAAATTAACGATCAATTTTCGTATATTTGAATAATAATAATAATAATAATAATAATAATAATAATAAAAAAAAATAATCAAAAAACTCGTGAGCCTGCTTGAATCAAAGCCCGGCCTAACCCCATTTTTTAGGGATTTGATAAGCTTAGCTCCACTCGAGCCTTTTTTTTTGACGAGTCGATATCGAGCCCCGAGCTTGGGCTCGCGAGTCGGCTCAATTCGATTTGGCTTATTGCCACAACTATGGGGACCCCATATACAAATGTTTAGAAAGTATAAGTGAGTGGTTGTAGTAGGGGTGTAAAATATGTTTTTAAATTAAAAAATAATTATAACATGATTTTTGAAAATAATAATAATTAGTACCTAATTTTTAAAATTGAAAATTAAAATATAAGGTTTAAGGTTATTTTCTCATAAGTTGCACTCCATCTCCATTTAGATACAAATTTATTTTGAGAATTTGATACCTAACTATGAAACCGAAAACTAAAATATTCTAGGTGTTTCTAATTTTCCCGTTTCAAATTAAAAAATGGATAATCGGTAGCAATGAAATTGGTGCGATATTAATTCATAATAAGTGTATTTTACACGCTTATTTATGCTTTTAATCTTGATAAATTATGATTAATCTAATTATTTGAATGAATTGTACCTAATTGTGAATTTATGTGATTTGTAGGAAAAGATCAAGCTTGAGTGCAATTGATGAAAAAAAAATAATAAAATGGTGATTTTGAGCTTAATTGGAGATTAATTTATATACTTGAAGATTGTCCAGGGTTGAAATCAATCAATTGGAAGTAGTTTTGGATGCAATTGAATGATTTAATGAGATTAAGGATAAAAAGATGACAGATAGAAAGCTTGGGGACCAAAATAAAATTTTTGAAAAATTGAAGGAACAAACTACAAAAATTGGAAAATGGACCGTAGGTCAACCACGGTATGCAAACCAATGGCCGACCTGTGGCCTTTGGAAATCCCTGTATGCCGCGGATGGCTAGCAGATTTGCAACCCGCGATGTCACGGACCGTAGCTTTGCTTAAGCCCCGTGATCCTATCGCAGCCGTAGTTTGTCAAATTTCGACCGCACATTGTAAATAATTTATTTAAATAGATAGAAATTAGAAAATTTTAGTATGATTATTTGGCCTAAAGACGTCTCCTACCGTCAGTTGGGTTTTTGTTCCGAAATCTATTATAGGGTGTATTAGTCTTTCAAACATTTTCAAGCTTTTCAGTGTTCGCTTCCTACACTAGCCATTGTGATTTCTTGCCTTTGTCAATTTTAACATTCAACTTTCAAGCAATCAACGATCAAATTTATTTCAATGCATGTCAATCTCATGTTGTAAGCATTCTTTTAATTATGATCAAACTTACTTTCGTCCCGAAATGATTGAGAAAAGTGGAAGGTAGTCTAGCGGAGCAAACTACTGCCGCACGGTATTCCTTTTTGTGTTAAGAGAAGGTAACTCGTGAAAGTTGGTATCAGAGCTGGGGTTCAAGACCCTTGATAAGAAAGCCATGGATCTAGATCCAAATTCCTCGAACACCACAGATGTGGTAGATATTCAAAAGAGGAATACAAAACAGCGCTTGGAGGCGCTAGATGTAACAAACACAAGGTTGTGTTTTGCCATGGAGAGCCTCGAAAAAAAGGTCGAGATGGCAGAGACGGAAATTCGGGAATTACGCATCCAACTGGATGAAAGCCAAGAGGCTTGCGCAGCTATGATTGAAACTGTTGCTATCATACCTGATCTGCCAGAGGAGATGGAAGCGTTGAGAGCTCAGTTACTAGTTTTTCAACGCGTGGTTGGCAATAGGAAAGTCACCACATAAGAGCCTGTGCATAGGCTCAGCGTTCCAGAATCGTGTACCTACGGAGGGGCCTGCGATGCTAAAGAAGTTGACGATGCAACGACACTTTCTTGAGACTTCGATCAAAGACGAAGTAAGAAAGGTTATAACAGCTACCATGTATCTAGGTGACGATGCAAAACTATGGTGGCGAACAAAGTATGCTGATATTCAGGCCAACAAGGTCCGAATATATGATCTTCTTAAGGAAGCAATGAGATCTTAGTTTTTCCCAGAGAATGTGGAATATAAGTATGTAAGGGCCTTTCAAGAACTGAAACACACAAGCTACACCAGGGAGTATGTAAAAGACTTTTCAGGAAATATGCTGAATATTCGAGATATGTCGGAAAATGATAAGCTATTCACTTTCATGGAAGGGTTAAAACCGTGGATATGCACGAAACTTCAGAGACAAAAGGTCACTGACTTGAGCGCAGCTATGAAAGACGTTGAACGTGTGAGTGACTATCAACCAGAATTGAGAGAGTATCGACTTTCGGGAAATAGTCAATCTATTGAAGGTGGAAAGAGACCTTACAGATCCAGCTCGAACTCAAATGGAGGAGAGCGTTACTCTCAGAATAGGGTAGGATCCTATCAAGGCAACCACCAGAGTAACTCGCAGGGAAATTATCAAACCAGCCGTCAAGGAAATTATAACGGTAGTACCAATAATGACTGGAATCATGGAAAGGCAAAGGAGGGCAGATCGGATGTCGCTCCTAAATTGAAGTGCTTTTTATGTGAAGGACCTTATCGGGTGGCGGAGTGTCCTCAGAAATGGATGGTGAATGCATACTGTCAACTAGCAATTGGTGGCTCGAGTTCGAAACAAAATACCCCACAAGCTAGCTGTCATGGCGACACCGACTCCGGAGGGGATAAGGATGTAGTTGGTGCATTCTCACATTAGTGCAATACACTATCGCATCGAGCTACTAAAATGGATAAAGTTCCCTTGAAAGATTAGAAGATCGAAGAATCGAAGGCTTGCATTTGCAGGGCTAAAGGCCTAATGTACATTGATGTGAGGATCAATGAAAAGCCAGGCAGGGCTATGGTAGATACCGATGCTATCCACAACTACCTCGCAAGTTCCGAAGTGGAGTGGCTTGGACTTGCTCTAGAAAGAGTTAAGGGGAAAGTTAAAGCTATCAACTCCGCCGCTCAACCAATAGCGGGAGTAGCAAAATCTTTGTCGATCAGAATAGGTCCATTTGAAGGAAAGACGAATTTGTTGACAGTTCAGATGGACGATTTCAAGCTCATTTTGGGATTGGAATTTCTCCGGGATACAAAGATAGTAGTGTTGCCGCATCCCGACTCTTTAATAATGATGAGTAGTAAATCATTTATTATCCCCACACAAGTTGGGAAAACACGCGAGAAGGGCATTTTGGTCATGCAATTTAGTAAAGGTTTCAAGAGGAATGAACCATCATTCTTGTGCACTCTTCAAGTAGAGGATATTAAAGAAACAACTGACTCGATTCCAAAGCCTATCACAAGGCCTAAGGAAGTTGAAGACGGCTTGCCGGATGAATTATCAAGGAAATTACCACCAATGAGGGATAATTGATCGTGGGATTGGACTTGTTTCGGGTGCCAAACCTCCCACCAAGGTACCTTATCGTATGGCTCAGCCGGAGCTTGAAGAGCTTCGAAAACAAGTGGTAGAAGTGTTGAGAAGTGGGACAATCGTGGAGTACACTTCTGTACTACTACAACGTCCATACTATTAGCCTCAAAGGCGGGGCGGCATTGCAAGTTATGGGAAAACTTGTCTTGTTCATCAGCTAGATGTGGCAGATCATCAGAAAAGGCAGACTTACTGGAGCCCTCTTTCATCCCGAATAGATCAGTCAAGAGTGGATTGATGGACTACATTGGTCGATTGCAAAATGTTGGAGACTTTGGCACTATTATCATCGGGATGAACCATTTATCTAAAGATACAACTTTCACCACATCGCCCAAGTATGTATAAGCCGAAGAGACAGCTCAACTTTTCTTCAAACATATTGACGAATACTGGGGACCGCCTATCGTCAATGATCGAGATTCTCGATTTACCAGCATATTTTGGATCGAGTTGTTCAAACTTCTTGGTTCAACTTTGAGCATGAATTCTAGTTTTCACCCATGATCAGACGGACAGATGGAGCGCTTCAATTCCATGCTGGAAGATTACTTTTGGCACTTTACCTCTGTGTCACATGAAATTTAGGTGAAACTTGCGGATGTGGCTCAAATATATTTCAATGCTCAAAAGAGCTCTTCTCCCAATAAGAGTCCTTTTGAAATTACTTTTGGTTAGCAACCGTTACTTTTCCATACTATAGATACCGATCAGAAACAGTACAAAAGTCTGCAGATCTGAAGCGACCAGTGTTTAAGTTGAAAAGATCAGAAAAGAAGATTGCTGAAAAGATTCTTGGCTACCAAACTACTCAAGCTTCTAGGAAATATTTTCAAGAGTACTTGGTCAAATGGAGCAGATGCAACAGCGATAAGAATACTCAATGGCTCTGAGGACGTCGCCAAAATAAATGGGGGAGAATGTTGATAGGAATGTAAAATACACATTTTACATATTTATTTAATGCGTTCATATGACTATTTTATGCCTAAATGTACTTAGTATTCTCATATTTTGGTTTATATGACAATTTTATGGATATGACGTAATTTTGAAGAAATAGGTGAAAATGACCAAAGTGAAAGGAAATAAAAGTTCAGGGATTAAAGAGAAAATAATATAAACTTGTTTCTAACCTTGAGATGAAGATTCGAGAGCGTTAAAGGTCAATTGGAGGAAGAAATGAGTCAAATAGATGAAATATGGTCAAGACATTATCACATATCAACTTTCAAGCTGAAAAATTTTGCATCGATTTTCAGTCTCATATTATGACCAATTTGGGATATGGAAAAGATTGAATTCGATGATATTTTTTGAAGCAAAGTTGTATCTCTTTAAGTTAGCTTTCCAACACATCTTGAATCACCTCAATTAGACATCGATAGAGAACGTTATGGCCAAAACACTAAAAGCTGTGCGAGAGGAAGTTTTGTAAAACCATGCGGTTGCATGACTTTAATTCCATACGGCCACACAGACCACTTCCGAGAGTTTGAGGGCTGAGTTCATCTGTTCCATGTGGCTGCAAGCCTCTAAACCATGTGACCGCAAGCCTCTAAACCATGTGGCCGCATGGTTCATTTTCAACACGAAGATTCTGGTTTCCTAATTCCATTTCACTACTTATGGAAACAAGTTTTTTTGATATTTATTAACCCTATAACACACGAAAAAGATACGAGAACGCCTCCAACCTATTTTCTCTATATTTTTTTTAGATCTATCATGTGTAACTAACTCTTGGTGTTTGATTGAAGGATATCGAAGCCTTGGAAAATATTATAACTGTGAGATCCACATATTTTCATTGTTTAATTTATATTTTCTATATTTAATATTCTTTTATTGCCGTGTTTGATTACCAAGAGATCTATTAGTTTTTCACGTATTGCAATCTATAGGTTAAATCTCAAATCCGTAATTATTTGAATTATTTAACTTGTGAAGTACTATAATTTGATAATTTTCTGCGATAGAGGTTTTTGAATCTTAAGAAGAATGTTTAAATAGATTGAATGCAATCGCTGGTGTTTGTATTATCTAGTTCATCGATTTCTCTATTGTTTAAAGCTGTTATTAAATTGAATATTTAGCGCTGGTCTGAGATTATTTGATAATTATAGTTAATTAGAACGCTAGTTTCTGATTAACTAAAATTAAGGAGAAATATAAATTTATTCCAACGATAAATATTGTGAATGTGAATTGATTATTCTTTATGGATTGATGAATGATTATAAATCTCCAATGATGAAAGTTGACTTTGATCAAGACTCGTTTCATTGATTTAATACAACTCGTTAATTTACATTGTTATTTGTTATAAGATTGATTTCGTTATAAAAAAAACTCCCCCACTCGTTATACGAAACATAAATTATTGAATTGCACACTATTCGTGGGATCGACCCTTACTTTCATTGCTACATTAGTTTTAGAGGTTTAATGACTATTTTTGGGTGCCGACGACAGTACACCAAATGTCATGGGTCGTAGCTTTGCTTAAGCCCCATGATCCTATAGCAGCCGTAGTTTGCCCAACTTCGACCGCACATTGTAAATAATTTATTTAAATAGATAGAAATTAGAAAAATTTTAGATGATTTTTCGGCCTAAAGACGTCTACTACCGTCTGTTGGGTTTTTGTTCCTAAATCTATTATATGTGGTATCAGTTTTTCAAACATTTTCAAGCTTTCTAGTGTTTGCCCCCTGCACTGGACATTGTAATTACCTACTTTCGTCTATTGTAATATTCAGTTTTCAAGCAATCAATGATCAAATTTATTTTAATGCATTTCAATCTCATGTTGTAAGATTTCTTTAAATTGTGATCAAACTTTCTTTCGTCCCGAAACGACCGAGAAAAGGCAAAAGGTAGTTTAGGGGAGCAGACTACTGTCGCACATTGTTCCTTTCCGTGCTAAGAAAAGGTAACCCGTGAAACATGGCCTAGCAGCAAGACCTCCCCTGTTAGGGCACATTTTTTTATCTTTTTTTATTTTCTTTTATTCTTTATCAAGTTGATCTTTTGCGGGAACTCTTATATGAGATATAATATTATATAAAGATTTAATCTAAAGAAAAAAGGCTCCATAGTTTTAAAATTAGAGACAAATACCCGAAGAAAAGCAATAAATCAAGTTATCAAGACTAGGGTTTGAAGCATTGATTTGGGCAAGAAGAGAATCATGGTGCATGATTCATCTATTTCTCTATGTAGGTAAACTTTTTGGTAAGGGGAACAATGTAGTTTGTTGCAACCATTTTATTCAATTCTCAATTCTAATTCTCAATTTTATACGTGTTGATTTTATTTATGGTATTTAATACTTGAATTACTTGACAAACAATTCAATGATCTTGCAAATAATTCAATGATCTTGTGAATTTATAACGAGTCGATAGATAAGTTATAGGTTTGGACCACATGGTAGAATCTAGGAACTAGTATAAAAATGAAAAAATATATTTTTTAGTTAATGCGGCCATTTTATGGATTATTAAAAATTTAATGCATTTAATTAAGGTGTATCCTAATTCATATATATATATACTCTCTTAAAAGAGGGAGTTCCAAGATCACTATTCATTTGAATTTTTCACACTCAGTTTACCATTCCACGTGAAGACAAAAGAAGAAGAAAAAGTATGTCTCACAAGCTGCAATTGTTGACTAAATTGATACCAATAATTATTAAAAAAATCTGCAAACTGACAGTCAATTACTGTTGATTTTTATCCAGTGCTGATATAATTTGGAACATTTATTTCTTTGTGTAGAAGAATAAAAAATAAATAAGTAATTTTAAAATTGTAAAATTAATTTTTTTTGAGAAATCACAAGGTGAAATAAAAATGAGGATTTGGGTATGTCTACTATTGAATTAATTGGGAGAGTAAGAAATTTAAAATCATGGATAAAAAAACATTCGGGGAAAAAATGTAGACATTTATTTTAAGTAATTTATTCATTTTACGGAATACAAGATAAAAACTATTTTGTATTGTTAACATGTTAAAAAAAAGGAAAAAAAATGAAGAATGTTAAAAAAAAGGGCTCTTTACATTGCTCCACATACGGAAGGTATATGCGGAGCACATTTGTAGAGATGTGCTTGGCATTATGCGGAGCACTCCGCACTTGTGCGGAGCTGTACTTCGCATAATGCGAAGTGCACTCTGCATTTGTGAGGAGTGGAACTCCGCAATATGCAGAGTGTATGCAGAGTGCACTCCACATAATGCGGAGTTCCACTACACACTGAAAGTCCAAGATTGGCTAACCAAGAGGGATGGGGGTGAATTGATTTTTAAAACATTTTCTAAAATAAATTCAAGTTTTAAACAATATACTAGCAATTATAACAATTAACAAAATATGCACAAGTATAAAGATAATTAAATACGAGCAATCGAAGAATTAATCTAAATTCAAGCAAGTGAAGACTAAATAGATTAATTCAAATAATAAGCACAAATATAAAAATGATAAGTAAAAGGGATAGGGAGTGCAAACGATGTAATATGGAATGATAGGAATGTAAAATGCATATTTTTCCCTCCTTATTTTATGCGCTCGTATGTTTATTTTGTACCAAAATGTACTCATTACGCTCATATTTTGATTTAGATGGCAATTCTATGGATATTGCGTAATTTGGAAGAAATAAGTGAAAATTGTCCAAAATGGAAGAAAGTGAAAGTTCAGGGATTAAAGTGCAAATATTTAAAAGTTGTATCGACCCTCATGATGAAGACTTGATAGTGTTATAGGCCAATTGGATGAAAAAATGAGTCAAAGGGATGAAATATAGCCAAGACATTATCACATATCAACTTCCAAGTTGAAAAGTTTTGTATCGATTTTTAGCCTCCTATTGAGACCAAATTTGGGCATGGAAAACGATTGTATTTGAAGATAGTATCTGAAGCAAAGTTGTAGCCCTTTGAGTTAGATTTTCAACGCAACTTGAATATTCTCAATCGGATATCGGTGTTGAAATATATGACTAAAACATTGAAAATTGTTCAGCTGTGTACTGAGCGCCCACCCAACCATCAGAATGATTAACAGCAACCATTTTGTTTGCCTAGGCGCTCGCCCCACTTTCTACTGGGCACTTGCCCAGGCCAAATTGGGAAAAAAATTCTGCTATCCTAATTTAAGTCAACTACCTATGGAAACAGTTATGAATACATATTTTAAAACCCTTGAACACAACCAGAACGTACCAGAACGCCTCCAACCTGTTTTCTCTCTATTTTTCTTAGATCTATCATGTGTAACTAACTCTTGATACTTGGTCGAAGGAGATTGAAGCCTCGGAACCACATATTGTGAGATCTAAATGGTTTTTCTTAATTTAATTCATGTTTATTGAATATTCTTCTACACTTATTTTCATGATTGTTATGTTTAATTGCTAGGAGACCTACTAGTTTATTATTCGTCGCAATATACCGCTAAGTTAAATATCAAATCCGTAATTGTTTGATTCCTTTAACTTGTGAAGTACTAGGATTTGATAATTTTCTGCGATATAAGTTATTAAATCTTAAGAAAAATGTTTAAATAAATTGAATACAATCGCTGGTGTTTGTGTAATCTAGTTTATCGATTTCTCTATTGTGTAAAGCTGTTATTAAATTGAATCTTGAGTGTCGGTTTGGGGTTATTTAATAATTAGGGTTAATTAGAACGTTGGTTTCTAACTAACTAAAATTAAGAAGAAGTAGGAAAATTATTCCAACGATAAATATTCAAAATATGAATTGAATTATCATTACATCTATGATCAATTGTGGATTTTCGAAAGTGAATATTGACTTGGACCAATGTTAGCCTTTTGATTGTTTTCGTTAATTTAGTTTTCATTATTATTAATTGAGTTATTTACAATTGTTTGCATACAAAAACCCCACATCATTATACGGAGCATAAACTATTGAATTAAACACTTTTCGTGGGATCGACCTTACTTCCACTACTACATTAGTTTTAGAGGTTTAAAAACTATTTTTGGGTGTCTACGACAGCATACCAAATTTTGGTGCCGTTGTTGGGGAGTGATGCTAATTTATTTTTGTGCTTCTTTAGTTATTTATTTTATTTTGAAAAAAAAAATAAAAAATCGTAATTTTTAGTTTTTTAGGCAATATATTGTTTTTATGAATTTTAGCATAGATTTTTATTTATTTTTCTTATTCTAGTTTCTTTTTAACTTGTTTTTCATATTTTTTTTTAGTTTTCTTGATAGTTTATGCCCATAACTCGATCTCCTACTCAAGAAACTTGATTGCAAATATGGCCGTCAATTCTCAACAATTTGGCACTAGACTGACATGCCATCTACACATGTTAATGAGGTAAATGTTTCATCCATTGAACAACAACTTGCGAGTCTAACTACTCTTATTTGTCAAATGGCTGTAGGTACTATGCAAACAGCAAAAACTTGTGGAATTTGTTCATTGGTAGGCCATCCAACTGATATGTGTCCAACATTTCAAGAAGAATCCGTTGAACACGTAAATACAGCAGGTAGCTTTCCGGACAACCACAAATGAATTATAATCTTTATTCAAACACGTACAATAAAGGATGGATGGATCATCCATATCTTAGTTATAAGAATCGACAAGTGAATCAACCTATGAATCAAAATTGGCAGAATTTCCAGCAATATAATCAGCCATACCCTCCTAGACAACAACATGGCCAAACTTTTAACTCTAGTATGTCTTTAGAAGATATTGTTAAATCTTTTGTCACTAACACTTTACAATTTCAACAGGAGAGAAGGGCTAGCATTCAAAGTTTGGAGAATCAAATGAGTCAAATGGCTAACGCAGTCAGTAGGTTGGGGTCACAGAATACTGGAAAATTGACATCTCAAACAGTAATAAATCCAAAAGAAAATGTAAGTGCTATCACGTTGAGGAGTGGAGCGGAGGTTGAAGCCCCAGTGAAGGTAGCCCCTACATCATCGATGGAAGAAAATGAGGAATATATCACATCAAAAAAGAGTGCTCCCAACGATACTGAGTGTGAGTTTCCACCTCTTTCTGATTATAAACATGTACCCACTTTCCCTCAAACTTTAGTAGGATCTAGGAAATATGATCGAGATCATGATGAGGGCACGAAATTTTTAGTAAATGCAAGGTGAATATTCAACTTTTAGATTTTATTAAACAAGTGCCTCGTTATGCTAAATTTTTGAAACAATTGTGCACAAGTAAAATGAAACACAAATTGAAGGGGATTGAAAGGGTAAGAGTTGGAGAACATGTATTTGCAATAATTCAAAAGAAACTTCCTACAAAGTGCACGGATTCAGGTATGTTCACTATCCCTTGCATGATAGGCAATACTAAGTTTGAGAAGGTCATGTTAGATTCAGGAGCATCTATTAATGTCATGTCATATTCTTTATATACTTCCTTGAAACTACGACCTTTAGTTGACACTGGTGTGATAATCCAACTAGCTGATAAATCTAATACCTATCCTAAGGGGGTAGTTGAGGATGTTTTCGTGAAAGTTAATGATTTGGTTTTTTCTGCTGATTTTTATGTGCTTGACATGGGCAGTAGTAATCAAACTCTCCCTATTTTGTTAGGAATACCGTTCTTAAGGACATCCAAAACTAAAATGGACTTTCATAATGGCACACTAACCATGGAGTTTGATGATAAAGCTATTATACTTAATATCTATGATTCCATGAAACATCTGTGTAATAATAACCATGTTCATTTTATTGATGTGATTGATCAATTAGCACATGATGTTTTCGAATTTGTTGCTACAAAAGAATGTGAAATTGTCAATATTGAGCATCTTGTGAAGGAAAAAGAGGAGCTGGCCTTAAACATTGAGTTACAAAGAACTGTGGTAACATTAAATACTCTTTCAAAGTCAGGTACCAGTTCTTGTTTTGTATTACCAGTTTCTAATGAGAATCCTCTATCTTCTGTTTTGCAGACTTTCATTTCAGATTTGAAGCCTCACCTTAGTCACTACAAGTATGTATTCCATGGAGGTGGAGGAACACTGCTAGTTATCATTCCCATTGAACTTGGTACACCGCAAGGAAGATCGAAGCCAACTATGATAGACCCGGGCTGAAGAAGGAGACATTGAGTCGAGCCTACGACAATAAACAGAGGCGCTGCTTGGGAGGCAACCCAATGAGAGTTCGTTCCTTTATCTTTTTATTTTTATTTTTATTTTTATTTTTCGCATTTCCTTTATTTTAATTTTAGTTATATTTGTCATTTTTCTTTGCATTGGATCTTACATTGGGGACAATGTAAGTTTTAAGTGTGGGGAGGGGATTTAGACTTATTGCATTTTAATTTTGAGCGAGTTGAATTTCAATACTTTTTGCATGATTTTTCAGGAAAATGAGTTGAGAGTTAAATAATTATTTTTGGTTGTGTATGTTATTTGCTAAAATTAATTAGACTTTTGAAGAACTTATAAGATGATTGAATGAATAATCCTCCAACTTAGAGTTGATTAGTGGAGTTGTTTTCTTTGATGATGGTAGTAACTAAATTCTGTAGACAACAGTCGGTGAGATTTTTTAGCCTTTAGACTGATACATCCATAACACTCTCATTATTTCTTTTTATGTGTGATATTCTTCCATGGTTTTGTTTCTCTAGAACTTGCCTTGATTCTTTTCAAGATCACATTGACACATGCATGCATGAACATGATTAAGGTCATCTTTGTTACATAAATAAGTTTCATTAGCCAAATAGCTGATCCTGTAATTGAATTTTCCATTGTTGAGCCCCTTTGAGCCTTATTACATTTTCTTTGTATAAACTCACATTACAAGCTTTAAACTGGAAAAACAATGTCTTTACCCAAGTCTTAGAGCTAGTAGGGTATTGTTGAATGTCATGAGAAGTGTGAGTATGCAAGAAAATAAGTGTGGGGGTATCAAGATTTATGGTAGTGCTATTATTGGTGAATTGCAACAAATTTTCTATGTCAATTCAGGGAATTCCAGTATTAGTGTATAATTTGAATTTTACATTGTGGAAGAAAAAACAAGAAGAAGAAGGAAAAAATGAATGATTGAAGAAAAAGAAAAGGAAAAAACAAGAAAAAAAAGTGATAAATGAGAGTGATTTTAATGTGAAAAAGATCTATATTCATAACTCTTCATATATCTCAAGAAAGAGTTCGATTTGTGTGGGATAGATGCAAAAATGATGAAGCTATCATGTGGAGTGGTTGGTTTACATGTTTGATATATATGTTTGAGTTAAGTCTATTTATCTTTACTCCACTAGTTTCAATGGCTCTTGAGTCACACACCCAAATGTTTCTCACCTTGACCATAAGCTACATTACAACCTTTAAAAAGTCATTATGATTCTTGTAAAGCATGTTATCTAAGTGGTGGCGAATGAGAAGATATGCAAGAATATGGTAGAACATCTCCATTGGAATGAATTTGAGCGAAACACTTACCATTTTAAACACATGAGAGTTGAGTGCTTATATCTGTGAGAGTTTGCATGTCTAGTTTACTCCATTTTCATATGAAAATGCTTGCTAATTGATTATGAGTTGTGTGAGATGTTTATTCATGATATTTTATGTGTTTTGAAAAAGTTCGATGGTTCTATGTTCTTGGCATTATGACCTAGCGTTTTTAGAGAATTAAATTTGAGTTTTGCCCGAGGACGAGCAAAATCTAAGTGTGGGGGAATTTGATATAAATGTAAAATGCATATTTTTTCCTCCTTATTTTATGCGCTCGTATGTTTATTTTGTGCCAAAATGTACTCATTACATTCATATTTTGATTTAGATGACAATTTTATGGATATGGTGTAATTTGGAAGAAATAAGTGAAATGGACCAAAATGGAAGAAAGTGAAAGTTCAGGGACTAAAGTGCAAATATTTAAAAGTTTTATCGAACCTCATGATGAAGACTTGAGAGTGTTACAGGCCAATTGGATGAAGAAATGAGTCAAAGGGATGAAATATAGCCAAGACATTATCATATATCAACTTTCAAGCTGAAAAGTTTTGTATCGATTTTCAACCTCCTATTGAGACCAGATTTGGACATGGAAAATGATCGAATTTGAAGATGTTATCTGAAATAAAGTTGTAGCCCTTTGAGTTAGCTTTTCAACGCAATTTGAATTATCTCAATCGGATATCGGTATTGAAATATATGACTAAAACAACGAAGGCTGTTTAGCTGTGTACTGGGCGCCCACCCAAACGCTTGCCTAAGCATCAGAATGATTAACAGCAACCATTTTGTTTGCCTGGGCGCTCGCCCCACTTTCTACTGGGCACTCACCTAGGCCAAATCGGGAAAAAAATTCTACTTTCCTAATTTAAGCCAACTACTTATGGAAACAACTATAAATACATATTTTAAAACCCTAGAACACAACCAGAACGTACCAGAATGCCTCCAACCTATTTTCTCTCTATTTTTCTTAGATCTATCATGTGTAACTAACTCTTGACACTTGGTCGAAGGAGATTGAAGCCTCGAAACCACATATTGTGAGATCTAAATGGTTTTTCTTAATTTAATTCATGTTTTTGAATATTGAATATTCTTCTACACTTATTTCCATGATTGTTATGTTTAATTGCTAGGAGGCTTACTAGTTTATTATTCGTCGCAATCTACCGCTAAGTTAAATATCAAATCCATAATCGTTTGATTCCTTTAACTTGTGAAGCACTGGGATTTGATGATTTTCTGCGATAGATGTTATTAAATTTTAAGAAGAATGCTTAAATAGATTGAATGCAACCGCTGGTGTTTGTGTTATCTAGTTCATCAATTTCTCTATTGTGTAAAACTATTATTAAATTAAATCTTGAGCCCTGGTCTGGGGTTATTTAATAATTAGGGTTAATTAGAACGCTGATTTCTAACTAACTAAAATTAAGGAGAAGTAGGAAAATTATTCCAACGATGAATATTCAAAATATGAATTTAATTATCGTTGCATCTATGATCAATTGTGGATTTTCGAAGGTGGATATTGACTTGGACTAATGTTAGTCTTTTGATTGTTTTCGTTAATTTAGTTTTCATTGTTATTAATTGCGTTATTTACAATTATTTGCATACAAAAATCCCCCATCACTGTACGGAGTATAAACTATTGAATTACACACTTTTCGTGGGATCGACTATTACTTCCACTACTACATTAGTTTTAGAGGTTTAAGGACTATTTTTGGGTGCCTATAACAGTACACCATGGAAGTTTGATCAAATGCAATGATCTACGTCCCGCGTTACCAAGTTCTCTAGCACAAGTAAGGCCCTTTTCACTATGTTAATTGACTTATGGTGCAATCCAACCTTTTATAATGCTTCCAATGACTTACAACCAAGGAGCACCAATCCTTTTACAACGTTGAGCTTCCGGGACCTCAACACGACCCACACTATTGAGCTTTACGGGACCTCAATATGACTCACACGGCGACTTGTAACAAGGAGCACCAATTCATATACAATGTTGATCTTTAAGGGATTTCAACACAATCCACAATTCAAATAAATTTTACAAATGAAATCTCTTTTCTTAATGAATGATAAATTCAAAGTTGAGTACAAAAAGAAATGTATGCTAACACTTTAATAGATAACATTGAATGAAGTTCAAGTGTTTTGTTAGACAAAACTTTGATGAATATGATAATCAAAACTTAGATTCAATCAATCAAAATGTTTCAAAGAGAAGATGAAGAAATAAGTACAATGCAGGTTCAAGAATCTCTCTTTTAATGAATGATTATAATGAATTAAGTGGTAAGAGAAAAATGAGAAACTTTGATTAATAAGATTGATTTTTCAAGTTTGATTCAATCAATCAAAGTTTTAATATGAAGAAGTAGAATAAGTTTATGTAATGTAAGTGTCGAGAACTTTTTCAAAAATATATTTTTCTTTTAGGATAGATATAAATAAGTTAAGTACAAAGAGAAATGAAAAACTTTGATGAGTGAAATGATTTTCAAAGATAAGATCAATCAAATTTTTTTTCAAAGAAAATAAATTGATAAAGATAAATAAAGAGTAAAGATCAAATATTTTATCTTAAAAGAACCTCTATACAATGCTCTTAGAAGTGTATTTTTTGAATGCAAGAAGAGATGATATTTATAGCAATGCAACGGGCAAAAATCTGTCTTATCGGACGCACCGTACCGGACGATCAACTAGTCATTGCAGCATAACAGTAAAAAAAATTGACCGTTACTGCCATACTGGATGTCGGTTGACCGTTGACTTTTTTGTTTTTTTTGGAGATATGTGATCTAAGTTCAAGTATCACTTTAACAAATCAATCTTACTTTTGATAAAAAATATTTTATGCAAGTGATATGAAAATAACTTTGTGCACCAAATGATTTTTGAGCTATTGTCATTCATTATTAATGATCAAAGTGTTATACCTTTACATATGATCTTGAAAGTCTAGTCTTTGATCTTATTTCGAAGTTTCTTTCATTGTTGGTCTTTGATGCTTGACTTAGATCTTGACATTCTTCATGAGCCCGATTTAATAGTCTTGATTTTTGATCTTTTAAGCTCTCGTCTCGAATGATTTGACTTGAATTCTTAATATTCACTTTGCTATTTATTTCGAGTCCGATTTATGATGTGTTGATTTTGACAATACTCGATAGATTTTAACATTGAACTATCATAACTCAAAATCAGTTGTTAGAAACAATATTAATCTTGTTTGTTATAATCAAAATATTGATGATGAAATCAACCATAGGTCAACAAGCACGAATGCAGAGTGAAACTTCGCATTATGCAGAGTTGCTCCGCATTGTGCCTACAGAGCAAATGCTCGGCATCTCCTTTTTTTAACTCACCTTTTTTTTAAAAAAATCTTTCTTCATTTCATACATACATATAATAAATTCAAAATTTCTTTTGTGTCTCCGCACCCGTGCCTTTTTTTATTTCTTTTTTTTTTGCCAAAAGTTCTACTTATTTACATTTTACACAAACTATAAATACAATTTATTTATTAATTATTTAATTCAAAAATATTAGAAAATATTCAATTCTATACATACATAAAAATCAAAATTCCTTTCGGGGGTGTTGCTACCGAGCCCCCACGAGGGGCGCTGCCCCCTCAACCCCAGTGACCTGACCAGGCAGGTCGATCCCCATCGGGGGCATTGGCCCCGAACCCCCACGAGAGGCGCCACTTGTCAATTTGGTCAAAAAATATGTAACTTATTTCAATTTACTTCATATACTCCGATTTTTTATTTTTATTATGATTTTCTTTACTTGTCATATTTTTAGTCATTCCTGATTAATAATATGGATGAAATTATATCTAAATTTACTTCGACACTAACATTGCTTTCAAAATAACAAAGTTCGTGCATTGCATGGATCAAAACTAGTATATATATAAAGTTGAGTTATTTAAATAGAATCAATTTGAATTTGAGTGAGGTAAATTAAATATGTTAGAAGAATTTGACTGAACACAACATTAAATTAAGAATCTTGATTAGAGAATTAGAGGTGATCAATAAATGAAATTGTGTGCCCTAAGATCCATTTTCATACCTAAAAACGTAATTCGATTTTTATGTGCAAATTCGATACATTAAGCCAGTTAGTATAATTTAGATCAACAATCAACAATCATAAATTGTTTTCGTCAAATAAAAGTATAATGAATAAATAATAGTCTATGTTGAAATGTTTAACTGGACTCAATTGTCCACTATATTATTTATTTGATATCGTTTATTTGTGATAGAAAAATGCAAGAATTCCAACTAATGAAAAATAAATAAAAACTTATGCTAGCTATAATTTAAGGGTGGGGAGGGATGGGAGATGATAAGTTGCAATTAAGTCCGAAGCCGTTAAAATTACCATAAAAGACGAAACTTTCGAAAACAAGGTAACAATTCTAACTAAAATTTGCATAATAATAATAATAATAATAATAATAATAATAATAGGCGTGAACATTTTGAATTTTGCGTGAAGAGATTTTTTTATTAAGGCAAAGGAGTATTAAATAAAAATAACACATTGAACGAAGAGATTTTTTTGGGTGATTCTGAATTAGTCCAAATGTTACGTCTTTGTCATGTAAACATGTCGGAATGGGTATGGTTCTATTTAATTCCGGTTCTAAAAGAATTGAATCGAACCATGAACCAATAATTGGTAATGAAATCAAGTGGTTTTTTTTAATGGAATCAAATAAATTTTTAAAGATACGGAACCAAACCGAAACCGTACCATTCGGTTCTATTTGGTTTGGTTATAGGTTCATTTTTTAAAGATATGGAACCAACTGATATTCCCCTTTGTGCCTCCATCATGACATCCCTCCCCTTTCGAAAGACCTTGTCCCCAAGGTTGAAAAGTTGGCAGTATCACAGATGCAACCTCTTTCTCCCTAATTTTTTTCTCAAGTAACGATACATAGAAGACCGGATGGATCTGGGCTGCAGAAGGTAATTCCAATTTGTAAGTCACTGTCCCCAATCTCTGAATCACTTTATAAGGTCCATAGTACTTCACAGAAAGCTTTTTGTTGGTTTTTTTGGCCACAATTTGTTGTGCGTTAGGGTGTAACTTCAGGTACACCCAATCTCATAGTTGAAATTCCCTTTCACTCATGTTCTTATCTACATAAAACTTCATCCTAACATTTGCCTGAGTTAGATTCTCCTTCAAAATTTTGTCCATCTCATGTCTTTCCTACAATACCTACTCTACTGAAGTATTGGAGATCTGTTGGTAGGGCCTAAGGCCAGTTGAGGGGGTTTGATTACTATACAAAGCTTCAAAAGGTGTCATCTTAATGGCAGTGTATAGGGTGGTGTTATTCCACCATTCAGCCAAACTGAACCATTTATTCCATTGTTTAGGTTGCTTGTATACCATCATCACAGATACATTTCTAGACACTGATTTAATCTTTCGGTTTGTGGGTAGTAAACTGAACTTAGCTATTATCTGACTCATATGTATTTAAAAAACTCCTGCCAGAATTCGCTTGTGAACACTTTATCCCTGTCGGTGATAATACTCTAGGGCAAACCATGCAATTTATGGATGTTATCCAAGAATAATTTGACAACAGTTGGGGCTGAGAAAGGGTGGGATAACGGTAGGAAATGTGCATACTTGGGTAAATCTGTCTACTACCACCAAGATTACATTCTTACTCCCTGAGGTGGGAAAACCTTCGATAAAGTCCATGGAGATGTGACTTCAAGCATACTGTGGAGTTGGTAAGGGCAGCAATAATCCTGGGTAGGCTACATGTTCACCTTTACATCTTTGACATGTGTCACATTCCAAGACTTCCTTTTTGATTTCCTTGCTCATCCATGGCAAAAAAAGTGTTGCTTGGCCTTAGAATACTAGCTTGTACCCCAGAGTGTCCCCTTCATGTGAGGAATGTATGGCAGCTATTAACTTTTTCTTGGTGTCACCACCTGAGCTAATGTGAACTCTGGATTTGTACTTAAGTAGCCCATTCAAGTAGTGGTAGTCTGATTTTGAGTTTCTATCAAGTAGCAATGCGGTAATTTTAGCCTGAGCCTCCCTATCTCCTTGGTAGCTGGTCATCACCTCCCTCATCTACACTGGTGTGACTTCTGTGATTGCCATGCGTTTTGAACTCTTTTTCTCCCTTCTAGATAGAGCATTTGCTACCTAATTTTCCACCCCTTGTTTGTATGATATCTCATAAATGAGTCCCAATAACTTGGATAACCATTTTTGTTGTAGTAGGGTAATGACTCTTTGCTCCAGCAGGTACTTGAGTGATCGGTGGTCCGTTTTAATTATGAAATGGTAGCCTTCAAGGTAATGTCTCCAGTAGCTCATTTTTATAAATCTATAGGCCTAACTTCATGTTGTTTATGCCCTTACTTAGATAGATATACTAATGGCCTCCGATTTTGCATTAGGACGGTCCTAATCCCTCCATAGCATACATCTGTTTCAATTATGAAAGGTAAAAAGAAGTCTGGTAATGCTAACACATGTGTGGTACCCATATCCCTTTTTTAATTCCCAAAAAGCCAAATCAGCAGCTTCACTCCAAATAAAGTTGTCTTTCTTTAGTAATTCAGTCAAGGGTTTTGCCATGGCCCCATAGCCCTTTATAAACCTCCTGTAGTAACGAGTTAGGCCTAGAAATCCCCTTAACGCTGCTACCCCCTCTACTGAGATGATGTGTCCCAAGTACTCTATTTTAGACTGCCCAAAGGAACATTTATTCTCTTTAGCAAAAAAACTAGTGGTTTTTGAGCAGCTCTAGTACCACAGCGACATGTTTACAACGTGATTTCAAGTCTTGGCTATAAACGAGCTTGTCATCAAAAAATACCAAAACAAATTTCCTGAGGTGCTATTTGAATACTTCATTCACCAGGCATTGGAAAGTTACGGGGCATTGGTAAGCCCAAATGGCATTACCCTGAATTCATACAAACCTTCATGTGTTTTAAAGGCTGTTTTATGGGTGTCTTCTTCTGCCACCCTAATTTGGTGGTATCCAGCCCTTAAATCAGTATTTGTGAACCATCTTGCTCCCTTTAGTTCATCCAATAACTCGTCTATGAGTGGCATGAGGTATTTATCCTTAATGGTGAGACTATTCGGCTGTCTATAGTTTATGCAAAACCTCCACGTGCCATCATTTTTTTTACTTGCAGGATAGGGGGAAGCATATGGGCTACTGCTGGCCTTTATGATTCCATTTTCCTTTATTTCCTTCACCATCCTTTCAATCTCCCCTTTCTGAACATAAGGACACATGTATGGTCTGATTTTAAATGGTTGTGTACCCTCTTTCAATGGTATATGATGATCATTAAACTAAACATGTGGCAATCCCTTAGGTTCCAGGAAAACCATATGAAATTGATTTACCACTGCCTTAAGTTCAGCTGGCATGTGTTTCTGTTCTTTCTCAGCGGCAGTAGAGATCTGAGCTACTATACCATAAGGCTGCTTCTTGAGTTCACTCTTCTTTCAGTACCAATCATCATTTGGAATTCTTCTCTAATCACTTCATTTTGAAGTTTAATTTCTGTACCCCCCATGATTGAAGGTTATACTTCCTTTAACAAAATCAAACAACAGAAAGCTAAATTGGCTTAGGCAATCCACTCCATGTACCATACCACTTCCTCCCAATTTAAGTACCCTTAGCTAGAACCAAAATTCCAGATTTTGCATCCTCCAGACCAGTGGATTACACACAGCTTTACTGACCAATATCCCTCTCCCTGCTACAGTTACTGAAGTGGGTTTTTCTTGCTGCATCTTACAGTTGATAGACTTAGCCAATTGTTCATCTCTAAAACTATGAGTGCTCCCACTATCAATTAATATAGACACCTTCCTTCTTTTAATCATCCCAATGAGTCAAATTGTCTTTAACATGGGGCTTCCTACCAATGCATTACTTCTTACCCATATGTTCTTCTACCTCATCCAATGGTTCCTCTTCCTCCCCGTCATCTTCATCGCCCACTAGCATAAAATTGAGCATCTTATTCCTGCATACATGCCATTTAGTATACTTTTCATCACATTTGTAACACAATCTCAGCTCCCTTTTGGCTTGAAAATCTATAAGGGTGATAGCTTTAAATTTAAGAGGGTTGTTGGAATTTTTGGAAGGAGGTTCTGAATATGTGTTGAGTTTATTTGTGACTTCATTTGGCTTGGGGTTAGGATTTGGATTTGGATTTGGATTGGTGCATTTAGAGTAGGGGTGTAGTTTGAAGGTTTGGGGTCCTTTGTTTAAGGCTGATACGGTATTCTCGTGTAAGAGGGCGATCTCAAAAGCCTTGGCAAGGGTGGAGGGTTGAATCATTTTCACCATGGATTTGATCTCATCTTTCAGATCACTGGTGAAAATTGAGATATAATATGACTCAGGCATGTGGGGGTAAGGATACCATTACTTGGGAAAATAGTTTTATTTTTGCTTTCACCTTTTATTGAGTGGTTGTAGTTAAAAGCTAGTCGACTAAATTGGTTTGGTTTATTGTCATTTTCAGGATATTTCACATACTGTTTTGGACATTTCGATTCTGAAATTGCTGAGATTGCAATGAATAAATAGAAATTTTTTCGATTAGCATTTTGTTAAAGTATTATTTCTCTATGTTGGCCTCGTCAATGAAATTCAATACACTGTTTGTTATACTAAGGTTCTTTGTAGACATGAAATTAGTTATTACTCTCAAAACATCTCAATGTAGGGATGTCACCAATTGAATAGAAAGAAGCATGTGATCTTACTTATCTTTAATCTTCTTCTATAATAATGTGGGGTATGTGGATAGCGATTTGAGAAAGCTGACTTCATATGAACAAGTGATCTTTAAATTTGGATTGTTGTGCTTTAGTTTAGATCGTTTATTAGGGTCTAATCTAATCCATTTGCCCCGCTTTCAAATTTGTGAATGTCTATCAAACTAATGTCTAATTTTGCATCTGAAACTATTCTGTCTTTGCTATTTATGAAATGCTACTTTAAGTCCTCTTTAAGTTTTTAAACTTTTTTACACGATCTTATTCACAACCAACATTATTAGATGCTTTGTTACGACTCCAACACATATACTTTGTTTTTGTTCATTTTATAGAAAACTGACATTAATCTTATTAGCCTGTCAACACAATATTCTTCCCTGACTTAAAGCAAATACTACAACTGGGATGTGATGCTCATGAACAAGATTTTAAGAAGTTTACCTAGATATATATTTGGATTTTTCGCGGTGCATTGAGGTTCAATGTAGCCATTTAGAGATTGTTCTCTTTGTTGTTTTCATCTTGGTTTCTGTTTTCAACTTTCCAAAACAATGAAAACACGTTTACTTACCTACTTTTGAAAATGAGTTTTTGAAAACGAGTTTAAAATTTACAAAGAAAATGGGAAAAATGTCGTTTTGGGTGTTTTCAGTTAAAATCAAGCAAAAATTTTCACAACGCATTTTGTGTGTTTTCAGTTATGCCACAAACAAAAACTGTCGCCATCGCTGCCTCCACCACACCACCTATACCTCATCACCGCCAAAACCACTGCTGACGATGTAACAACCTACAGCCATAGTAATAGAAGACAAACCACCGTCACAACCATCGCCACACCATAGCCACAACTGACGCACACCCAAAAACCACCGCCATAGCCACAACCTACACCGTGCCATTGTCGCACACCATGCACCCAAAACCACTACACATCACCACCCCAACCACAACTGAGACCTAAAATCGTCGCACACCACGAACCTAAAACCACTACACACTAATGCCGTAGCCACAACTAACCACCACATCCAAAAAAAAAGAGACGAAGTCGTCGGCGATCGTCACTCGCTGTTCGTCGCACAGCTTCGTTGACAATTTCACATATAACTGCTCGCTGCTCGTTAGCGCCGGAGGCCTTAGGGGAGAGAGAGACAGAAAGAATAGAAGAAGAGAAAGAGACGGGAAGAATACATTTTCAATTTTGAGTTTTTGAAAATAATTTTTGGCGATCATCACTCGCTGCTCGTCGCACAGCTTCGTCGACAATTTCACATATAACCGCTCGCTGCTCGTCGGTGCCAGAGGCCTTAGGGGAGAGAGAGAGAGACGGAAAGAATACAAGAAGAGAGAGAGAGAGAGAGAGACGGGAAGAACACATTTTCAATTTTGAGTTTTTGAAAATAATTTTTCAAAATGACAATTTTTTTTTTTCAACAATTTCAAAATGGACACTCAAAACACATAACTCAAAATAAATTCAAAATTCAAAACGAAAAATTGAAACACGAAGAAAACATCCCTTTAGTATTTTTTTTGTTGTTTCGAAAACACCTATTATCTCCATTATATATTTTACAATTTATGAATCCATGCACGACTTGCTCTTTATAACCCGACTATCTTTTGCCTAACATGGCCGTGTTTTTGCTATTGTTTTGTCTGCCATGTGTCCATAGCCTTAAACTTTTTTCTACACTATCATTTATTAATAGGAAAATGATGAAAGAACATGGCCATATCCAAGAAAAAAAAATAGGATGTTTTCTCATAACTTGATTGGATGATTTTTGTTTTTATTTTTCAAACTAGCTAATCGTGTATGGACACGTGTATTCCTTAGATTTGAGTTTGGATTTGATTCTAGATGTGTAGCATTGTTCTTATTAATACCGCACGTTATATTAAATACTTGAATACAAATATATCACGCGCATCACACGTGGCATAAAACCACTATGTTGAATATGAGCTTGTGGAGAAGGCTAAACCAATTTTAGGGTTCATAACAAACTTTAGAGCCAACTTTTTAATGTAAAAGAAAAAATAATAATAATAAAAATGACAATGTTTGGCTAAGCTATCCCTATTTTGAAATATTATGATCTCTGTGGCTGCCTAAGGCGACTTTATAACTATAAGAAATTAAGAAGTGGGTGATTAAAATGTTTTCTCACTCATGTTTGTGTATACGTGCATTTGGTTAAAACTTTTTTTAGTAAATTTTGATTAAAAAAAAAGATGAAATATTCAATTAAAAAGTTGATAAAATTTGTATATTCAATTAAATATGTGGTTAAAAATGAATTTAGAGAAAATATGTTTTAAAAATTGGAGACAAAAAATAATTTTACATATAAATCTAAAATTTTTCCTTAATTTTTAACTACACTTTATCAAATAAAAAAAAAAAAAACTATTTTAAAACACATTTTAACAGAAAAATAGGTCCTAAATAGGAGCTTAGTGTAAGAAAAAGAATTAAGTTGAGCCTCGAGAAAGCAAAATTTGTCCCATCTCTTCGACTCCAATGACTTAGCTGAACTCTATTTTCTATTACGATCTTGCTTGTCTACCATTATTTCAAATTTTTTCTAAAACTTATTTTCAACAACACATTTTCACAATAAAATATTTTGCACGTAAATTAAAAAAACTTTCTTCCTTTTTTATCAAACATTTTTCAAATTGGATCATATTATAAATACATAATCACTTACATAATACATTACATAATGGACATGTGGCGCGCATCTATTGGTAGTCTACAATTTTTGACTTTTCCACACTTCACATTCACGATCAGATTTCTTCCACATGGATTTATGTAATCCATTATGTACAATGATTATGTATATATAGATTTATCCTTTCAAATTTACCATTTCAAAACTCATTTTCTTTACTGTGGACAAACAGGGCTACATGTTTTCTCATTTTATTCTTCATTATTTTGAAATCACATCCAAACCTCGAGGACTAAAATGAAATATTTTCCAATAATTTAATTGTTTGCACGATCTCTCTCTCTCTCTCCTTCCTTCTGGCTTCAGAAAAGTTTGAACCTTTTTCTCTGGCCATAAAGAGAGAGTTCCGATTCAAAGGCTATTTCTCAATCTCTAAAGCTTCCGTTTATGTAAAGAAATTGAACCCAGAAATTCCATTTCTAATTAAAAGTGACATTCATTGAAAGGAAGAAAAAAAAAATTAAAAATATATAAAGCATCAAATGGGGGAAGAAAACAGGGCCTCAAGGTCTATCCCCGAACGAAAAGCGAGCAGCAGCAGCAGCGAAGAATCCCAAGTGATATTGAATGTCTATGACCTCACACCTGTAAATCAGTACTCTATTTGGATTGGTTTTGGCGTCTTCCATTCGGGCATTGAAGGTGAGAAATCAAGAAACTGCTTCTCTGATAGAACTTGAAAATAGGTTCTCTTAATTTCTTGAAATTTTGAGGTGGTTAGGAAATTGATAGGGATCTTGAAATGGGAATTACTTGAATTCTAGTTGGTTGAAATTCGATTCAGATTACTCGGATGAAAATACGAATTTGGTTTTTTGTTTTTTTTTTTCCCTGGAGCCGCAGTTTAATACCAGCTCAATCTTGTTTTCTTGGAGTGCACGTATTGGGAGAAATTTTGACTAATTAGTATCTTGTGTCATGATTCTTTGTGTTGTGCATCTTCTTGAATTTCTCTGATTAAATTCAAAATAATCAGATTCTTCAATTGACAAAGGCTTTAAAAGTGAATACAGTTTGTTATTTATATCAAGTGCTGGAGCTATGAGTATTAAAGATGCACAATTATATATGTAATGGCTGATATGAAGTATGCCAAAGACAAAGAACAGCTGACACATTCCACTTTCTTCAAAATTCTTATCTTCTATGGCGTAAGATATATGCAAACTTAGATCTACAAACTTGATGGAACTTTAAAAACAGAATATGACATTTTCATTTAATAATTTCCAAAAGATGAAATCAATAGTGTAGGTAGGAACATCGAACTCATCAATTTTTCCTTATTCTTTGCAATTGCAATATTATTTCTCCTTCTTTCCACACCCCTCTATAGTAATAATACAACAGTGAAGATTAAGTTTACATCGCTTACAACGTCCATGATTAGATTATGGTGTGTTTGAGCCACATTATTTTGAAAGAATGTATTCTGGAACAGTAAATTGACGGAGAATGTGTGGTTGAAAAACTAGGAAAAGTTATTAATGTAATGAAAAATATTATTTTATTAAAGAATGTGTGGTTGAAAATGAGTAGAAGAATGAGAATGAAAATTTTAATGTGTACCAAACAGGGGACTTAATCCGTCTCATAAATATAATTTCCATCTAAAGATGTGCAAGTTTGCATAAAAGAATAGGCACTTAAGCATAACCGTGTCACGTATTACATGTTATAGAGTTGTCTGATCATCCCAAGTCACAAATACACAGCACAAGTGTCTGAGTGGTGCAAGATCATAACCCCGAGTATTTACTATATGAATTATCTGGATGGTCAAACATGTAGATTTTAAAACAAGTTATAATTACTATAATCAATGTTCAACACACACACACACACACACACACACATATATATATATATATATAAAGGTGTGAAATGCAAGTTCTTATACAAAAAGAAGTTGCCAGATAGGTAGTTGTAAGCTTGTAAGTAATTAAGCCCATGCTTGATAATCATTAAAATGAGCCTTTTTTTTTTTTTGGGAAAATGAATTTTGGAATAGTGATTTTTTTGGGAGAATGTGTTGTTAAAAATTAGGAAAAAGTTTTGGGTTGGGTTTACATTAAAAAAATATTTTATTGTGAAAATGTGTGGTTGAAAATGAGTTTGAGAAAAAAAGAGTTATGTTTTAATGGTTGTCAAATAGGGGCTAGATGGGAATCTGGCCTGTCACTGTTGGAGTGCTGGGGTAAGGTATTTTTCTAGTTATACAAGTGTAATGAAGTATCTAAATTTTAGATATTTCGTGAATTTGATCTTTTGGGGTGGAAATTTGACTATAATTACGTAATAATTTATGATTTAATACCATAAGCACACATGGATTTTGTGCTGGCTTCTAAGCATCAATTATGCATGATGAATGCAATTGACATGGTCACTCATCATCTTTTGTTTTCGGTATCATGATTTTGCACCATTTGATGGGTCTGTAGTTATAGAAGAGTAAAGGTTTTCTTGTTGATCTTAGTTCACCATGTCTTACAATCATGGGCAAATTATTGAGATTTGTGAGTTTATATCTAACGACGTGCAGATGATGCATTTTTATATCTAGATAAATACACCATTTCCCAATAGGTCAATTCTTATGCCTTGTTAAAATGACCCGTAATATTATGCAGAATTCAGTTGTTTCTGATCTATTGGATTATTGACGTAATTTATATTGAGGATAAGTGTTTGTTTATCATGAAAAGTCTGTCTAATACATGGCTTCACTTGCCACAGTACACATTGAAATTTTGATGGTTGAAAATTAAAAAATTATGGACAGATTAACTAGTTAACTCTTGACCTCATTAAATGCCGTGCATTAGACAATGGGAGATGAGCTATAGATGGTAGGGATATAAGTTCTATTTAGGCAGTAAATTTGCAACTTGAGATTTAGCCGGGGAAGATGTCTTGTAAACATTTCAAACAAGATAAGTTCTTGCCAAGTGTTATAAAAAAGAAAGAGAAGTGAAGTGAAACTAAGAGAAAATAATATCTTGATGATTTCATTCATACATACATACATACATACTGAGAAGACTATATTATTAAAATATATTAGGAATCCCTATAATTAAGCCTATAATTTATTTACACTTTCTAACACTTCCTCTCAAACCGAAACATAGATATTACTCATGCTCAGCTTATTACAAATATAATCAACTCGAATTTTATTTAGAGCTTTTGTGAAAATATTTCCTTGTTATTCTCCAGTTTTCACATATCTTGTAGAGATTATGTTCTATTGCATCTTTTCATGAACAAAATGACAGTCAATCTGAATATGTTTAGTTCGTTCATGAAACACAGGATTCGAAGTAATATGAAGAGCAGCTTGATTGTCAAACCACAACTTTGCTGGTATTGAAGTCTTAAGACCGACTTCAGTTAAGAGCTGATATACCCACATTATCTCACACACAGGCTGTGCTATAGCTCTATATTCTAATTCTGCACTGGATCGGGACACAACATTTTGCTTCTTACTTTTTCATGAGATCAAGTTTTTTCCAACAAAAACATAGTAACCAGTAATGGATCTTCGGTCAATCTTGGAACCTGCCCAATCGGCATTTGAGAAGCATTCAATGTGATTATGTCCATGATTTTTGTACAGTATTCCACATCCTGGAGCTCCCTTTAAATAACACAAGATCTGTTCTAAAGTTGCCCAATGGTGAATTGTTGGGGAAGACATGAATTGACTTACAATACTAACAGAATAGACAATATCAAGACGAGTAACTGTAAGATAGTTCAATTTTTCAACCAATCTTTTATACTTCTCAGGATCCTCAAATAAGTCATCATCTCTGGTAAGTTGTAAATTAGGAAGCATTGGAGCATTGCTTGGCTTAGCTCCCGACTTTCTTGTCTCAGTTAATAAGTCAAACACATATTTTCTCTGAGATAAGAAGATGCATTTCTTGCTTCTTGTCACCTCAATTTCCAAGAAATATTTCAACACCCCTAAATCTTTCGTGTGAAATTGGGTGTGAAGAAAGGACTTCAAAGATAAAATTCCCACAGTATTGCTGCCAATAATAACAATATCATCAACATATACGAGGAGAATAATGTCGGATTCAGACTGTTTTTAGAAGACCGAGTGGTCAGACTTGCTTTTTTGCATTCCAAGCTTTTCCACTGCATGACTAAATTTTCCAAATCAAGCACGTGAACTCTGTTTCAAATCATATAAGGACTTTCGAAGACATCAGAATTGACTTTGATTGCAAACACCCACTTACATCCAATAGCCTTTTTTTCTGCAGGTAAGTTCACTAAATCCCAAGTACCATTAGTATCTAAAGCATCCATCTCCTCTATCATAGCATCACTCCAACCAGGATGGGATAAAGCTTCATGAATAGTTTTTGGAAGAGTTAAAGAGTCAAGGGAGGCAACAAAAGAACAAGAAGAAGAAGATAAGTGATCATAAGAAACAAAAGAGGAAATAAGATAAGTGCATTGACATTTACCTTTGCGAAGAGCAACAGGTAGATCAAGATCATTGGACACTGGATCCGATGTCGAAGAAGAGTCAGGTGTCGAACATGTATCAGGAGGATGACGCTGTCTGGAATAGACGTGACGAATAGGTGGTAGAGGTGGTGGTGTGGGATCAACATGTATAGAAGCAATATTAGTTGACTGATAAGTGACATGATAAACCAACATATCATCTTCCTCCCCTTATTGAAGGAAGTATAAGAAGTGGGAAAGAAAGGAATATGTTCCAGAAAGGTAACATCAGTTGACACAAGATACTTGTCAAGACTGACGTAGCATCGATACCCTTTTTGTAGACGAGAGTAACTCAGAAAACACATTTTAAGGATTTGGGATCTAATTTAGGTTGTGTCTGGCAGAGATTCTCCCAAACAAAAATTATTTCTGTGTCAAATCAGCCCGTCCCACTTCCTTGAAGACTTTCACGTGTTGTACAAATTTTGAACAAAAAAAGACTATTTTATCCTCATCACATATGCAAGATTCTCTCACCTACCTACTAAAGGGGGTAAAATTGGGAAATTGGTGTAAATGGGTTGATTACCTATTGCAAACATGTAAGATTTTGCCAGTTAAAAATGTCACTACGGTAACATTTTTGATGCCCAACGGTCTAAATTATAATGTTCAGTGCGTCCAGACACACCCTTAGTTACTCGAGGACGAACATCACGAGCATAGCAAATACTACCAAATATTCTAGGTTCAATAGAAAACAAGTGTTTAGTAAGGAAAATGACACTATAAGGAGTCTCACTATGAAGAATAGATGAAGGCATCCTATTAATAAAAAAATAGGCTGTGGAGACCGCGTCAGCCCAAAATTGTTTAGGAACATGCATTTGGAACAGGAGTGCCCTTGCTTTCTCAAGATGTCTATTTTTTTGTTCAGCCACACCATTCTGAGAGGGTGTGTCAACACACGAGGATTGGTGAAGAATACCATTCCGAAGCATGTAAGTCTGAAAAGAATTGAAAAAATATTCTTTGGCATTATTACTTCTCAATGTATGTACAAAAACATTAAACTGTGATTTAATTTCATCACAAAAGGCACTAAAATGAGAAAATAATTCAGAACCATTCTTCATTAAATAAAGTCAAGTCACACGAGAAAAATCATCAACAAAAGTAACAAAATATCGAAATCAAGTTTTGGACGTTACAGGATAAGGACCCCAAACATCTGAATGAACTAACTTAAAAGGAAAATTCGCTCTCTTATTGACGAGGAACTGAGGTCATACGATGATTTGCAAATTGATACGACTCACAATCTAAAGACGATACATTCTAAAACCAATGACATAAGTTCTTTAACAAAGATAAAGATGGATGTCCCAACCGACAATGTGCTTCAAAATGAGTTAAGACATCTGAACACGCAATGGGTTTGGGCACCTGGGTGTCCAGAATATAGAGACTGTCTGATTCATATTTTTTAGCAATAATCTTTTTCGTCATAAGATTCTGAAAAAGATAATAATCAGGAAAAAAATGAAATACAACAATTTAGGGTCCGAGTAAGTTTGTTCATAGACATTAAATTGAAAGAAAATTGGGGTGGGCTTAAGATAGAAGATAATGAAATTAATTGAGTTGGATTAATAGTGCTAGAATCAAGAATAGAAGAAGTAGAACCATCAGCTAAAGTAACATTGGAAGGAGATGTATGTGACTTAAAAGAGGAGAAGAGACTAGGATTACTTGTCGTATGATCTGTGGCACCAGAATCATTGACCCATTTTGAGGAAGAAGAAAGAAGACATGTATCGGGTTTACCTATCTCAGTAATGGCAGAGATATGTTGAGATGAATTCTTCAATGCTTCTTGGCACTGAGTGAATTTAGCAAATGTATCTGCAGAAACTATAATGGTTGATCAGAGGAAGAGATGGGTGTAGCAGTAGTAGCTACACCATGAGCGGAGTGTGACTTCAGAGATTTATTGTGCAATTTTCAGCACGTGCGTTTGGTATGACTTGACTCATCACAGTAGTAACATACAACTTCCCGTTCATCCTAACTTCAATTGTCTCCACTACTTGTCTCCCACCTTTTGTATGACCTCTACTATCGGGACTGATAAGAGCACTAGAAGACTAAACAGATGAAGCAACATAAGCACTCTAGTAAAGGTCTTTTGTAGTGATGAAATCTCAACATTGGAGAGAATCTGGGATTTAGCAGTTTCAAACTGAGAGTTAAGACCAGCTAGAAAACTCATCACAGCCATTTGCTCCCGCTGAGCTTGCTGAATTGTCACATCAGGGCTAAAAGGTAACAAGACATTCAGTTCTTCGTAGGTGCTCTTGAAATTCATAAAATAAGCCTGAAGAGATTGATCTTCTTGTTTATCACGGTAAAACCCCTTATAGATTTCATAAATACGTGACACATTCCCTTTCCCAAAGTGCATAAACTTCAAATATTCCATCAATTTCCTAACATACTCACATTGATTAATCAAACTGACTATCTTAGTGTCAATGAAATTCCGAATTTGTAAGAATAATTGTGCATCATCTCTTAGCCATGTCTGGCTAGTATTATTCATTGGTGGATCTTCATTCAGATGATTGGCCATAGAGATACTCCGCAAATAAATCTGAACTGCCTTACACCAATCTAAATAATTCAGACCAACCAACTTATGTTCTGTGATTTTGGACATCAACGGAATGACATGAGTCACAACTAAATTCTTTTGTTCGGCAGCCATAAAAATAAAACACAATATCTAAATATCCTAAACTAATTCTCCACGTAATAGTCACACAAAAGCCCAAAAAACCTGATAATCAAAGTAACCACCAAATAATTCGAGCCTAATAACCAACTCTACAAGCCCAATAAGCAAATAAAAAAAAAAAAACACAAATGACTCAGGCCTTGAGCTTAAGCGAAAATTAAGCGGTCAACGTTGTTGTTGACCGCTTAATGCTAGCCTAGGCATGCCTAGCCTAAGCAGAAATTAAGCGGTCAATGTTGTCGTTGACCGCTTAATGCTCGTTTAGGCACGCCTCAGACCCTGATTTTAAGGAGGTCTAATTTTTTCCCTTAAAAAAAAAAAAATAAACTCACAATTCAGACTCAGTAGCCTACTATCCCTTCAAATTTCAAAAAAACTCTAGACTCCAAAGAACTAAGAAGACGGAAGAACGAAAAAAAGATAATACTTTAAAATGAATTAGAGTCCGATAAAGACTTAGATTATATGAGATTTAAGCTACTAGTTACCTACGTTATGTAATTATGATTTTGAAACTTATCTTTATGTAGAAATTATTAAGTAAATACAGTATTTTATAATTTTAGATGTTTAATATGTATTATTGAATTTTTTTACAATGATTAAAAATTAAAATTAAAAAAAGTTTTTTTTATGCTTAGGCTTGTAAAGCTTGAAGCTTGGCATCCACGCATAGCCATACTTTACGCTTTTTAGAAAACTGTTGTTCCACAAACCCAAATCAACCCCATTACCTCCATCGTGATTGACAAAATCGGCTGCACACTCAACCACCGGAAGAAATTAGAATATGCAATCGAAGCAACAGTCACCGGTAGCCAAACACAACGCAATCGGCAGTCACAGAAATTTGAAGCCGTCAATTGAACAACCCATCACCTAACTTGTAGCGATTGGTCTACCAAAATGAGTTCCAAAAAAAAACCAAAATCGAGCTCTACAGAGGCAGGCGATGCAAATCAACGAGAGAAATTGACTGAGACAGCCACCTGAAATTGAGAGAACCAAAACAAATTCAACGAACCCACACCGGAAAGATGAAAAGCTCGACCCTCCGACTAGAACCCAGCCCTAAATGCGCCGGAAACGAAGAACCCAAACACAGACGACAACGACTATGATGACCCGCTGCAAACTGATCGACACAATGACGCCTACTATGAACTGGTCTTGATTCCAATGGTAACCACACATTCGAGAAAGAGGTTTATGTCTCTGATACCATGAAACTAAGAGAGAAAATAATAACTTGATGATTTTATTCATAGGAACGATATATATATAATATTGAGAAGATTATATTAGGAATCCCTATAATTAAGCCTATAATTTATTTACATTTTTTAACATAAAGGAAATAGTGTATGAAACAGACAAGGAGGGTGAGAATATAATATGCAACTGGAGAAGATGGGGGGTTGGAATAGGCTTTTTGGGGTGGCGGCGGCAGTTAAACTTCCCTAAATCTGTAGAGAGTCATTCATCTGATTCCTAAATTAAATTTAAGAGATAGACTCTAGATGGAAGAGAACGCCCAAAGTATCTATTTCCACCATAGTTTTTGATGTAGGACGGGGAAGAATTATTACTGTAGAAGAAAATAAGCAAAGGAAGAAGCAAGAAGAAGAAAGGAAGAAGCAGAGAAGAAAGAAAGGAGAAGGGAAGGGGAAAACATGGCAACGGCCAATCTTAATTTCATTCAATCATCGTCTAACTCAAGAAACAATGAAAATCCAATAAATAGTAAAAACCTAACGGACTTGGGCCAACCCACTACTACAAGCTTAATAATAATAAAGAACGTAATTAATAAAAATCAACAATAAAATAAATTGTGATGTTTGCATCAACTCTCTCGAGGTGGGAGAAAACTCGACCATGACGAGTGAATAACTTCTACCACGAGGGGCGGTCTTTCGTAAGAACCAAATATTGAAACTCTATGCTTGATAGTAACAAAAATTGCAGCTTATTCTCAAGAATATGATCCGGCTAAGGGGGGCGATCTCTCCATCTAATCAAGTACCGATACTGGACTCCGAAGAACAAATACATGCAACTCATCTTCAACACGATCATTTGATTGTGCATAATAAGGAGCACAAGGAGCTAGCATTGCAGATTGGCCTGTACAGAAAAATGATCGCAACATTGAAGACTCGAATGGGCCCTTATTAGTAAACAATTCTCTGTATCGAAAATATAACTTTCATTTAAGTGAGATGGTCAGTCAAATTGAAAATCATTAAGTGAATGATTCAAAAACTTTTTCTTCACGTTTTTAGGAAAACGGATAAGAGAAACATGTAATAAAGTATAGTAATTTGCAATAGGGTACTCTTAACATGTATTGCACCTCGAAAGTCAGTTCAAAAACTTCATGATTGAAAATGATTTGACCTTTTAATTTGGCATGAAATTTAAGAACATTGTAAACATGATGATTAGCTAATGAAGCATGTCGATAATTAGTGGACATCCTGATGTCGATAGGAAGAATTTGCAATCGAGTAATGACCTTAGAAAACAATGTGGCAACCCATGGAATCTCTTGTAACTGAAGGAAATCTAAAACAACTTCAACACAAAAGTCATGTAATCTAGTAGGCATGAAATCTAGGATGTTTGAAATGTATGACTTTGATGGTATTGCTTTAGGTAACTTTTCAATTATGTCAATGTTATGTGTATTGGCTACAGATGCGGTCACGATAAAGGACACAATACAATGCACAACTCTCGACTTCTATGACAAGGGAGGAAAGAATTGCGCTATAATCATTTAAACAAACTCCTAAAGATTTTATAGCTCGTAACAAGTGAGGTTTGATCGTGTCAGCACAATTTTCAAAAAGTCTTTCCGCCACACTAAATTTAATAGGAGAATTTTCCCCGTGTTTATTTTGAACACTATCCAAAAGAAGGACGTGGAAGAATTATTACCGTAGAAGAAAAGAAACAAAGGAAGAAGAAGCAGAAGAAGCGAGAAGAAGAAAGGAAGAAGTCGAGAAGAAAGAAAGGAGAAGGGAAGGGGAAAACGTGGCAACGGCCAATCTTAATTTCATTCAATCATTGTCTAACTCAAGCAACAATGAAAATCCAATAAATGGTAAAAACCTAACGGATTTGGGCCAACTCACTACTACAAACCCAATAATAATAAAGAACGTAATTAATAAAAATCAACAATAAAATAAATCGTGATGTCAGCATCAGTTTTTCTGTGTTTATACTTCAAATATTGTTTCAATTCTCTTTAAGTTCCGCCTTTAAAATGCCTTCGAGCATCTATAGCAGTGCTATATTATTTTACTATAAAAAGGAGATGCTTTCATAGATAGATGCATTTGTGTGTGCGTGCACACACACGCTAGATACTGATACGCACGCTCAAACCCACACAGAGAAGGAAAGAGAGGGTAGTATTTGTTCCATACCATCTAACCATAACATAATTGTACAACTGGAAATATTAATGTATTGGAGCTAATGAAGTGGTAGGATTTGGTGAACGTTTGAATATTGCCAAATGCGCATCCGATAAATGTTTTTAATTTTTTAAAGGTCAAACGTAACAGGATTTTTTAAAGGTCAAACTATAAATTTTTTTAATTTTTTGCATTTGTAAATGAGTCGCAAGCAAGTTAAAATGAGGTAGGCAAAAGCTTTGGACTTACATTAATATGGTAAAAAGCTGCATGCTTATTTTGCTTTCTGATTACTTAAATGCTTGGCTTGGTGCAGAGTTGGACAAATGCTCTATCTTGATATGTCTAATTATGTTCATTATTGGCTTTCGTTCTTGTAACTATAGGCTACAGTAAATAGTGATCTTTTGCTGTTGGTAGGATCATTATATGGAGTAATCATTGCTGATACAGTCTTCATTTTTCTCTTTTCATTATATTTGCGTGCATTATTTCATCATGGTAATTATTATGTGACAATAGACGCTTGTAACAATAACCAGAATTATAGAAAGAAGAAGAATAAGAAGAGAAACTGGAGAGAGAACATTACAGTTTTTATTCAATATCAAGGTGTACGTGCATAGACTCTCATTATATTGGGTTTTATGTACTCTAATTTAAGTAGGAAAACAACTAAAGCAATAACATAAAATACTAGAGAACTTTTTAAACTAAACCCTAATAGCTTTAATTCAAATGAGAGTCTAAACTTGGTAAATCTTCAATATTATATTATTACGGATCTCCATTATAATTACTACAATTTTTTGGCAAGGATAATTGACTGATGGAAATGTAAAGGTTTATTTACCTCCAAGCGCAGAGACACCCAGTCATACGCTCGTGTATTCTTTGTGCTCTTTATATTGCACATTTCCACTGGCTGTTGAGTTAGATTCAAACCATAGGTTTCCGATAACTTGGTAACATTCCTTGATTTTCTTTTCTTGAAAAATTTCAGTTCATGGTAAGGAATATGGGTTTGGAGCACACGACTTCCCAATTAGTGGAGTGTTTGAAGTGGAGCCTAAGAGCTGTCCTGGTTTCATATATAGATGCTCTGTCCCTCTTGGTCATCTTAACATGCCTCCCTCTGAATTTCGTACATTTGTTGAGAGTGTAGCTTCTGAGTATCATGGGAACACCTATCACCTCATTTCCAAGAACTGCAATCATTTTACTGATGATATCAGCAAGAGATTGATAGGTAAAGGGATTCCCGGATGGGTGAATCGGTTGGCACGGCTAGGTACAAAGTTCTCACTTGAATTTAATTTCTATGATGGCAGTAGGAATTTCTTACGCAATTAGTAAACACGGAGGCTTTTTAAAAATTATCATTGAATTCGTTATGCAGATTTTTCCACGACAAGCTTATCTTATCTTGATAGTTCAGAGGCTTGAATATGTCAGTGCTTCCTAGAACAACAAAAAAGAAGCTAATATTATTAATTCATTTCCATCATTTTACTCGATCTAGAGCTAGCTTATTTGGAATATCCAAGAAATAAATTTTTTTGGCACCTAACTGAAAAGCCTTGATAGTTTTGGTCCACCTCTCATTTCCTCACATATTTTGATAAGATTGCGTTGTTTTTGCGGACATGAGTTTCTCTATACCTTGTTGCAAGTCACAACTATCTAGATGTCGACGTCCCTTAATTTATTCACAATTAGTGTTATCTCCAGATGTTTTTGTATCTCATTTCTTCTTTTATCCATTCTAAGTTGTCGCATATCCATACCTTCGTTTCTTTTGCATGTATTTTATTGACATTTTGTCTTTAATAAGTCAACAAGCTATAAATCATAGATTATGTAATAATCGTTCTGTAGAATTTTTGTTTTACTTTGATAGATATCTTTTTATCACATAGAATTACTGTAACCTTTTCATAATCTGCTTTTGACTCTTTCTTTATCCTCATTCCTGCAATGACTAAAAAAAATATTTTGTGTATTTTGTAGTAGCTCTAATAAAAACAGATCTTGAATTTCAAACTGCCCCCATTTCCTTACTGTAGCTTCTTTAACTTTTACATTTGTGATAGTACCTCATACGTATCTTAATAATGATATGATAGAAACTTACTTTTTCTCTAGCATCCATCATGGCACTTCCCTTCGTACCATATCATATACTCTTTTCTTCCCCACACTACGAGTGAAAGGGAAAATGTAAAGACTACCATTAAAGCGGCCCAAGCGAGACTTACCATAGCCATGTGAGTTATGCCCCCTATCTTCTATACCAATTGAAACCATAGGCATTTTGTATGTTCTCTATAATTTACTATGTAATAGGTTTCACGGGCTTATCTCCCCTGCATAAAACCAAACTAGCTGTGTGAGACTTTCAAAATATGTCATCAATTCCCATTATTTCACAGTATGACTCATAACCTATTATCTCTATAATTTGTGGAATCTTGAGTTTCTTTCATTTCTTATATTAGGTCTACATCTTACCATGTATTAGCCATCTCTTTACACTCTTAGATCTCATTACTAAAGTTGTTGACCATAAAATACTCACCTCGCCTAGGATATTGGTTCCATTATTTTCAATTGCTTTTCTCTTCTTGATCATCTTCACAACTTCACCCACTTCTAAGATCACTATCCATCAAGGGAACATGCCTATTTTAATAAAGTTTGAAAGAGTCACAAGATCCACGATATGATTTCTATTAAATACCTTTTAGAAATATTTCCTCTAAATTGTGTGATCTCATTGTTATAAATAACTTTATGATTTTCAGCATACAACTTTGTTAAGATTGAAAGACTTGCAAGATCAACGATATGCATTCTATTAAATAACTTGCAGAAATATTTCGTCTAAATTCTGTAATCTCATCATTATAAAATACCTTCACGATTTTCATTTTTCACACAACTTTGTTAAGATCTCTATTTATCTGTTCCTCTGTTGAGATTTCTTATAGATAGCTTCCTTCCCATTATTGGTTCTATTTTGTTAAAAGCCTCCTCCATTTCTAAATTTTCATAGAATTCTCTTTCTTGCTCTAATTATCAACTGAACCTTCTTTCCACTGCCTTGGTTAGTTATTAGCTGGAATTTTACCTTAGACCATCTTAATACCTCATTTAACATGATTAACCACCTTGCTCCACATCAAGTTACTTGTATTTTAATTTGCAAGTTCTCTGTCTTGTTCTTTTCCATGTCTTAATACGTGAACCACAGCTAACCTAATTGGTCAGGTTGTTGCTCATTTAAGAAACTATGAGTGCAAAACAGATCGAAATCTGTGCCTGGAGTTTGGTTGCTCATATAAAATGAAATACATAATTGGCACTTCTACCTTTTTGGCGTACTTGTTTGATGTTGATGACATCCCCTGCATTCTGATAAAAATAATTTGTTAAAGTCGGAGAATTTTAGGATTTCCAAGGATATTTGATACTACATAATGGTGTGGAAACTAATGGATTGATGATGATGGGCAACTTGTAAATTAGTTTAATGTCATGCCTTGGAGGCATTTGAATTTCATTATGCAAGATTCTTGCATCTAACATGCCGTCACCAATATAAAACTTGAGTTTTAGTGTTCTAAGCCCCCGTTTGGCACCCATTTTTTCTTCATTCTCATTCTTTTTCTCTTTCTTCATTTCAACCACACATTCTATCAATAAAATAATATTATACATAAACTTAAAAATTCTCCTTACTTTTTAACCACACATTCTTCCATCAATCACTATTCAAAAACACATTTTTCTACTAAAATGGGTGTCAAACACCCCCTAAATCCCTCTCTTGTGAAAAACTTTAACTTGCAGGTGCTTTCTGTAGCTGTCTTCTTCCTGAAAGTCTTCAAGAATCAACAATTAAACATCTTCCTGAATATCATGCTGCTTATTCAGGCAAGCGTCTTTTCTACTTCTTCAATGCAGTTTTGCCCCCTGATTCCCTTTCTGCCTTTCATGACGATAGACCAATCATTCCACAAGAAATTTCTCTTACAATAGTAACTTCCTCATGATTATCTTTCTACTACATTCAGAAGAAGATGGAAGTGGTTCTTCATCTAGCACAACACCACATGAGCCAACAGAAAGTGAAGATGAAGATCAAGACAGGTTGCTACCACCACAAGGTGGGGATGTAGCGTTTATAAAAGAGGGGCCAAGGTGAAATTTGGTTTTCTCATTAAAATGGAAGAAAACGCTGGTTTATGAAGGATTGCTCCAATCATTGTTGCTTGAAGAAACTCTGCGGCCCACTGAGAGCACATTACCGCTAAAATTCTTGATTTCATGCTTGTTTGATATACTGTTTTCTTCTTTCTTTAATTTCCCATTAACGTTTCTTTTATCGAAACTAAGAATTGTGCCGAAGTAGCAGATACATTAGCAGCGCTTTTTTGGAGGTTTTGGAAAACATCATGTACATGTTTTTGGCTTCGGAAGATGGAGATATAAAAACTGATTAGAGGAGATGTTTTTACGATGCCTTGTTTGATGTTCTGGACTGAGTTGCTGCAATTTGGTACCTTCGAGTTGGAAATCTGTTTCATAGCATACTAAACTCTCTAAGAGTTCATTGTATGTGTTTCATGTATACTTCAGAACAGAACTTTTGTTGCTTGTTTTATATATACAACCATTATTATCTTTGTATATCTTCCAGTTAAGAGCAGACATCTGAAATATTGCTCCTTTTCTGCTCATATTGCTCAAGAACAAGTATACAAGATTCTTAACAGATTAGCCTTTTTATTAATTTACGTGAAGATATGCATATTTTTCATAGCTGGTTCCAAGCTCGTGCCTGGAAAGAAGGTTGCCAAAAGTTAACATGAAGTGTAAAATTTTGTTAAATGTTCTGATTATTTTACACGAAGAATTTGCTACTTTTCCAAGCAACTTTGCTTTGAAATCTTGCCTATTGGTTTACTCAATTTATATCGCGTGGCTAATATCATTTAATAATCATATTGATTTTCAAAAAATAAGTTATATACTCGGCTACTTTGGTAACCCATTTGAGCGACGTCTCCGGCCTTCCCCATTATGACTTGACAAGGGTGGAGTATTTCTATTGGTTGGTCCGAGTTGGACATCCAATTGCTTCATATTCAATAGTATGATCTTTGGCCATATGTCCTCATTTTTGCTTTGGGTAACATCGGCAGAACTGGGCAGATTCAACATCATGACGTACCATTTAAGCACCAATATGTCTACAATCAAGCTATACTGTGTACACCTGATGGCACCAAGCCATACGAGCAATGGTGAAAGTTTATTCGTTGCCAAAATGAGTGCCGGTCCATGATAGACCATCAAATTCATTATACCGTACAACAATAGATAATAAATCCATCCATGTACCATTGGTCCACCCAAGCTACATTAAAACTTGCAATATGTGCATCTTCTCATGATGTCCCATCCAGGCTAAGTTTCGAAGTTAGCCATGCGCAAAGTTCATTCATTTCTTCGGGTATAGTATAGTGACCTAGCCTGTTCGATGGAATGCTCCATCAGTTACTGCAAACTTGATGACGAAAAGCTGTAAAGACAGCAAGAAAAAGTACATACCCAGAATAGGATTTAAATGTCGTGTCTTGAAATCCAGACGAAGACAACTTGTTTGCAGACTTCTCGCCAAATTTATGAGAAACCACATCATCTCCTGCATTAGATTATACGGGTATAATCACCATGTATACTATGGCAACGAGCGTTAAAAAGATAATCACTATATTAATGTAAATTTCCTTGTGCTTGACGGAAAGTGCTCTGTCCTTTTGAAGGGAAAAAGAAAGAAAATTAAAACAGTTACTCCCAAATATCTTCTCAACCAGCAGATATCCTTAGGATTTATACCTTTTCCATGACAAAGCAGAATAGGCAAGGATGCAGCACGGATAGTGGCCTCATTTACCCCTTCTAATTTGCTACTTAGATTCCTGGAGAAAAATAGCAGTAACGATAATATATCTAAATGAACAGAACACAATAAAGATATCATTTCTGATAATATCAGGAATCTCACTTAGCGCATGGAAGCCAGCCACTTAATCCAACAACTGCACTCAAATTGGTTGGATATGGGCTGGCATTCTCATACTTTCCTTGAGTGAAGCAAGTTGCAGAGTAGAGGGCTATTGCTGCACCCATACTGAAGCCTCCAACACCGAGTTTGACTGTGACAAATGTCAACAGGTATTAAAAGTAATTAACTGCTTAGAAGTTTGCCCAAGCTAAAAACTCCATCTGATGGGGAGCCAATTAAAAAGAAAGAAGGAAAAAGAAAAGTTAAACTGAAATTAACTCGAAGACAGATGTTATTTGTTGTCTCATTTTATTGCCAACATATATCTGGATCCCAAACTTGATATATATGCACACCATTAGAGGTTAACATAGTAAGCAGTGTGGAGGAAGCTGTGTGTCTATCCAACTTGCTTTTTGTCCAGTAATGTAGCACAACGAAACAGCACACGCAGCAGATGTGACTCTCCAAGCAACATAGAGTTTGTTTGTAGTAAGTGCAATCAAGTTTTAGATCATAGGATGCAGAAGCGAAATAAATTCAAAATTGTTATCGAAACTTATCCTTGAAGATGAAAGACAAATATGCAATCCAAGTTGCCAGAGAACAATATTAACATTCTGTAGTAAAAATAAGCAACAATCCTTAGTGGTTCAACATATGTCCTTTAGCAGGCAAAGGATGGAATAGAGAACTTATTCTGACATCCTATTTTTCTATAATTTAGGCAGTGACAAGGATCTAGCATTTTATTGGCAAGGGGTGAAATACTTTGATCCCCTTTTGAAAAAAAAAAAAAAAAAAAGGGCTAGCATTTTAGATTCTGCAACACAAATATACAGAGGGATTACGCATATAAAGCTGCAAGAAGGAACTCACCGTTTGGGGGTTCATTGGCCAATAAGCTCGCAACATATGCTGCTGCAGCATCCAAACCCTCTATATCATCATTAGCGTTCTCAGAAAGTTCACTCACATCAAACCCTAATAGATAGCATAAGAAATACAGTTGATAATTAACGGTTGGTGAAATTTGCATATACAAATTCAGAGGGGTATGAGGGTGAAGGTACATGATTATGACAAGTTACAATATTAGACACAGCATTAGACGAACTATAGTCACAAGGCTTTAATTATCTGCTAGCAATTATTATTATCTCTCTTCTCGAGTAACATAAACAATTAAATATTTACTCAAATAAATTACTCAAAAAATTAAAAGCCAGCTAGCCTGTTTGTGAACCAGCAACCTGCTATCACAGACTTGAGCTCAGCAACACTCTAGATGAGCCAATCTCAAATAGCGTATTGTGTTTTTTTAGCAATAATGCTAGAAAACAATGTATTGTGTCTTTTTCTTTTTAGTAAAACAAAAAGGTTACCCCCAAATTCTTGAGCTCATGGTTGGGTTCAACTTCAAACTGTGCTCAAATCAAGCTGAACCTTGAGCTAAATTCATATTTTATGATCAAGCTAAAGATTGAACTTCGGGCACTATTGAGTTCGAGCTTAACATAATATATTTAACTTCGAGCTCAAAAATTCTTCAAGCATTCAGCTTGTCTTGGCCTATTTCACCCTTAACCATGTAGTATCTTTTCTGCATGCATTACAAAATAATATAATTTCAAATTAACTTACAAGCAGTTGAAGGAAAACCTCCAAATAAAGTTATTGGTTGTTGCGGAGCAGTTGGGCAGATCCATTTGATCTGTAGGTATATCGAACTAAACCAGATCAGAAATTAGTGATCCATATATGAAAAGAATATTTGAGAACAACAAATTCCAGAGCAGTAACTTCTGTGGTGAATGCTTAAGTACAACACATTGTAGACTTACATTTGGGAGAGGAAGGGTCTCCAAGAGACTGGACCAGCTGCCACAGAACATGAAAACAAAAGGGTTGGAATTGTCACTTATAGTAAAGTGTGACCGATCATTTACATGGCAGAAAAATGCTGAACTTTGATTTAGTCATAACATCCATTTAACAAAAGCATACATATTCCATACTCTCTGCGTCTAACCACAAACGGCTCAACTAGCATTCTGTTCAAAAGTTCTGGTTTGACAAGGCTCAATACAATGTTTTGTTTCTTTTTTCTTCCTTTCTTTCTTTCTTTCATTTTTTTTTTTTTTTTTTTTAAATCTTCCAAATCTACTGCGCTTAGAATCAAATTAAGAGGCACATACATGGTTGGCAAAATTGTAACGTTCTTAAATTGTTGAGGGTAACAAGTTTTTTTATTGGTTTAAGTTGGAAACATTTACTTATTCTGATAGTAATCCCCCTTACTATCATGTAATTTTTTTACAGGAAAAAAAATGCTAATAAGCATGACTAAACATGTTCAAAAACAAAATTATTTAACTTTAAGCTTAGCCAAACCTACTGAATGATCATCCTTTATTTTAGGTAGTTTACTTAGTTGTGTTTGACAAATAATACAATTGATTTGGTCGTCAGCAGAGTCCTCCAGACTTCCTTCTTATCCCTAGAATGCATTATGCTATTTCGCCAAGAGACCATCTCAATGAAAAAACGAATTTAGCTTTTAACTCTACATGTTTGTACAAATGGAACAATTATTTTGGCATACAAGTAAAAAGGTTGCAATCAGTGGGAAAGTTTACAGATTGGATTTACGTGGTGGAGAGAGTTGTTGAATTCGACGATATTCCACAAAAGCATGGTAAAAATCCCAACAGAAATCATTTGCTTCCTTTTGGTGGGAGAATCCAAAGAGACAAAGTACTTGCAGTAGGGTAGGCATGACCAGAAATTGGGAAAAAATGAAGAGGTAACGCGAAGGATTCCTAGCAAAAAATTATAAACAAGATACTTTCGTTGAAGAATAAACAACGAAGTTTGAATGCTTGACATTTAAGTGTGATGTTGCAGAACCATAAGAGCAAGCAATATTTTATTATCAAGGTGGCTGAAGGATTAGATAAGTATTGTTGTTTATTTTGAGCCCTAATGGACATTCAGTGATGTGAGTGAGCTTGCACTAAAGGTAGAGAAATAGCAAAAAGAATTAAAAAATTGGCTCTCCAATCAGTGTCAATTTCTTCAAATGTGAAAGAATCTGAAAACATTTATGGGTTTCATAAACATATTTCTAGTTTGGTACAGAATAATTCTTCGAAGAAAGATTCATGAATTTTCTTCAAATGCTGCACATATGGGCAGATTTCACCTACTTGTCCTATCTGTGTCATCCTCTGTTGGAGGAGTTAATATAAGGAATATAAGAGTGACTTGCGATGTGAAGAAGATAGATATGAAATAAGTTGATGAAGGAGGTCCGGCAGATGAAGATGACCAGCCACAAATGATTACTTTTGTACCAGGCGAATTCTCATGGAAAGTTATGTGGTGCAGGTAGCGCATGAGAGAGAGAGAGAGAGAGAGAGAGAGAGAGAGAGAGAGAGAGAGAGAGAGAGAGAATTGGGAGAAAAATGAAGAAAAAATTTCAATTCACTGATATACCAAAGCAATTGTCTATTTATTCAGAAATAATAATCCAAATAGTTATTTCTAACAAAATGGAAAGTTGCCAAAACAACTAATCAGAAAATTTTTTTCAACCACAAAAGATTGTATTATTGAAGACAAAATTAAAGGAGCTGCAGCCATATGGTGGTATCAAACGAATGAGATAAAGAGCACTTGCTCGCCAAGCAAGTTACATACTTGGCAAAGCTAAGTTAGTTTGGGAAGCAGTAATCACTTTGCCAAAGAAACATAACTACGTACAAATATATTGAGCCTTAAATGAAATACGCTTCCTCTGTTCAAAGTAACCAGAAAGCAAAATTGCATATAAAATTGTAACTTATTATGCTACTGGCCACATACCTATAGAAGTGGCACGTTAGATTGATGCATAACCAAACATTATATAGCAAATGGATAAGAACTAATCATTAAATACAATAATGGTAGTTTTAGCTATAACTTTCAGCTCATTTCATGGTGGGGGAGAATAGGAAAGTTTTGATTTTCAAAACAAGGCAGATTTATTGGGATGTCAAAGGGGCAAAGTAATAGGAATTAGTGAGTGGAATGAGTACTAATATCATTATCCTTATTCAAGTGTTAATACTATTGCAACAAATGTGGATTTACGCTAGTTTGGATACAGTTAAGAGGAGAAGTCAACATCATATGCTCGAACTTGAAGCCTCAACTGTATGATTTTTCTCCCCATGGGCGAAAAGAGATGCATACGAGTTAGAGAAGCAAAAAAAAAATAAAAAAAGCTAGAAAGGAACTTTAAAAATTGAGATGGCATGTAGAAACTGCTAAAATTTTAGCCAATGCTCACTTTGTTATTGAGAATTATGTCTTTCTTATCAATCAGAAAGCTTGTTATGAAAGGGGATAGCAATAATATTTCACTTGTTAAAGTTTATTTTCCTGTCGTACATATTGAATGGTTGTTAAGTGGACTCAATCTAACAAATCGACAACACAATTAAACTTGAATTAAAAAAACAAATTAAGGTGGGATTCTTTAAATATCTATAATTGCGTTCTTAAACTCTTAAAAACATACAATTTAAAAATATAAGATTGACGATTAGGTTGACATGTTGATAGAGATAGAGATAGATTTTAATTAGGATTTTAAAATAAGATTTTAATTCAAATATATGTGTTTAGATTAGATTAGATTAAAACTAATTATATTGATAAGGTTTTAAATTATTATAAATTCGTTCGATTTTAGCTTAATTGCTCTATATATTGAGGGCTTATTCATTTTAATAGGTACTCTTGATTATATGAATAAAATGGATTTCTTTTTTGCTCTCAATTCTTCTCTTCTTGGGAAGAAATGAAGATTTCCTCATAAATTGGAAAAACTTTTGTTTTATCTTGTTTATCAAGTAATGGTCAGTTGACATTAAGAATAGATCAGATAAAGAAAGTTTAATAATGTAACAACATACTGCAAGTTAAAGAGGAAAATCTTAGGCTCAATAAACATGGAAGCCCCTGAAAGTTGAACTCAGTAACTTGTTAGGCTATATTAAAGAATAGATTCATTTACCATATGAAAGAACTAGAAATGGAATTACCTATTGCCATTATCACCAAGGCCATGTAGCCAGACTATAGTAGCTTGGTGTTTACCTTTAGGCCTCACCACATATGTCTGCCCAAACTGAAATGCCCTTCTAGCGGTTCCTGCATTGAGTTTACATACAGTCCGAACCGTTGAGAAAACCAAAAATATTAAGTCGATAAATATAAAAAATAAAAAATAAAACAGACAAAGACCAAGCCACGTTAAGCAATCATGTCCTTATATGTCACCAGAAAATGCTAGGAAGGAAAAGATATTCACATAAATTGCTATGTTGCAGTATAAATAACTATAACTATTTTATCAGCTTTATGAAAATTGCTGCTTTATGAATAAATTGCTCGGTAGCACTACAGCAGGCCAAATACACGCAAAATTACAATTAGCTGCTCTAAAAGGAAAAATGAACTGTTTCTGCAACAAGTTCACTTATTCACAACAAGAATCGTGATATCATGGTACGATGCAACTCAACTGAAACTAAACAAAGACATAACTCAACTAAATTACAATTGCATCAGAATACAGGAACTTAACCAAAGGAACAGAGAGAAAGTTCATGACAAGAATCGTGAAATCATAGTATGATGCCACTCAACCGAAACTATACAAAGACAGAACTCAACTTAATAACAATTGCATCAGAATACAGGAACTTAACCAAAGGAACAGAGAGACAGATCACAAACTAACCAGAACCGACGGAAGGGCTAGTAAAACTCATATTAGTACCAATAAATAAAAACTGCAAGTCACCACCAAAACCGAAAATGGCACCTGAAAACACAATTTATCACATATACAAGGATTACAAATTTCTCCTAATTACACAGAGTAATATATTTAATTGATCTAAAATTCACCAGCTTCGAACTGACAGCTAATTTCAAATAAAGATTCAAACCCCGCGTTATAAATTACAAAAATAAGAAACAAAAAAAAATCATAGCTTTACTAGAAACACTAAATAAAAAATCAATATTGCTCAATTTATCGTTCAACGCTCTGGAACAAGCAAATCAACAAACCATAACAACAATATCGAGTGTGTAAGGTCTTGATTAAGCAACTAAAATTATAATTTTCAAAAAGATTATAAATGACTATTTAGATACAACGACCATATGAAAATTGACAAAATAAAAAAGTCAACCACAGATATCATTTCTTGCAGTAACAATGTAGTTTGAGGATTTTCACTTGACATTTATAATTTTACCTGAAGAGGATGTAAACTTGATTGCTTAAATGTTCTCTCTCTCTCTCTCTCTCTCTGAGCTTTTATCTGATGAACAAACGAGCGCTTATCTTATAACAGGACTCCGGAACATTGGAATTTCTAAGACCATGTTTGCCCAAGCTTATAACTTGTACTTATAAGTGAGAAAGGAAGTCTTAAAATATATATTTTATATGGACCATGCTACAAGTACATAAACATTTACATAATACATTACATAATTGACATGTGGCGCGCATCCATCGGTAGTCTACAATTTTTTTATTTTTTCATACTTTACATCCACGGCCGGATTTCTTCCACATGGGCTTATGTAATCCATTATGTACATGAATTATGTACATGGAAATTTATCCATTTTATATTGGTAAAAATTGTACTTACATTATTGAACTGCAAAACGTTTCTTCATGGCTTATTAGTACAAAACGTTTCTATGTTTTATTTTTAGTGTGCAAAACGTTCACACTTGCATTTCAACACTTTATTTCAACGTTTTATTGTAGAAAACGTCATTCCATTCATCTGCTGTGAGTTCCACCATTAAATGCACCCATGAACTCACTTATTTTAAAACTCAAAGGTTAAGATGATTTGCCCACTTTGAGAAACTCTTCTTCTCGCAAGAACGTAACAAACGCACGCACGCATGAACAGTTTCTCTTCGACGTCTCAACTTTTCATGTCCCTCTCGCACCCATCCCTTTCATCCACTTCTCCTATCATCTAAGATTTCTCATCTCGTAGTGGACTAATATTTGCACGCAGTGGATGGCGAATTGGGAGAAGGTAATTTTTCGTACAAGGTCCGCTTTTTTCTTGTTTTATAGTTCGGAATTTGAAGCTTTGAGTGATTGGGGGTTCCTTGCTATTTTTCATGGAATTTATTGTTGTTTCTCATAGGATTTTGATTTGAAGTAAAATGCTTCCTCCGTTTATTAGATAGCCCCGCCATGAGCCAACCATCTACGGTATGAACGATGTCCATTCATGATCACTGACTTCAATTCTTGAATTTTGTTGCTACGTGGAATTAACGATTTGAATTTTATTGAAATGGGAAATGGAAAAAGTACCTCAACTCTAAGAGGGAAATTTTTGGGGGGTTTATAGGGTTTTCTTCATCAGAAATTACAAGAAGTTGGTTTGGAATCGAAATTTATGTAGTTTTGGTTAGGTTTTGAACATTTTATGATGTGCAGTTCCTTCTTACCATGATTTGATCAGTGTGCATATCTTCATTTCCATACCACCTTTCACTATTCATTCCCTCATCTCCCTTTTGCATGTAGGTGCAAATTCAGGACACTTCACCATTGAAGTGCATCATGGAGGCCACTTTTATGATAAGCCTAACATTCGTACTTTTCTTGAATTTCTTCGATGCTGCATTTTTTGCTAGAGATAATTTGAGGAAGTTCTTAAATGAAGTTAGTGATTGCTCAAGAATGACTAACCAAGAGAGAAGTGAATTGATTATTAAAGCTTTTCAAATAATTAATATAAATTAAGCAAGTAAAGACTGAAAAGATAAATTCAAATAATAAGCGTAAATATAAATATGATAAGTAAAAGGGAAAGATATGATACAAACGATATAATTGTGAAGGTTCGATCCAAAACAATGATCTATATCCTCCGTTACTAAGTTCTCCAACACGAACAAGACATTTTCACTGTGTTGATTGACTTATGGTGTAATACAACCATTTACAGTGCTTTTGGTGACTTTCAAATAAGGAGCACCGATTCTTATATAATGTTGAGCTTTACGAGACTTTAACACGATCGAAAAATTTAAAGGAAGTTAATTTTACAATTTGAAACTTCTATCTTAATAAATGATATGATCAAATTAAATATCAAGAGAGAAATATGCTGACACTTTAATAAATAGCAATGAATGAAGCTCAAGTGTTTAATGAAAAAAAAAAAAAAACTTTGATGAGTAGAATGATTTTCAAAAGTTAATTCAATCAAAAAATTTCAAAACAAAAGATTTGATAAATATAAATAAGATGTAAGATTAATATAATTTTGTTCAAGAATATCCCACTTAAATGTTTTCTTAAGTATTGTATTGAATGCAAAAGTGAAATGATATTCATAATAGTCAAAATGCCAAAATTCTAACCAACTAGACGACCCATCCAGACGTCACATATTGAACAAGACAATCTAATTAGCCGTTGTGCATCAAAATTCAAAAAAGTTAAAAATTCGATCATTGAACGAACCAGACGTTCGCTAGGCCAACCGGACGTCCGCTTGGACATGATTTTCCTAAATTTTTCTTTTTTGATTGTTTTGAAAATGTAGGCTTTTGAAGAACGTTTTTACTTAATTTTTCAAGTTAAGTGATACTTGTAAAATGTTTAGATATTAAGTTGAAATTCTTACCTTTTGAAAAATAATTTCTATGCAAGCGATTTTATGAAATAATTATTCTTGTGTATAAAGAATTATCTGCTTATAATGATTCATTGCTAAAGATTAAAGTATTTTACTTTTACATATAACTCCAAAACATCTAAATCTAATATCTTCGATCAATTTGACTCGAATGCTATATTTGTTCTTGCCTTTGATCGATTTGGCATGAATGCTGAGCTTACATCTAGATTTCATTGATTGTCAATTACAAATCTTTTGGTAGCAATATTTTCGTCTCCATTAGTTCAACTTTACAACAATGGCTATGAAGACTCGAATTCAAATGTTAAAGGTTAAAAACTATTTGTTTTTTATAATAAAAAATATGAGGTCAACAATTTTTGCTTTTTGATTATGACAAATAAGAGATGAGTTGTAGCAAGTTGATAAAAAAACTTTAGGTAATCAATTTGTTCGTACATTTTCCCTATCTTTTATACTTGCATTCCCCCTATCTTATACATGTCGAGCATGCATACCCATCTTGTATATTTTTCATTTTTGGCATAAGCAAAAAAAATTAAAAAAATAAGAGATTTGGGATCCAAGTACTCAAGGCAAACATAGACAAAAAATAACCATATGCACAAGTGATATTAATGAAATTTCAATGAAAATACCACATGATATAAAAATAAAACATAAAACCAACAATCATAAGAAAATAAGCTAGATGAAACACGAGTGTATCCAAAACATAAAAACATAAAGAAATACCCAAAAGATAGAGGTGTAAAATAAAAACTATGACTATGGCTTTGGAGGAGACGATAGAGGAAAGCAGGCATAAAAGTGAGCGTAGAAGGCATTTTGTTGAACCTGCATCGTCGTCGTTGCATTTGGATGGCAACTTTTTGGGCTTGTATGGTAGCCTATTGAACTTGCAACTGGTGAAGCATTCCGCCAATGCTGTTAATAGAAGATTTAAGACAATCAATACGGCCGTTTAGAAGATTATAGTGATCATCAGTAAATGTAAAACCACCACCCAAAGAATGAAGAACACTGGAGATCAAAATGTCGTGAGTGGGATTTGGAACTTACGGTACATCATCAACATCATCATCCTCATCGGTCTCAAATGGTAGAGTCGAAGAACCCAAGGTGGGGTCAAACCCTTTTGTGTGTGCTACCTATTGATCATGTTCTTTCACTATCTTCATCCGCTTAAGAGTTTAGATATTGATGGTCGTTAGGGAGAAGTTTAACAAAGGTCTCATCATTTAAAGGCATATCAAAATGTTTAAAAATTTTCATAACAAGCATTCCATAAGATAAAGCTTTAACATGACGCGTGGAATGAACAAGTTTCATAAGACTTAATGCAATAGTTGGAAAATCTAATTTCCGCCTGATAAGAAATGAATCAAGAATGAAAAGATTAAAATTGTTTATTTCATCTCAATGACCCTTTAGAGGAAGAATCACATACACAATGATATTTTGTAGAACTTTACATGAAATAATTAATTGATTTGCGCTAAATTTTGTGATGTTCTCAATATTCTTCCCGGTGACCTGAAAATATCTCTCGGTAGGGTCATACCCTTCTAAAGTGGGATGAGTTTTATGAAGAAAAATTTGAGTTTCACATCTCAAGCTTGAGAATATCACAGATAATAACCTTGTTGATGGTGATACGAATATTTTTAAGTAAACAAGAAATCTCATCCGAACGAGGACCAATAACCATATTTTTATAAAATTCTTTCGTGAGACGTGTATATAAAATCTTCTCTAATGTAACAATAGACACCCAACTCATATTTTCAAAATACTCCTCTATATGAAATGCGGGTGCTTCAATAGTAAAATCAACAAAATTAACGTTTTTACCTATTAAAATAGAGGATTTCTCAAAAGGGTTGGCCAGTACCTTGGATTCCATCTTGAATTCTTCGTCGAATGAAGGTGGAAGAGACTGTTTCACAATGCTCTCGAGTCATTTTTTTGCTCTTTTGGACCCCGACATTGTAGAAAACGATGGTCAAAAAACAAATTTTATAAGAGATACTAGGGTGTTGGATTTTGGGAATTTTGAGTTGTTGGTGGAATAAAGTGTGAATTTTTGAGGAATTGGAGGTGTAGGAGTGATGTGTTTTTGAATTAGAGAGGCATTTGATGATTTGAAATGAAAAGAAATGAAGAATGTAGGGGAGATTTAGGGAGAGAAATATGAAATAAGTAGAAGAAAATGGAGGAGAAGATGCAGGTTACGCAATTTAAAATCCTGAAATCGCGTTGAACTGGACGTCTAGTTCACAACCCGACTGTCCAAATTGGTAGAACTAATTTAGGTTTAAGTTTTCGTCAAATCAGACAAGTTTTCTGGACCATCCACTTGACTAGTCCGTTTTCACCTTTTTTTGAATTAAATATAAAATAAATAATGGCACATATAGAAATAGAACATGTATGAACACATAGAATGAATTCAACTTTGTTATGCACTTCGAATTCATCAATAATGCCTAAACTTCTTTGAATATTTGAGAATCGATCAAGTGTGAGAGGTTTAGTGAAAATATGGACCAATTGATTTTTCGTGTTTACAAATTCTAATACAATATCTCCCTTTGGTGTGTGATCTCTTAGGAAGTAATGTCTAATTTTAATGTGCTTTGTTCGATAGTGTAAATGGGGGGGTTTTTAGACAAGTTTATGATACTAGTGTTATTACACATGATAGGTATATAATCAAATAACATGTGATAATCACTAAGACTTTGTTTCATCTATAACACTTGTGCACAACAACTAGCGCCGAAGATGTATTTGGTTTTGGCGGTTGATAATGCCATGGAATTTTGTTTCTTACAAAACCATGACACAAGTACAAAGCCTAAAAATGATAAGTTCCATAGTGCTTTTGTGATCAATTGTCCAATTGGCCCAATCGACATCTGAATAGCTAAGTAGATCAATGTGAGTGCCCTTTGGATACCAAAGTCATAAGGTTCTAGTGCCACTAAGATATCTAAAAATCCTTTTTATGGTACTAAGGTGAGACTCTTTCGGATTTGATTGAAATCTAACACATAAACAAGCATTAAACATAATACCGGGTTTACTTGCAGTTAAGTAAAGAAGAGATTCAATCCCACCTCGATATTTTGTGGTATCAATGGAAGACCTTGATCATCTTTATCCAATTTCATGGATGTACTCATGGGAGTACTTATTGTCTTCAAGTCATCCATTTCAAACCTCTTGAGCATGTCCAATATATATTTATTTTGATTAATGAATATACCATTGCTACTTTGCTTAATTTGGAGACCAAGGAAAAAATTGAGTTCTCCTATCATACTCATTTCAAATTTATTGTTCAAGCATTTTGAGAATTCTTAGTTGCACCAAATAGAATATCATCAACATAAATTTGAATAACAATCATATCATTCTTTTGAGTTTTAACAAAAAAAAGTAGTATCTGCTTTTTTTATTGAAAAGTCATTTGAAATTATAAATTTGCTCAATTATTCATACCAAATCCTAGGAGTTTGTTTTAAACCATAAAGAGTATTTTTAAGTCTGAAAACATAGTCTGAATATTTATCATCTTTAAAATCGGGTAGTTGCTCAATAAAAACTTCTTCTCGAATAAACTTATTTAAAAATACACTTTTGACATCCATCTGATAGAGAGTAAATCCTTTATGACAAATAAATGCAAGAAACATGCTAACGGATTCTAATCTAGCAACTGGTGCAAAAGTTTCTTCGGAATTAATATTTTCTTCTTGATTGTAACATTGGACCCTAATCTAGACTTGTTACGCACAATTATCCAATTTTCATATCATTCTAAAAATTCATTTTTTACCAATGACAATTTTATCATTTGGTCTAGCAACTAAATTCCAAACATGATCTCTTTCAAATGTATTTAGTTCTTCTTGCATAACTAGAATCCAAAACTCATCAAACTCAGTTTCCTTGAAATTTTTTGGTTTAATTTGTGAGATGAAAACACCACTATTTAAGTGATTTTTAGTAGAATCTCTAATAGTAATACCTTTGGATGGATCACTAATAATAATTTCTTTTGGGTGAGAGGGAACAAACCTCCATTATTTTGGTAGAGTATGATCATTTGATAATTCAGTAGGTTCTACTTCACTTTGTTGAACGTCTATTTCTTCCTTGTATTTCTCTTTTGGATCATCCTTACTTTAGTCTGGAAAATCCATTTCTTTGAAAGGAGTTTTCAATCCTACATCATTAGTAATACATTTCTCACGATCAAGAGAATTAGTTTCATCGAAAGTAACATGCATAGATTCTTCAATGACCACAGTTCGCTTGTGAAAGACTCTATACATTTGGCTAGTCGATGAGTATCATAGAAAGATTCGAGTATCGAATTATGAATCAAATTTTTTCAAATTTTATTTTGTGTTTAAAATAAAGTATTTACAACAATTTTTTTTTTTTTGAAATAGCCGATATTTGAAATTCCATTGTTCCAAAGCTCATTGGGGGGGGGGGGGGTTTAGTTTTCTTTCGACTAACTAAAACTCTATATACAATATAGCAAGCGGTGTTGAGGCTTAGGCCCAAAAGTAGTTTGGCATGCTATTTTCATTTAGCATGGTCCTAATTATTTCTTACAATGTGCGATTCTTCCTTTCTACTACACCATTTTGTTGAGGTTTCAGTTAATCTCGTCTGTGTTTGTTTGGATAAAATTATACAAGTTTCAAATTATAGTGTGATAAAAATGTCATGGAGATATCAAATATAAGCAAAACATATATCATATCAATTGAAATTGTCTCAAATCAAGAGTTTGCCGAGGTGATTTAATTTAACTTTAGAGAAACCCTCTTTTTCTCTTATCGTAAAATATCCTTAAAAACAAACTTGAAAGCCCCCACCTCCCTGACCTTGACAAATGGGAAACTTTGTGGACCATTTGTGTTGCATCAAATGGTATTTCTTTGTGGATCTCATTTTTATCATGTACATGTGCACAGTTTCAAGTACTAATTAGTAGGAAATAATTGATCAAGCTCAATCGGGCGATGCATCATTTGATGTTAGATTGTTACAAAAATGTGCATGTGCACATGATCATCTTTTTCCAGGAGAAATTCAAATTTATCTGCAAAAAATGGAAACATAATGAAATAACAAAAGTTGAATGATAATATGTCATATATTTCATTCATAGTACACATACATAGCTGCTGAACAAATTTTTGCTTCTAAAACCAACCGTCGAGACCGATAGTTTATCTCGACAGATGGTTCCATAACTATGACATTTACATTTCATGAAGTAGTAATGATGTTCACATGATGACATACCATATATTTCAACTTTAAAACCACACGTAGAAGAGAAGTTGAACAAAATTTGATTTACGAAACCAACCGTCGAGATAAGTAGGTCAACTATCTAGAATTCCAGAGATCAACTGTTGAGAACAACTGTTTATCTCGATAGATGGTTCCATAACTGTCGAAATTGACATTTACATTTTACATTCATATTGATTTCACATGGTGAATATAAAAGTAAAGACATTACTAGCAATCCCATGAAATAAACAATTGAAGTTAATGAAACAAATTAACAGCCTTAATGTGTGAATTTGAGCAATGCTCTATTTCACTATTCAACATCAACGTCTAAATCTTTGAGCCGTTAAGAAACTACAAATTTTGGCATGCAAACTAATATAAACTCAAGAATAATAAAATATTAATTACGAACCTTAAGCTCGGATATCTAGAAGGATGAATCTCCACTAATAGGGATCCCAACTCGAACTTGTAACAAAATTTAAGTATTTTAAATTAACATAGGATGGCAAACGAAAAATAAACTTCCAGGCAAAAAAATAAATCTACTTCACATTCGTTAAGATAGTGTTTTTATATTAATATAGAATGTATTTTACAATACATTAAATCCACTATAGAATGTATTTTACAATACATATAAAGCCATGCGTAAAAATTCATTTTACGACATTCTATAGAATGTATTTTACAATACATTAAACCCACGAAATATAGCATTTATGGCGTACATATGCATGCCGTAATAAGTCAATTTTTTTACAACACACGGCTTGCACTAAAAGCACGTCATAAGTACGAATCCAATATGGATAATTTAAGCAATTGATTTTTAACGGCATACATATTTCGCATGTCGTAAATAGTCTATTTTTACGACATGCCGTAGATGCACGCCGTATTGGGCTAATGGGTTGTGATATGGGTATTGGGCTAATGGGCTTAAATTTGCGGCTAATGGGCTTAAATTTACGGCGCACAATCAATGTGTGCCGTAAAAGGGTACTTTTTACGACATGTCATCCATGTATACCGTAAATACTTTTAGTAAATGACTTATTACAGCGTGCATTTACGGCATGCCGTATTTACACGCCATAAACGTGTGCCGTAAAAAGTAACATTTGTTGTAGTGACTTCATACTCACGAAATCGAATAATAAACAAAAATAAATTTCACATAGGGAGTGAAAAAAGGACCGATGGATAGAAAAAATAGTTGGCGGCTTGACTTCATTTGTTTGAAACAATCTTCTATTCGTATTGAACACAAATAAATTATCGAAGTAAAATTTTCAAAACCAATTCCATAAATAAAATTTTTGAACTCTCATACACTCAAAGAAAATGAGAAAAGGAAAAAAGGAAAAATAATAGATTTTTAAATCTGTCCAAATATATCTGAAAATCTTAAAATTTGAAAATGAATTCTTAAATACCAAACATTCCTAAAAATGCAAAAAGAACAAAAAATAATTTTTTTTCGGACAAAAAAGAAATCATAGATGGAAGAATCTTAGAGAGAACCCAAACCTAGAAAAAATATCTTGATTTTTGGAAGAAAAAGATCTCCAAAAAATGTTGAAAATGAGATTTCTCTCACAAAATCTCCTTGAGGCACGAGAGATTTTAATAGTTTGAATGTTGTTTTAGGGTTAGGTTTAGAAAGTGAGTAGGATATGGTATGGTTTAGGTAGGTTTGATGGGATGTTTGTGTATTATTTTGTATATATATTTTTTCATTTAATCACAATAACATTAATTAAAGACATACATGAGATTTAAATTTTCTGTAGGGGTAAAAAAGTTCAAAAGTTATATTTTTGCAAAGATTATTAAAAAAATGACATTTTTAAAACTGTAAAACCAAAAAGTGACATGATGTGCAATTTCTTCTAGAAGAATAAATTACATTTATTTACAAGGTACAATAATTCGTTGTCTAATAAATAAGATATAAAATACAATAAATGTACCTTTATGGAATGACAATTAAACTACATTTGAACCCTTTTAAAATGAGGTTATCCATTTCAGTGTGGAGAAGACCACAAGAAGACTAGCTTAAACTCAACACTGATGGTCTCTAAAAAATGACCAAAAGGCTTAGTAAGAAATGATAAAGGAGACACATCATGTGCGTGAGCTCAATATTACTAGCTGAAATTGAGGCCTTTAATAATGGTTTAAAACATTGCAATCAGTAGAGAGTTAAAGAAGATAATAGGCTGAAACGGGCTAAAAAATTGCAATCACTTTGCTAGGTAACAAAGAAAAGACTATGAGAAGTTCAATATTTGGTAGAGGACATTTTGCAGCTTACTAATTTTCCAAGAGATAAGACTTCCAATTTACACCCATTTGGAGATAAGGAAATAAGGTTGTTGAAATTGTAGCGAGATAGACCTCTGCGTTGTCCTTGAAGCGTTGGGTGTTCCAATCGCTTCGATAGACAAATGCTATATGCAAAATGAGGCTGGGGCTTCTTCCCCCATTTTACCTCTGGTATGAGAATCAGTTGGTGGTTTTAGGAAACTATAAAGGAAAGATAATTGAGATTCAAATAGTTCGGGTTCTAGAAAAACTCCGTACTTTTCTCACCTTAGGGGTATTTATAGGCACATGATGCAATGTACATGTTCAGCGGTTAATGGTGTCATGTGTCCTACGTAACTCTTCCCACTTTTCCTACATTCTGAAGGGATGACCCTCACTTCTCCAGCGGTTGGTTGTGTCCACTATTGCCGTTGAACGATTCTCGTCCATCTCATGGCCATTTTTAGAATTAAGTGTGGTGTTGACCTCTTAGCACTCGATGGCCTCGTGGTGGTAGACGACCTTATAGTTGTAGACGGTCCATGTGAATGTAGAGTGCCCCGACAGTGGTGGATGACCTCATGATGGAGGCAGTTTATAGTGGTAGACGCCCATGTGAACGTAGAGTACCCCATAGTGTTAGACGGCCTCATGATGGTAGGCAGTCTATAGTAGCATACGACCCATTTGAACGTAGAGCGTCCTATGGTGGTAGATGGCCTCATAGTGGTAGGTGGCCTGTTGTGGTATACTGCCCATGTGAACGTAGATCGCCCTATGTTGGTAGATGGTCTCATGGTGGTAGGCGACCTGTGAACGTAAAGAGCCCTATGGTGGTAGACGGCCTCACATGAGGTGCTCTACTGAGAGGGCCTATCACGTAGTCCTTACCTTGTGGCCATCGTATATCATTATTGATACCATCTTATATCACTAGCCCCTCTACCTCTTGTTGATGTTTATCGATAAGGGGTAGCATCTTCACGCTGGCTAATTTATTTATTTTTGTTTTAAATATGTGTCGACATTTGATATAAATGGTTCGAGCAGTCTAATTGACGCGGAGTGATAAAACACTATACAAGTGGTACCCTATAATTGGGTTTTAGTTTTGGAGGAAAATTGCGCCCAAAAAATTCAAGTTCCACCTCCATTTAAAGAAGTGAGTGCTTCCCTTTTACTCCCACTTTTCATTTACAAAAATCTCTCATCCCTTTAACTGTCAAGGTAACTCTTTCCTCCTATCTTCCTAGTTTTTTTATTTCTTGTCATTTTGGTTTTCTTCCTCTAACACTCAAGATAACTCATTCCTCCCATCTTGAGATTCATACCTTCCAATCAAGTTTTCCCAAAAGACACATTGGTTCGACTAAGTCCTTAAACTAAAAATAGAGATTGGGCGGGATGCCACAGGTGAGGTGGTTCTTGAGATTCCAAAATGTTTTGGCCTTTATAATTCCCTACTTAAGACTAGAAATATCACTTAGCAAGTTCGATTATATTGAGAATTACATATATAGAGCCCCTAGTCCCAAGGAAAGGCTTTCAGGGTCCGACCCCCGTGAAATCACTATCTTCAAAGACATCATGGATGGTGGCTTTTGATTTCCCATCTATCCCTTTTTCGTATCAATATTTAACGAATCTCACCTCACCCCTAATCAAATAAATCCTAACGCTGGAGGATGGAGTTGTATTTTTTGTACGCTTGTCTTAACGAGAAGATCCCACTCTCAATAAACCTCTTTAGGCGTGTCTTTAAGATGCATGCTCTAGTCCAGTATAATGCATTTGTTTTCTTCACCTCTAGAGTTTCCTTGCATTTTCCCAGGTTTAGGAATTCTAATAGCGGGTGGAAATCTCAGTTCTTCTTTGTTTGACCTTCTGAGGGTCAATTCCTTTTCAAAACCAATTGGAGACATCCTCAAATTCGTCTTTTTAATAGTGAAGTTGAGCTTACTCCTCATCTAAAAGCACAAATCCAGCAAGTGATTGATACACAGCCTTTTGCACCCGACCTAGGGTCAGTTCTGACTATAAGAAACATGTTGACAGTGGAGATTGGTTGTCCTATCAGTAAGTCCTTTTGCCTCGCTTGATCTTTTAGGATTGCATCTATTCTTGTTATTCTTTTTTTGCCTAGTAAACTTAATCTTGTGCATGCAGATATGAATTTTAATTTAGATGAGGTATTGAAGTCTCTACCTATTTCAGGGAGTGATGATGGGTTTATTCTTGTTGATGGTTGGTTCTCACATATTGTGCTATTAATCTTATACTTGTGAGTACATTCATTTCTTGTTCTTCGAGCTTGATGATCTTTACCTTATGTATGTAGGTTTAGAGTTCGACTTGGAGGAGACGATGGACTCCAGACTAGAGCATGAACATGAGAGTAATGCATATCTAAATCCTGTTCCATAAAAGATGAAGATGACTAATGATGGAAGGGTAATGCATCACGCCTTGGAGGAGATATCCCAACATTTGAATGAGCCCGCTAAAGCCATCTTACCCCCGAGACCAGAGGTGGCAGCTCCGACTGTGCCAGGTTCAAGTATGAGGGCTCTATCCTCCTAGACTTTACATTCCTCTCTGCTCGGGGCTATTCTGAGATGGGAGTGCTCAAGTCTTTCTTTGGTTGCACCTACTTATGCTAGAGTGATCGCCCAGTGCAGTACAGATGACATAAAATGGGTCTTGGCAGTCTACACTCAGAAGGTACATTTCCTACTATGATTATCTTTACCTTGGTTTATTTTCGTGCTTATTAGTTGTTGATCTCTTTACTTCCTGCTTGTTAGGTTGCGATATAAATTGAACTCGTCGAACGGTCGTCAGTCATCAAAGCTAAAGATCTTTATCGATGAGAAGAAGAAAGAAGCTCATCACTATAAAACGAAAGTTTCATCATTGAAGAAGTCTTTGGAAGCTTTGGAGGCTTGAGCTCGCAAGCAAGAGATAGAGATCGATAACTTGCGATCTATTTTAGCCCGAGCTCCCGAGGAGAAGGTAGAAAAATATAAAGTTTCGGTAGAGAATGCCCAGGACCTGGAAGCGTCAGTATAGCAGTAGAAATCATCATCTGACTACGCTAAAGCCTTACATTCATATGGGGAAAATGGATGGTTGCATCCATCAAATTAACCAAGGAGTCAATCTTTATTGAGTACCCTTCCATCAACCCTTCGGGTTTCGATAAGTTTATAGCACAGTGAAAAAGAAAGGAGAGTGGAGCTCATCAGTCCAAGATATTCGGACGCATATTGAGATGCGAGAGCGAATGGACTTCTCATTCGGGTTGGCATAGCCTTTTGTTGTAGGTCTTTGAGCATTTTTATGGTTATTCACTTTTACTTATGCCCAGTGATTTATCTTGTTTCGGGATGTGGACAAACACTTGCACTCCATTTTTTTAAAGCATGATCACATTCTAATGGAATATTGTTGTTGATTAGTTTTTTTATTTTTATTATCCTTTGGCAACTTTTTTAATTCAACCAACTGACTGTTAGCGAGTACATCATCTGGGGGGTGCACTAGCTACATAAGAGCCAACCATTAGTCGTCGATCATTACTTGTCCGACAAGCTTAGGTTGATTGCTATGCGGTCAACATCTATGTTGTCCGCAAGACCGGATAACAATCTCAATTCTCATATTTCAATTGTCGATCACTATCCAGTTTTTTCAGCCTCATTGCATTTCATCTAGCCCCTAAGGATTTGTCGAATGTAAAGCGCTAGGTCGGCGGTTTAGGGCCTTAACCAATTTTTGATTTTGCTGGCTCTCCACTATGACCATTGAGTGCAGTTGAGCATATAACCAATTTATTGGTTTTGTTTCTCACCATCTAGCCCATTGGGTAGTGTCGAATGTAGAGCATAATTTCGGGTGTTAGCCAAATTTTGATTTTGAAGGTTCTTTTCTGGACCTTGGAGCGATTTTGAGCTATCTGAGCCCCTTTTTTACTTGTCGTTGATGTCAAGCGATTTTGAACTGTTGAATGTAGGGTCTGGTAATTTTGCGCTTTTACAATTTTTTTGTTTTAAAAACTCATCACTAGCTCGCAAAGTGATTTTGAGCTAGCCAACTTTTTGTCTTTGATGCTCACTGCTTCGTGTCGAGCGATCTTCGCATAGTAGAGTATAGATCTTGGTGATTTCAAGCTTTAACCACTTTCTGATTTTTAAAAAACTCATCACCAGCTCGTAGAGTGATTTTGAGCTAGCAAACTTCTTGGCTTTATTGCTCACGCTATGTGTTGAACGATTTCAGAGCATAAAAGGAAATTCATATCCTTCATTCCAACCAATCACAAGTCAAGATATCGTAATGAAACTTAACTTACCTCGATCTGAGGACTCAAAAGGCGTATCAAGACGTCCCAGCTAGGCTGGCCTTTCCTTTAGCACCCTCATCATATGCCTCCATCTGGGCATTTCATTAAATAGTTTCAATAGAGTACGCATGTAACACACATTACATTCAGATACCAGTTGAACATCTTGACTACAATATTTACGAAAAAAAAGCATCATGTGATTTCAAAATCCCTACATGTTGGTCTACTGGTAATACTTCTTGAGATACTCGGTGTTCCATGGCCTGCCTAGTGGTTTTCCTTTCAAGTCCTTTGGGCTGTAAGCGTCCTTTTCAAGGCTACAAATCACCTCGTATGTTCCTTTCCAATTTGGCTCGAGCTTTGATAGAGGGTGCCCCGCTGTTGCTGCTTCCCTTAGCACGAGATCCCCTAGCTGAAAAGCTCTTGGTTTCACCCTTCGATTAAAGTATCCAGCAACCCTCTGCTTGTAGGCTATCATCCTCATAGTTGCTCTCTCCCTCTTCCCATCTAGTAGGTCGAGCTCTGCAATGGTGGTCGAGAAGTCAAGTTGCTTGGCTTTCATCCTTTCAGTCTCGTTTAGGACTTCTACTAGAACAATAGCCTACATTTCGAAGGATAACTTGAAGGACATTTCTCTAGTCTGTTCTCTCGGGGTCATGTGATACGCCCACAACATATTAGGTAATTCATCTGCCTAAAGCCCCTTCTCTTTCTCTAGTCTCGTCTTCAAGTCCCAAAGATTACTCGATTCGTTACTTTCGCATGTCCATTGGACTGAGAGTAAGCAATAGAAGTGAGTTTGTGATCTGTGTGATAACTTGAACAGAAAGCCTTGAAGTCGTGATTGTTAAACTGCTTGCCATTGTCAGTGATGATGACTCTCGGTATGCCGAATTTGCATATAATATTTTTCCGAATGAAGCATTGTACTTTTTCCACTGTGATAGTAGCCAAAGGCTCTACCTCGACCCACTTTGTGAAATAATCAATAGCTACCAGCATGAATTTTCTCTCCCCTTTGAGGCAAAGGCCCCATAATATCCATCATCCACTAGAAGAACAGACTCATCCCAAAAATGGATGATTGTTGCTCGACGGGAACATGAATTAAATTTCCATAACGCTGACATACATTACACTTTCTCACCAACTCCTTGGCGTCATCTTTCATCGTGGGCTAGTAGTACCCCTGTCGCAAAGCTTTGAGGGCGAGGGTAGTCGTCCCTTGATGATTGCCACAAATTCCCAAATGTATCTCGTGTAACACTTCATGAGCTTTGGCTGGGGACAAGCACTTCAAGTATGGCATGGTGAATCCTCGTTTGTAGTGCTGTCCATCGATTATTGTGAATAAGGCTGCTTAAACTTTTAGTCTTCTCGCCTTAGATACATCATCTTACAATTTATTCTCTGTAAGGTAGTCTATTAATGGATCCAACCCACTTTTCTCATTGTTCGCTGAAAATATGCCGCAAGCGCACGGGTCGAGAACAAGTAGTAAAAATGGACCTTTAGAGTCCAAGTCGATCCCTCAGAGAGTGTTGAATTCAATTTTAAGTTTATCCGTCTTAATCTAACGAACACACACAGATTTAAAAGAAATAGATTTAAAAACCCTAAAAACTACAATTTTGATTAAAATTGATAAAATGACAGATAAAAAGTAAAAAGATTTGGATTTTGAAAAGATGTTGGAATTTATGTTTTCGCTTAACCTATATTTCATTAATGTCAATTCAATCACGCGCAGATGCAAATTACCAAAATAAATAATCAGACCCGATTTTCCAATTTTAAATTAATACCCTCTTTCGAGTGATATTAACCCTAATTAATTAATTCACACCACATATTTCTATGTTGATACAAAATTAACTAATCGCATTCAATATTTGTGAAAATGCTCAACGGATCACATGAGGTAGGTGTATATTTCTACATCACCTAGACGCGCCTAGAACACTAAGCAAACCCATGGCATCAATCATTTCGGTCTAGTAAATGTAATTATCTTTCAACAATCACAAAAACACCTAATTACCACATATCATGTCGTCACATAAATGAAGTAATTTTCAACATGATGATTAATACACTATTATTTTGATAACAAATGCATAATAAAAGTCTAACAAACATATAATCGACATTAATGAAGCATTAGGTTAAGTTATTCCATAAATTCCAACAAAGTAATCTAGCTCTTCATCATAAAATGATAACAAATGAGATTAACAATGTTATACATGCCAAATATTGGAAAAACAAATGAAGAACACAAGTTTTGAAGATATAACCCTTGTAGCCTATCTTGAATCCTTCCAAGATGTTTTTCCAAGTTTCTTCAAGTAATAATCCCCTTTGCTTTCCACTTTTGATCACCAAAATGAGCTAAGATTAAAACAACCTAACAAACTAAAAGAAAAACTAGAGAAGAAAAGGAAGAAAAGCTAGAGAGAAAAAAATGAAAAAACAGCCAAAAAAAACAATAATAAAAAATCTGCCCAGTTTCACGTCCAAAGGTAGATTTTTGAAAAAAAACATATTTTCCAAAATTGCAACTAAGCCCCTCAACTTATAGCAAATAATTAAAAAGGTCCACTAGTTCCAAAAAAATGCATTAAGAGTCGGTGCCCTCTTTGTCCAAAATTAAGATATTTTGTTCAATTTTGCAGCCAAGTCCCTAGGTAATTGCACGCCAAGTCTCTCAACTTTGATTTTGTACAACTTGGTCCTCGAGTTTTGACTTTCATTTCAATTTGGTCCTTTATAAATTGCACTTCAATTCCTTCATCTTTCGGCATGTGCAATTTGGTCCCAAGCTTCACTATTTTGTACAATTTTAGTTCATTTTCTTCTCATTTCCGCTCCGTTCTTCGTCCAATCGAGGTTTAAGCCTACAAACATGAAATTAACACCATTATGCATAGAAATCTACTCAATTTCAATCCTAATTAAATGCAAAAAGTGCTAAATAAGTGTGTAAAAACACACTTATCACTCATGCTCTATGCTCGTTATATCTACTACGTACTGAATGCTCGACTGTTATAGGACCTGTACATTTGCTGTGCTAGACATGTTTTTCGAATTTGCTGATGCCTGCTTAGATAGGGCGTTAGCCTACTCATTGTCTCTGCAAGGGACATTGGTTATTTTGAAACCTACAAATCCTCTTTGCAGGTCCTTAACCTTCATCAGATAGACTGTCATCTTCCCATCTCTTGATTCGAATTTACCTGTCACTTTTCCAATGATCAACTGAGAGTCACTATGATAAGGTTGGAATCTCAAAAGTTCAGACCCATGATAACTGCTTCATATATGGCATCATTATTCGTTGCTAGGAACTCAAAATGTAATGAAGACTCCAACTTTTGAGATTCCAACCTTATCATAATGATGCCTGCTCCAGACCCCTCGCCATGCGATAATCCATCCACGAAGATTTTCGCTGCGAAGGACAATCAGGTGGAGTTGTAAGCTCTACGATAAAATTTGCTAATGCTTGCGCTTTGATGTCCTTTCTTGGCATAAATTCAATGTCAAACTCACTTAACTCGATCACCCACTTCAGCATCCTTACCATAGTTTTAGGTTGATGCAAAATCTGCTTGATAGGCTGATTCGTCATGACTTGTATGGTGTGAGACTAGAAGTATGACCTCAACTTTTTGATTGCCATAATCAATGCAAATACTAACTGCTCTACAAGGTTGTAACGTGTTTCTGTGCCCCTCAATACCTGGCGACATAGTAAACTAACTTCCGTACCTTTAAAAGTCACCATCATTGTACTGATTGCATGCTTTGATACTACTAAATATAAACTCAGCACATCCCCTACGCATGGTCTAGTCAAGACCGGTGGCTACTGTAATGACTACTTCAAGGATTCTAGCGACTCATCACACTCCTTGGTCTATTCGAAGTTAGTAGAGTCCCCAATCGCTTTGAAGAAGTGGTAGCACTTATTTGCTGCTTGACTCATGAAACAATTCAATGTCTCTACCCAGCATTTCAGCCTTTGGACGTCTTTTCTGATAGCCCAAGAATAATTAACCAAGAGGGGGGTTAACTGGGTTTTAAAACTTTTTCGAATAATTAATCTTAATTTAAGGAAGTAAAGACTAAATAGATTAATTCAAATAATAAGAACAAATATAAAAGTGATAAGTAAAAGTGAGAGAATGCAAGCAATATAATCGTGGAGGTTTGATCCAAAGCAATGATTTACGTCCTCTGTTACCAAGCTCTCCGACACGAACAATGCACTTTCACTATGTTGATTGACCTATGGTGCAATCCAACCATTTACAACGCTTCCGGTGACTTACAAAGAAAGAGCATCGATCCTTATACAATATTGAGCTTTACGGGACCTCAACATGACCCATACGGTGACTTATAACAAGGATCATCGATCCTTATACAATGTTGATCTTTAAGGGACTTCAATACGAGCTACACTTTATCAAAGTGATTTTATAATTAAATTTCTCTCTTGATAAATAATACAAACAAATTAAGTACTAAGAGATGCTAACACTTCAATGAATAGTAATAAGTGATAATTTAAGTGTTAGATGAAAAACTTAGATGAATATGATAGTAAAAAATTAGATTCAATAGTGTAAATACAATGTAGATTCAAAAATTTTCTCAAGAAATATCTCCCTTTTAATGGATGATTGTAATAAATTAAGTACTAAGAGAGAAATAAGAAACTTTGATGAATGTGATGATTTTACAAGTTTAGTTCAATAAATCAAAGTTTCAAGAAGAAGAAGTTTATACAATGTAAGTGCAAATATCTTCTTCAAAAATATATCTCTTTTAAAATTGATATAGACAAATTAAGTACAAAGAGAAATGAAGAATTTTGATAAGAGAAATGATTCAAGAAGTTTGATCCAAAAATCAAAATTTTTGCTATGAAGAAATGAATGTAAGAATGTAAGTTCAAAGAATATTTTTCAAATGAAAAACTTTGATGAGAAGATTTTTAAAATTTAATTTGACTAAAAGTTTTTCAAAGCTAAATGATTTGATAATAATAAATGAGATAAGAAATCAATATAATTTTGCTCAAAAAATATCTCATTCAAATGCTCTTAAGTGTTGAAATGAATGGCAAGTGAGCTGGTATTTATAGAATTGAGAAAAGCCAACTTTTCTACCTAACCGGACGACCCAAAAATTAGCCGTCGAAAATTAGTCAAAATGGTCAAAAAACCGACTGTTATGGATGAACCGGATGTCCGAATGGATAGAAAGATTTCTGTCAAATCGGATGCCTTATCTGGACAGTCCGGCTCAACTGGACGTCCATATGGTCAATCGGAAGTCCAATTGACCGTTGACCGTCGAATTTTTTTTATAGAGATGTGATCTAAGTTTAAGTGTTACTTTGAAAAATTAATTTTAATTTTGATGAAAAATATTATATACAAATGATATGAAAATAACTCTTTATACACAAAATGATTTTTGAGCTATTGATTCATTATTAAAAATCAAAGTGTTATACATTTACGTATGATCTCAAAATTCTAGTCTTTAATCTTGCATCAAAGTTTCTTTCATGTTTGACTCTTAAATTTTTGATCTTGATCTTTCTTTACATTTGACTTTAATGCTTGACTTCGATCTTGATTTTCTTCATGAGCTCAATTTATAATTTGTTGATTTTGAGAATGCTCGATTGATTTTAACATTGAACTATCATCACTCAAAATCTATTGTTAAAACAATATTAATCTTGTTTGTTATGATCAAAACCTTAAGCATGAAATCAACCATAGGCCAACAATTTCCCCCTTTTTTGATTACGACAAACAAGATGATTTGCAATGTAAGATTGAATAATTGATATCATATTGATATATCATAAATTTATCGTGTAATTCATATTTCTCATATCTTTTACAAATCAATAACTAGGCATTTAAAGCATGTGAATGATTTTCTCCCTTTTCCCTTTTTTCATATACTCTAAACATATTATATTTTCAAATCAAAACATACATAATCATCTCACTCTATTTTCCCCTTTTGACATAAGCAAAAAGAGATAACATTTAAGATCAAAACACAATTTTTCTTTTTAAGAGAGCACATATGAGAGGAATAGTATGGTGTATAAGATCAAAACGTTAAATCAACCATATAAAATAGTAATATATTCCCCCTCAATTAAGCACAAGATTCCAAATATATGCAAGTTTAAATAAGTCACATGTATAGTAAAATAATAATCAAAGTATGAGTGATAAAATGACAAAAGTATAATCATTTAGGTAAAATTTATATACATTTCAACCAATTATTCACATAAAATCAGTCATAAGAGAACATTTAGCAAGAATTCGATTTAGCCACATACTACAAATTCATTGATAATTCTCAAACATCTTTAAATATATGAAAATCTAATCAAGTGTTAGAGGTTTAGTGAGAATATTGATTAATTGATTCTTCGTATTTACAAATTCAAATACAATAACCTCATTTTGAGTACCTTTAGAATATCATAGGTGTAATATCTTTGTGTAACTAAGATGTCTAAAATTGGTTTTATGGCACTAATGTGTGATTCTTGAGAATTGGGTTGAGATCAAGTACATAATCACACACCAAACATAATATCGAGTTTACTTTCGATTAAGTAAAGAAGAGATCCGATCATACCTCGATATTTTGTTATATTTGTGGAAGTACATTGATCATCATTGTCTATTTTGATTGATGAGCTCATAGGAGTGTTCATTATTTTGGTCTTGAATAGTCAATTGTTCAAAATGAGTTTCCGATCCTACATCATTAGTAATATCTTTCTCAGGATCAAGAACATTAGTTTTATCAAAAGTGTCATGCGTGAATTTTTCAATGACTAGAATTCTTTTGTTAAAGACTTAATGAGTTTTGCTAGTCGATGAAAAATCTAGAAAATATCGGATTTTAAATCAAATATTTCAAAATTTTCTTTTGTATTCAAAATGAAGCATTTGCAACCAAAAATTTGAAATAATTGATATTTGAAATTATATTTTTCCAAAACTCATAGGGGGTTTTGTGTTTTCTTTCAACTAATTGAAACTCTATAAATAATATAGCAAATAGTGTTAACGGCTTCGGCCCAAAATTATTTTGGTAAACTATTTTTATTTAGTATAGTCCGGGCCTTTTTTTTTTTTTTTTTTTGCAATGTGCGACTCTTCTTTTTACTACACAAATTTGTTGAAGAGTTCTAGAAGCAAAAAAATTATGTTCACAACCATACGTTTTGCACAAATCATAAAAAGAAATATAAAATTCCCCACCATAATCACTGATAAAGGTAGTAGTAGTGTATCACTTTTATTGTGAATATTTTTACAAGAATGTTCAAATGCATTCAATACTTTATCTTTTATGTTAAAAAAAATGGGACTCAAATAAATTTAGAAAAGTCATCAATAATGACGAAAACATAATATTTACCATTTAAGCTTGTGATACTAGATGATCCAAAAATATTCATGTAGAGAAGCCAAAAAGATTTTGTGGTTGAAAAATGTTGCTTTAATTTGAAAAAACTCTTTACTAGTTTTCCGTGCCTCACAAATTTTGTCTTTCTCAAATTTCAAACTTGAAAAACCTTTAACAAATTTTTTTTTTTTGAAATTTTGAAAGTAGGTCCTTGGTTCCATGCTAACATGACATAATCTTCTATCTCATAACCAATTATTATATTATAAACTTGATAAACAATTTTCTCCGCCTTCAAACTTTGTATTTATGACATAAACATTCTTATTTTGGCTTCCCATAGACATAACCTCTTTTGATGTACTATCCTCAATAATGTACTTGGAAGAATCAAATTTGATATGATAACATTATCACACAATTGATTAAAATTATGTAGATTACTTTTAAGGTTATCTTCTAAGAAGACATTTTCAATAAAGGGAGATGGATGATTACCAATAATTTCAACGTCAATGATTTTTCTTTTCACATTATCTCCAAAAGCATCATGACCACTAACCTTTAGTTTGAAACTTGATAATAAAGTTTGATTTCCGGTCATGTGCTTTGAGTATCCACTATCAGAGGTCCATTTGCTCTCTAATTTCCTTGGTATCTACATAAATAATTCAATTTTTGGTCTTTGGTACCCATACATCCTTGGGTCCTCAATAGTTAGTGTTAGTGGATTTCTGAATCCACTTATAGTTGTTTTCAAAATTTAATCTCTTTTTATAGAACAATAAAAAGCTACATGTCCATTTTTATTGCAAAAATTATATGTGACATTTGAAATAGAAGAAGTGGAAACTTTAATGAAGAAATTTTTAAGAGACTTTTGTTTCAAAAATGGTTTAAATCTAATTCATCATTTATCAAAAACACATTTTTGCTCACCAAGTATTAAATAAAAAAATTTCTTGCCTTGAATAAATTTGTGAATAATTTGAGTCAAATCTAAAACCATTTCTTGTAAAGAAGAATTCTCTTTATTTAAATAATCATAATTGATTTTTCCTATTTCAAAATCATTTTGAATTTTTAAAAATTCATTTACCTCAATTTCCAATAAAAAAATCTTTCTTTTTTATGATCGAATGATTTAAAGCAAGTTTTTCAAATTTTTCAAAGATTTCATCCATCCGAACGTCCGAAAGGATATAAAGATTTCTGTCAAACCAAACGCCTTGTCCGGACTGTCCGGTTGACCGTTGACTTTTTTCATAGAGATGTTATCGAAGTTCAAGTATCACTTTGAAAAATCAATTTTACTTTTGATCAAAAATATTTTATACAAGAAATATGAAAATAACGCTTTGTCTACAAAATGATTTTTGAGCTATTGTTATTCATTACTAAAGATCAAATTGTTATACCTTTACATGTGAGTTATGTGGTGGGGCTGCGACTTTCTGTGTTTGACTCTGCAAGAGGGTCATCATGGCTGCATTGTGTTTCCAGAACACTAAATTGGCTCTACGTCATGTATTACTAAGGTGGTGGTGACGGGTCGTGACACATTGCGACAGACTCCAACACCATCTTTGTCGTATTCCCACCATACGCGTTTCACTCCTAGTCCGTCTCATTGGCATAACTTTTTTGTTCAGAATTTTCCAACAGTCGGTGCCAATGAAATTGTAGTGAGATAGACCTCAGCATTCTCCTTGAAGTGTTGGGTGTTTATACTGCTCCGATAAACAAACGCTACCTGCAAAATGAGGTTGTGGCTCTTTTCCTCGGTTTACCTCCAACATGAGAATTAGTATGTGGTTTTAGGAAAGTAGGAAGGAAAAATAATTGAGATTCAAATAGTTCGGGTTCCAAAAAAGCTCTACACCTTTCTTACTTTAGGGGTATTTATAGGCACCTGATGCAACATACATGTTCAATGGTTATTGGTGCCACGTGTCCCACGTAACTCTTCCTACTTTCCTTATGCTCTGAAGGGATGACCAACACTTCTCCAGCGGTTGGTTGTGTCCACGGTTTTCGTCAAAAGATTCCCGTCCATCTCATGGCCATTTTTAGAATTAAGTGTGGTATTTGCCTCATGGTAATCGACGGTGTTAGGGTTTATGTAATTGGCAATTCTGTGAACAAAAGGATTGAAATAAACATGTTGTAAAAAGTCGAGGAATTAGTTATAATATTGTATAGTTAGGATTGGTAGTATAGTTCTTGAAGGAGTCCAAGAAGTCCAAGAAGATCACATATGATCAAAGAAATGCAATTAGAAGTCTAAAGAGTATCAACGAGCTAGAGCCGCACAAGTTATATTCCAAATTCTTAGTCATCAATTTCAATGCATGTTTCACATAGAAAATATTAGAATTTGGACAAGGCTATTTCTATAATAATTGTAGTCATTCGAGTTAACTTTCCAATGCAATTTGAGTCACCTCAATCAGATATTAGTAGAGAAAGTTATGATAAAAATACTAAAGACTGCTCAACTGTCGTTTAACCGTCGATAGCTCTCGCTCGAGCGACCAATGCAATAACATTTTCGCTCGACCTTCGTTGACAGGTCGCTCGAGCGACCTACTTGTACGACCAAACCTATTTCACGATTTTGGAGAGTTTTAGATGGCCCATACTATTCAAACACCTCCAACTATAAATACAAAGACTTTGGACGACTTTTGTAGGGCTGCTACATTGTGCCTCTCTTGCACATCATATTCTCTACATCTTTGAGAGATCCAAGAAGCTATTCTTTAGTTGATTCATATATATTGTTCTTGAGATCAAGCAACCCAGTTTTGGAGAAAAAGGGTTGGTACATTATTCCTTCATTGAGAGACGTATTCACTACATGTTTTAGAGATCCAAGAGCAAGAACTCATTGGTGGAATTAAACATTCATTCTTGAGATCCAACAACCATGTTTTGGGGAAAAGTCAAATTGAGGAATCTAAAACACCTACTTCTTATTGGTCATAAGAAGGTACTTTCTTAGCTAAACTTCAGAAGTTTCTGGAGGTTGAGAGAGGTTGGATTACAAGCGCAGGAAGAGCACAAGAATTGGAGATTCTTGGAATTCCACTTAGAAGAGACATGTGCAGAAGAATGTAAGACTGCTACATCATATCTTGGGAGAAGATTGTGAGACTGTAAGTACAGCGGATTAGGAGGCTACGGGAGGTAGATCGGGAAGTCTAGTAGGGTGGCTGGATAGTATCTACGATAGCAGACGCAAGGCTGGAATGAGCAGCAAATCTTGGAGTTGCAGGGTATACAATAGCAAGTGGGGCTAGTCTAGAATTGAATTGTAACCCACATTATCTACAGTGGAGGTAACTGGTTTGATCCCAGAGTTTTTACCCAATTGGGTTTCTCTGTCATCATATTGGTGTTCTTTGTTTTACTGCTTTATAATTTACTATTTATTATGCAAACTGCGGTAATTTGACATAAGACAATTGCCTTGTATGTTTTAATCACCTAGAGATAATTAACTTGTGACTTGTTGCATGTTAATTAATTTTTAATTCCGCATTAAATACTTATTCACCCCTCCTCTAGGTATTGTTAGGGTCGAACTTGCGTTTTTCAGATGGCTTCATGGTGGTAGGCGGCCTTATAGTGGTAGATAGCCCATGTGAACGTAGAGTGTCCCATAGTGGTGGACGACCTCAAGATGATGGACGATCTGTAGTGGAAGATAGTCCATGTGAACGTAGAATGCCCCATAGTGGTAAATGGTCTCATGATGGTAGGCGATTTGTTGTGGTACACGCTCCATGTGAACGTAGAGCGCCCCATGGTGGTAGGCGACCTGTAGTGGTAGACACCCATGTGAACGTAGAGCACCCTATGGTGGTAGACGGCCACACAAGAGGTGCTCTACAGAGAGGGTCTATCTAGTAGTCCTCACTTTATAACCATCGTAGATCATTATTGATGCCATCTTATATCAATTGTTTAGGGGTACAATGTGATGCTACCATTTGACTTCAAAGAGATTGTGAAAGGACATGCTTGTTTGGATTAAATTGGACTTGGGGTTAGAATTTGGTGTGGCCTGAATTTTGTTGGAAATTTAGTTCAAAGTTTTATAATTTGGAGTTGGTAGTGTTTTCAATACTTATTTCATCCCAGATATTCTTTTATTGATTTTACCCATTGTAATATGACTTCACCTTGTATTAGACTATTATTTATATTGTATTCCTCTAATATGTTAGGGATTGTTGTATTATAAATATGTGGTGTATTACACATATCTATTTGATCAACTAGAGCGATTTAGAAAATCTAGAAAATTCGCATGATAGAGAGATCAAGTTAAGAGTCTTGTATAATCTAGATTCACACAACATACTTGTATCTCTTTACTATTTATTATAGTGAATTCTTCGTCTCTACTCGTGGTTTTCTCGGATTTAGGTTTTCATGTTAAATCTTGTGTTATTGTGTGATTCTTTTAATCTTATCATATTTTTTTTACTTTAATATTCATAACAAGTGGTATAAGTTCTATCACCAGGTTATTGCAATTTGGCTCAATTTTTAACAAAAGGTATCAAAGCCAATGCTCGAAGTTCTTAAGGGAGCCCGTTTAGTCTCATATTAAAGTAAGTTTGAACAATTTAGAACGAGATCTAATTGTTTCGAGATGGCAAGTATGAAGTTTGATATTCCGCTTTTGGATCACAATAAGATTTTTTGTTGTGGTAGATTTTTAGTTCAAATGCTAGAGGAGAAGCAATGTAAGGATCGAGTTATATGTCTTGGAAGGTTCGACGATCACTTTGGATGCATTTGCAGCTTATGGTTCTGAAAGTTACTGGTTTAACTCTAAAATCGCCTAATAGGTGAATAATGTGGAATTAAATTTGTCAATTAAAAGAAACAAGTCACCTTTTAATTGTTCTAGATGTTTAGTCAATCAAGTCAAATTATCATTTGTTGAATTGCCGCAATAAATACTTAAAGCGGTAAATAACACAAAATTTGATGATAGAGAAAACCCTTAATTGTATAAAAACTTCAGGATCAAGCCAGTAATTTCCACTATAGACATTAAGAACTTACAGTATGATCCAGCCTAGAAAATTCACTAGTCTCACTAATCTAATTTTCGCAATCTCCAAGACTCATTGGAATATGCTTCACTCACACCTTCTCCCTATCTTCTAGAATTGTCTATCTCCTATGGAACACAAAGAACGCCTCGTTCTTGTACTCTTCATGTGCTTTTGGTCCAACATCCCTCAAATTTCAGCAACCTCTGAATGCTATTGAGAAAGTACCTTCCTGGTAATAGTTAGGAAGCGGGTGTTTTGGATTATAAGAATATCGATGTTTTTCTCAAACTCGTGGTTGATTGATCTCAAGAACCTAAAGGTTAATCTCAAGATTTGGATGTGTTCTTAGATCTTGGGATAATGTTATGAAGATGTAAAATAATGATCAACTACGCTTTTGGACGTTATATAGGGAAAAGTGTTTCGGGGTGAAAATGGATTGAAAAATCAAGTATTTGAACCAAAACAGATTTATGATCGCCGACCATCGCTCAAGTGCTGAGCCAACAACAGGCGAGTAGTAGCTAAGTAGTCGTCAGTATTTTTATCATATATTTATCTCCTAGTGTCCGATTGAGATAATTCAAAATGTGTTGAAAATATAATTCAAAGGGCTACAATTCTTTTAGAAATAGCCTTGTCCAAATTTTAATTTTTTCTATGTAAAAAATGCATTGAAAGTTGCGTCTGAGAATTTGGAGCATAATTTGTGCGGCTCTTTAATACTCTTTAAACTTATTATTGCATTCCCTTGATCATATACGATCTTCTTGAACATCTTAGACTCCTTCAAGGACTATACTATCTTCCAAAAGACTCATTTACTTTTACAACTCTTTTGTAACAATCCTATTCTTTTACAATAATCCTTTTGTTTAAAAAATTGTCAATACAACAAAAAACGTAACATGTTCGATAAGTGGTAACTCGGATAGAGTTCATTGTGATCGTGTTGTTCCTGGTGATTTGAGCAATGTTATTGTAAAACATGTTACTAACTCAGTTGGAGTTAGTTTTTATCTTGATGATCTCGTGTCTTGTGGTGATCGAGCATGTTTGGTAACTCAGTGGAGTTGGTTGTGAATGGTATAATTCAAGCAGGATTGAGGTTCAATGTAGTTCTGTTGGTATGCAGGACCTGGATTTTGTTTACTATTGTTGAGTATGTCCAAAGGGGTATAGTAGAAAAGGTGAAATTTGAGTATTTTGTTGGAGAATTTTGTTGAAAAGTTAAGTTTTATCTCTTGCAGTAGAATTCGTGTCAATGTGAAGGTTTGTTAGAACTTCGGTGTGACTTGAATTCTATTGAGAGTTTTATTTGGAATTAGTAGTGTTTTGGATACCTAGTTCATCTCAAAATATTCTTTTATTGATTTTACCTTTTGTAATAGGACTACACATTATGCTATACTCTTATTTATATTATATTCTCTTAGTATGTTAGAGATTGTTGTATTATAAATATGTGGTGTATTACACATTAATTTGATCGACTTAGAGAGTGATCTAGGGCATCTAGAGAGAGATTTGCATTATAGGGAGATCAAGTTGAATGTCTTGTGGGATCCACATTTGTATAACATGTAACTCCTCACTATTGATTATAGTGAATTATTCATTTCTGCCCTTGATTTTTTTGGATTTAAGTTTCCACGTTGAATCTTGTGTTCTTATGAGATTCTTTTAATCTTGTCATATTTTTCTTGACTTTAATATTCATAACAAGTCGTATAAATTCTATTACCGAATTATTGCAAATTGACTCAATTCTCAACGGCAGGGTTAACTGAAATTGAAAAACATAACAAATATGTCTAATTATTTACAGTCGAGAAGGTACATAAATATGCCTGTTCATCTTGCACAAAATTTCATTCCACGTGCAAAAATATTAACTTTCTTATCGGATAAAGCATCTTTGAATCACGCTCTTAATTTATTGAGAAAGCAAATTGATTACTCCCTTCGTCTTATATACGTTTGTTTTGTTTTTCACACGAATTAAAAAATCTTATTTAATAATATTGAAAAACAATTTTGTTAAAAACTTCTCTAGTTTACCCTCATTTAATTATCAATAACTAGTAGTAAATTATTATTAGAAGTAGTAAATAAATAATGGCATATTAGTAAATGAACAAAACAAAACGTTCTTAATAAAGAAACAAAACTGTTGACACACTAAAATGCAGCCCAAAATCGAAGGGAAGTCCAATTGAGAAATCCAAGATAAAGACCCAACAGAAGCCAATTAAAAGGCCCAAGAAGAAAAGCCCAAGTTGGAGGCCTATGGAAAAACCTGAATATTGGATGCCTAAGAACAAAGGAATACCATCGCTCAAGATCGTGGGACGCCCAGAGGCCGAACGAGGGTAGTACGACACAATCGCCCAGGACGACAGCCTCATTGTCGCCCAGAACCCCCCAAGTCGCCCAGAATCAGACAAGTCTAAAGGATATAGTTTGGAAGCGGTTGGCAAGTAAACCCGGCACGATCCCACGATCCAGGAAGCAGCAAAGGTAGTGGCAGCGGTTACTAAGCAACTACTCCCCGAATAAGTGGTTCCTCACTAAAAGAGTGGGCGGTTACGAAGGATATGGAGCAAATCTGAGCAGTTTCGATAACCAAAGGATGCTCAAGAAGTATAAAAAGAAGTAACGTCATAGAAGAGAAGACCGAATCAAAAACTCTCTACAAGAGATCATGTAATTTTTATTCCTTAGTTTAAATTTAATCCTTTTTCAGTACTCGTGTGCTTGCGCCCCTTGGAGGCGTTTTGTCTACTTCCCAATTGTAATCCTTCACTGGCATACGCACCCCTTTTTGGGACTTTGTTTCAAGAGGTCTGTTCCTTACACAATCGTCTGACCCCTCTCTCTCTCGTAATTGTTGGCGGGTTGCAAAAACGCGCGAAAACAATTTGGCACGCCCAGTGGGACAGTTGGTGTTTGGTAAGTGAAGATACAAAAAGAGAGAAGATATCATGCCTCATAAAAATTCCGATAAGGAACCAGCAAGTCAAGGAGTAGTCCAGTCTGTGGTTGAGCGATACGAGGAGCAACAACACTCTCCACAGACAGATGGACAAAGTCCAATCAGTCACAGCCGTTACGAGCCAATGACAGAATTGAGCCCTCGCACAATGCGTGCATTGCTGGGAGAACTCACGCAGGATGTCGTTGAACAGGTAAATCTACGTAGCATTCATAATATGGAGAAGTTTACCCAGAACGAGAATAGGCATTTTGATAATATGGCTAAACAACTAAATACGTTGAATGAAATCATGAATAAGTTGGTAGGCCAAATATGTCAACCTGTTATGCCTATAGATAATCACTTCCAATCTAGGACTATCGTGGGGCATACTTCGCCATACAATTCTCTTGGTGTAAACTCCGGCCCAAATTTGGAGCCACCTTTCGGCCCTTCTACTTCAAACCCAGGGGGAAATGGAACCATGAACGTGAATAATGGTAACACTACGTCCAACCTGGGGGGTAGTACCACCATGAGAGACAATGTCCCAAATAATGGACAGAACGGGTTGCGCACGAATGACGGTTTAAACACTCAGTTTACCGGTCATAACAACCTGAATAATGGCACTTTTATGGCCAATCAAGGGCAGACCACTAGACCTCCCATGAATCAGCCAGTAAATCAGCCAATGGGAAACCCATATGACCTTAACGCCGTGCTAAGAAACCAAATTATGGAAATAGTGCAAGATCAAATAGCAGTTGGGGTACGTCCGGTGATTAGGCCAATTTACACCAAGCCATATCCTGATTGGATAGATCAGGCATATCCATGGCCTAGAGGGTACAAAGTACCGGAATTCTCACTATTCACTGGCCTAGGAGAAGTATCTACACTAGAACATGTAGGGAGATTCACGTTGCAAAGTGGTGAGGTGAATGATTACCATAAGTTGAGGTTGTTCCCAAGTTCCTTAACAGGGGTAGCTTTTTCTTGGTTCATTAATTTGCCAGCAAACTCTGTCCAAACATGGCAGCAAATGGAGCAGTTATTCCATGCTCAATTTTATAAAACTGAGTCTGAAGTTACACTGGCCGATTTGGCGAATTTACGTCAATTGCCTAACGAATGGGCAGAAAATTTCCTACAAAGGTTCAAAACGGCCAGAAGTAAATGCTTCGTGCCGTTACCAGAAAAGGAATTTGTCAAAATCGCACAAAGTTGTTTAAACTTTGATCTAAAGAAGAAATTCCAGGATAGAGAATTCCCGGATTTATTCCAACTTAGCGCGAATGTCGTTAGATATGAGCGACTGGTAAGAGAGGAAGAACAAATGAAAAATTCCAGTAAAGGGACTTATTATAAAGACCCGAATTTCAATGTTCATACTATCGACGATGGTTATTATGACCAGACCGAAATATGCTTGGCTGAGTTAGTAAAAGGAGAAGCATATACTTGTCCTATGTTAGTTAAGCCAAAAATAGTAGGCAAAGATGAACCTACAAAAGGTGAAAACAGAAAAATGCGAACGTTCTCGCTCGACATAGCCAAAGCTGATCTTATATTCGATAAATTATATAAAGATAAGCAGATAAGGTTGAGTGACAAACACAAATTGCCAGACCCTGAACAAGTTAAGGGTAAAAAGTACTGTAAATGGCATAATGCATGGTCACATGCGACTAATTATTGTATGGTTTTTCGCCATGTGTTGCAGGATGCTATCGAATCAGGACGAATTACGTTCGAAGAAAAGAAGAAGATGGCGGTGGATGAAGACCCGTTCCCACGGCCACTAGCAATGAATATGATAACAACTGGCTTGAAAAACAAATTGCCAAGGTTTAAACTGGTGATTGATGACGAAGAAGAAGAATCCAAGCCGCTTCCCAGCGTTTTTGAACGCATCAAAGGGAAGGAGCCCAAACAGGGCGAAGATGTTCTGTGCGACAGGTGTAAGCACGAGTTGAAGGCGAATACAGGGTCATCAATGACACGGCCATTCCATCATCGGCCTGATTTCGTATCAGTCGCTCAGCCTGTCAGGGGGCGAAGGGTGCCGTTGTACGGAGGATTACATAGAGAAAGGGGGTTTGGGTCGGCCGGTCAAAGAAGAACATTTAGGCCGCAGCCTCGCCAGCCCAATGTATGGCATTCGTTCCAGAACAATGCAGGAAGGGTAGTGCCGTTCAATGAAATGACCAGAACCCAACAAAGGCGTTACCAACGTAATTACGGGCGGATGATGAGGCAACAGCAAGGAGAATCACGCCCTAGAGCGCCCAAAACGCTCAGAATAGCCAACGAAAATGTTTTTGAAGATAGCGAAGAAACAGGCACTGGTGAATCAATGGGAGAGTTGCCGGAAAGCTCATCTGGTAGATCGAAGTTTGAGCGAGACAGGAAAGATGAAGATGATCCCGACCAACCTCTAACTATCCAGTTTGGCACATTACCTCCTGTCCTGGCTAACAACTACTTGTTGGCCGATGAGTTCAAAAGCAAAGACAAAGAGGATAATGAGGAAGACGCCTGCGTGCTAGTCTGCGATGAAGGCCAAAGTTCCAGAGAAATGTGTGATGATGGCGAGGACGATGGTATGACAGATGTCGAAGAAGAGATTGATTTAGAAGTAGAGAGACGGAAAAGGGGAGTGTCGCGCAACACCCTGTTGAAACAATTGCACCAGGAAGGAGTCCGCGAAGTGGATCTATTGGGAGAACCATCTGGTCGACCGTTTGATTTCTATGTGCTGTATGGGACGCCAAAAGGAAAAAGAGGGTACCTCGCTCTGAAAAATATGGATCACCCCCTAGAATAATGCCTCCTCCTACAAATTGGGTAACTGAGGAAAAAATATTGGAAAAAGAGAAGGAAGGGACCCAAGGAAAGAAAGCTCAGTCCGATGTGCTGCACGTTGATCTATCACCAAGAGATAGCCCGCCAGAAAATAGGCAGGAAGTGGAAATAGACGCTGCTGAAAAAGTCATCTTCAACAAACCAGCGATGAGGTTAACCAAACACTTAAGGCCACTGTACGTCAAAGCCTTGGTCAATGGTGTACTAATAGTAAAAGTACTTATTGATAATGGAGCGGCTATAAACACCATTCCAGCTAGGATGATGAGGAAATTTGCTAAGACGGAAAGCGACATGATCCCAACGGAAGTCATTCTTACAAGTTTTAATGGTGGGGCAACTTCAGCAAAAGGAGTTATGCCACTGGACATAACTGTAGGGACGACCACTAGGACTACTGTTTTCTTCGTGATAGACGGTCCTACCAGCTACAACGTGCTACTAGGAAGAGACTGGATCCATGGCAGTCGATGTATTCCCTCATCACTCCATCAATGCTTAGTCTTCCGGAACGACAAAGGGGAAGCAGAGGTGGTACAGGCAGATCATAGGCCCTTTGTGGCGGAGGCGAATTCAGTGGAGAGGTTCATGTATGAAGGGAATTATGGGTCTGTCAGAGTAGTTCAAGATGGGGAAGAAACTCAAATTACTGCCCGAAGCGAAGAGCCTTTCTCAATAGATTCGCTCACTGAAATGTTTAATCAAATGAGGCCAAACATAGTGGCCTTGGAAGAGCCAGTAATTGGCAAAAAAGAAGCCAAACAACCTTAAATGAATGTTCGACAACAAAAACAAAAGGCCGAAGTTCAGGCCTTCAGAGCCAAGTTGATGGCTTTCAATAAAGAGTGTGAATGTATGAAGAAAGAAGAAGCGGCGTTAAAGATGCTGAAGAACAAATTGATAGTGTCCGAAATGGAGCAGAGCTTGGATTGGGAAGTTCATAAAGTGGATTGCCTGGAAGAGCAAAACTCTCTGAGCGACGTGGATGATGAAGCGACGAAGATCCCTAAGTCAGGATATGCGCAAGCTCAAGACCCCTTGGTCAAGGTTAACATTGGTGAGGAAGGAGAGGATCGCCCAACGTTCGTTAGCCAAATGCTGCCTCACGAGGTTAGGGGTTTATAACGTCGCAACCTTTCAGGCACTAAACGCAAGTGACGATTGAAATTTTGGGGAAGTTCAAATATTGCGGGAAAGATACAGAATGAATATGGCAAAATTAATGATTAGTATTAATTCTGCCATATTGGGGGGTAATTGTTGACACACTAAAATGCAGCCCAAAATCGAAGGGAAGTCCAATTGAGAAATCCAAGATAAAGACCCAACAGAAGCCAATTAAAAGACCCAAGAAGAAAAGCCCAAGTTGGAGGCCTATGGAAAAACTTGAATATTGGAAGCCCAAGAACAAAGGAATACCATCGCCCAAGATCGTGGGACGCCCAGAGGCCGAACGAGGGCAGTACGGCACAATCGCCCAGGACGACGCCTCATTGTCGCCCAGAACCCCAAGTCGCTCAGAATCAGACAAGTCTAAAGGATATAGTTTGGAAGCGGTTGGCAAGTAAACCCGGCACGATCCCACGATCCAGGAAGCAGCAAGGGTAGTGGTAACGGTTACTAAGCAACTACTCCCCAAACAAGCGGTTCCTCACTAAAAGAGTGGACGGTTACGAAGGATATGGAACAAATCTGAGCAGTTTCGATAACCAAAGGATGCTCAAGAAGTATAAAAGGAAGTAACGTCATAGAAGAAAGGACCAGATCAAAAACTCTCTACAAGAGATCATGTAACTTTTATTCCTTAGTTTAAATTTAATCATTTTTCAGTACTCGTGTGCTTGCGCCCCTTGGAAGCGTTTTGTCTACTCCCTAATTGTAATCCTTCACTGGCATACGCACCCCTTTTTGGGACTTTGTCTCAAGAGGTCTGTTCCTTACACAATCGTCTGACCCCTCTCTCTCTCGTAATTGTTGGCGGGTTGCAAAAACGCGCGAAAACAATGGTATTACATAAATTAAATGTTGTGAAACGTATTAAGCGTTATGTTCCTTTTACCACTTGTCCAAACACAGAAGTTGAAAATTTTCAACTCCCTTACCTCTTAAAGTTAACAGAGCCTTAGTTTTTCCCTGAAATTATTCATAACTAATTGTGTATGAAGCTTCCAAGTTAAGGTTGGTCATCAAGATGGAGCAGCAAGGGAAAAAAATATTAAATTACTGGAAAGACATGCATAGCATTGTAGATTCTTGTCCAAGAAAATAGAAATGGATTGTTGTTAAGCTTCTCTGTGGTTCTGAAATGGAAACATAGAAGGAATTGATTGTAAAACCATCTTTTCTGTTCCTTGGACTCTTTGTCATATATTTCGCATCCTTTTCTTGGCAAAATTTCAAGATTCTGCTTTGCTCCCCACAACTCCTGCTTGTGCTCTAATTGCCATGAAGTAGTTGTAGAGCAGTCCAAATAAAATAATTATAGACACATGTGGCTGCTTTCATGTGATTTTTTTTTTTTTTTTTGTGTGGGGTGGGGGTGGGAGTGGGGGTTAGGTTACAGGTTTATATATACTTCTCTTTAAAAGGCTTGCGAAGGATCTAGTTGCATAGGATCTTCTAGTAGAAGTATTGATGGACCGGATGGAATTGAGAAAATTAATTCATGTAGATAACTCAAAAATCATCGGGTTAAGTCATAGTAGCGTCTTGTCGTCTCTTGATATTTTTTGTTTTAATTTTGAGTATCTATTGAAACTTTCTGACAGTTACCCGTTTTATAATTAATTATCTTTAGTAGAAAGCTCAAGTATTGTTTCCTCATTGTGCTGTTGCTTAATTAGCCGACCAGCTTAGATGGTCCTCAGAGAATTTGATTATTTTTTGTTTGGGATGATGATGTGCCTCAATAGATGATCATGTGTAGGGCTAGCACAAGATGGATGTAAAATGGATGCTGCTTCTGTACTTTTTACGAGTGTAAAATCGGCCCGTGCATGCGTTGCAGCGTTGCACCAAAAGCAGATACAGGGGCTATCTATTTGGGCACGTCAGCTTGGTGGAGAGGTAAAGTTGCTGTCTTTGGATCATTTTGAATGCCTGTATGAAGCAATTGACTAACTTTAGCTTTCATTACTAGTTGTCGAACATTATTAAAAATAATGAATTTAAGATGAAATTACTTGGTGTAATTCACTGCTTCCTGGTGTTTTAAATGGTAGTCCGGCCACAGTTCGACTCTGAAGTCTGAACTTCCTAAGGTTTCGAATGTTGCCTACAGCCAGTCTGCTGCACTTTTTATTTTTGTAAAACATCTATGCATTGTCCATTGTGTAAAAAAGGCTTCTCTGCACCTTCTAATTGTGCGTCAAAACACGTGAAGCTCAAAGAATGGGCAAAGGTCTTGGCATGGTAGAACTTCATAACCTACTGGGGTACTGGACTATATGACCCCACCTCGACTTCTTGAGTTGTCCAGGTTGCACCCTGGACAAGCAAGAACCATTAACCTTGTCCACGTGAACAGAGCACTACAAATCCCTTTATGTATGGTCGAATGAACCCCTGCCTCGGATTGCCTACGCAAGGTATTCAACCAAACAATTCGCCATCGATACCTAGAATGCTCCTCTGACCAGGTCCGCTTCTTTTTTGAACTCCCTAAAATGTGGAGTTACCTCCGACCAAACATGGGATGTGGAAGTCGTAGCTGTGGTAACCTTCCAGTGGTCTATGAGCAGAGAACATGCTTTGCCAAAGGGAGGAACTAGCACAGTTAAGAATCTCTTAACTCCTGAAATTGTGGAGGGAACTGTTACACTATGCTAGGGGTAGCTCCCTAGGGGAATAAGCTCCCGATGTGTAAAACAATTCCTTGGTATGATCACCCAACAGCCGATTCTCTGCTGCCTACCAAACTCAGTACACAACAAAATTAGTTGTTAAACACTACCAAATTGTTTACTCACCTCAGTAAATCACTAAATTTCATCACTAACATATGGTCAAAGTGTTCTACGTAAAGCAACATACTGGTTTCAAAGCCATTCTATCAAGATGCAGTCTTGATTATCTACGGGTAGATTAACCCCACCACACTAGCCAAGGTGCTTTTTTGTGTGTGTATTGTTTGCAACAAAATCAGTAGTACTACCAAATTGTTTACTCACCTCAGTAAATCACTAGAGTTCATCACTAACATATGGTCCAAGTGATCTAGGTTAAGCACTATGTGGGTGTCAAAGCCATTCTGTTAAGATACAATCTTGATTATCTATGAGTAGATTAGCCCACACCAGCCAAGGTGCTTTCTGGTGTGTATATTGTACAATTATGTCATTGACCATCAATTAAATTGTTCGAAGTCCTAACATGACATACTTGTTATAGATCTTACATATCACCACTGTAATTAACAATAATTTGCATAATAATTTTTCCTCCATTTATTTGTGATCGAGGGACACAAGGTTGTTTTACTCTTGCATATCTTGACCAGGGCTCTAAAACTCAGAAGTGGAAACTCATAGTGAGGAATCTTCCTTTCAAGGTCATCTTCTTCTCTTGAAATTTAACAATTTATAAGTGGCAATCTTATTTTTTGATTTTAATGATACATGTTAAGAAGATTGCTTTTATGGAATATTGATAACAGGCTGAAGTTGCTGAGATAAAAGATATGTTTGCTTCTGTAGGATGTGTATGGGAAGTTTTTATTCCTCGAAATTCTGAGACTGGGTAAATATATAATTCCATCTTTTGTAATTTACTCCCGTTGGCACTTACTTTTTTAGTTGTAAATTTCACTCTTGATTTACCTCTTGCAGGTTATCTAAAGGATTTGCATTTGTTAAATTCACGTCGAAGGAGGAAGCTGAAAATGTATGCCCTCTGTCTGATGAATACTGTTCAGTTTGTTCTTAATTGTAACCTTGTTGCTCCTTCCGGTGATGCAAGCCACCAGCCTTGATTAGTAGCTTCTCTGCTTCTTAATTAAGAAATGAAAAAAAAGAGAGACTAAAATAGATCAATATTCAGGAGAAATTTATGTTGTAGAGATCTTACTGTAAGAGTATCTTCAGGCATGCTTTGTCTAATCAGTCTGTGGCATACTTATTCTGAGATAGAGATCTCTATTACTAGATCTTGATTCAATAGCTTTTTGGGATATATTAGTATGAGGAAAGATGATATCAATATTGAAGACTGGCAATGGATAGAATTTGGAAATAGAAGGTCCCAAACCCTCTTCCTAGGGTATACTTTTTGTCTCTTAAAGCTCTGAAGATGTGCCATTTTATAGCTTGACAAACACCTTATATAGCACATGTTGACATCTACGCTAATTGAATTCTAAGAGCATTTATACGACTCCTGGCCTTAGTCACACTCTTGGTGTGATATTTAAATAGCCTTCAATGCATATAATTAGCTTTCATCATCATTAAATTTTTTTCAAGAACAAGCTTCCATTTGTGGACAATGATTGTTATTCTGACTCTTTCTCCCATTTACTCCATATACAGGCTATCAAGAAATTTAATGGTAAACATTTCGGTGAAAGACCCATTGCTGTTGATTGGGCTGTTCCAAAAAAGGTTTTTACCTCTGGCAGTAATTCTGTTGCCTCCTTAGAAGACGGTAATTTGTCCTTAAGTATCCAAGTCCGTAACTTATGCTACTCCTTCTATTCTGCTTTGTTTGAATTGTTTCCATTAATTGACCAAATACTAAAATTTTGAGTGCTTCAACATCGTGTAATCTGTTATGAATACACCTTGGTTCATGATTGAAGTTTTGTTAGTCTTATCTGGCATTTTGCAATATCAATTGAGTTAGAGAAACAGAATCAAAGCTTCTCAGCTTCTCTTCAGATCCATCTTGTACACAATTTGTTAGTTGAAGACACTGTGTTCAATAATTGACTGAAGTTTGTTTATTTACTCAATGATGCAAATGCATGAGCATCGGAACTGTATATCTTAATTGAATTCATGAGAATTCCCCAACATTTGCTGGGGCCATATTCAAGGTGACTTGATATCTTTGGCTTTGGGGATCAAGATGATCACACTATACTCTATTTACAGGACATCACAACTCTGAAGGCGAAGATGGCAGTAGTAGTGATTTGGAGGATGATGATTTGGAAGTCACAAGAGAATCACAATCTCATAGTGTTGATGGTGCAGCTGAAGAGGTGGATTCAGTTGAAGAAGATGATAGTACCGATGAAGTTGATTTTGCTGTGGAAGCTGAGGTTGCAAGAAACGTACTCAAGAAGTTCATTTCATCATCTTCTAGAAATGCAGCCACTTCTGGCAATGCCGACCCCGAATCACTTGAGGGGAAAAATAAAGTTGAAATCGTTCAAGTACAAGATAAATCAGTTGATGCATGCAGTACCGATGCAGTAGCACAAGCGAATACCTTAGGAAGTGAACAAACATGTAATAAACTGGCTGAAGGAGAGGACGACTTGCACCGAACTATTTTCATAACCAATCTTCCTTTTGACATTGAAAATGAAGAAGTGAAACAACGTTTCTCTGCATTTGGTGAAGTGCTGTCCTTTTTCCCAGTTCTTCATCCAGTGACCAAGTACGGACGAATATTTCATTAAATCTGCTTCAACATCTCTTTAACCATCATTACTGTTTTGTGAATATTGGACTATATTTCTGCAGGCGACCCAGGGGGACTGGATTTCTGAATTTTAAAACAGCAGATGCTGCTAATTCTGCATTTTCAGCAGCCAATGATGTAGCTGGTTTGGGTATCTTTCTAAAAGGTAGACAGTTGAAAGTCCTTATGGCCTTGGACAAGAAAACAGTTCAGGATAAGGCACAGGAGAAGGTCCAGAAAGAGGAGCATGATCACCGCAATCTTTACCTGGCGAAGGTTGTTTTACAAGTCCTCTTTTTTTTTTTCTTGTCAATCGTTGGAAAGTTAGATAAATGCCATCTGCTTGTTAAGTGATTTAATGTTGTCTCTGTTGGTTTTTCTGTCTGTACTGTCACATATCTATGACTTCCAATTGAATTCATGTTTGGCCATTTCTTAACAGGAGGGTCTTATTATGGATGGGACACCTGCTGCTGCTGGAGTTTCATCAAGTGACATGTCAAAGCGCAAAAAGTAAGTATTACTAAAATCTTTCTATTAGTAAGCAACAGACAAGAAAAAACAATTTAGGATATTTGATTACGTAATAAATGACAAATCCTGCCTTGGCCATGTTATAAGAGGCCATCTTAGATGGCCTGAAATTCTTGTTTTAGTAAAAAGTCTATGTGTTGGTTACTCCATCTTGGGATTTTTAGGGACATCAAGCTTGTATGAAAGGTAGGGGCCTCACTCCTTAATTTGGTCATCTATCCTCGTGAACAAAATGTTTTTGTATAGAATTCCAGTTTTCCTTTTTTTCTTTCTTCTTTTCCTGAAACGTTTAACAGTATTTAGGCTGACTTAAACTTCAAATTAGCAGATGTGTTCCTTGAGACAATTGACACTTAATTTGTGGGATTCAAGGGCGGAACTATGACAAGCCCCCACTGGGCTGGGACGTGAGTTTTTAAAAAAAAAAATATTTTGGTACTCTTAGAAAATTGAAAATCAGCCCACTAGCCGGTAAAGTCCTAAACCCAGCCCACGTCTTTGAAAACCTAGCCCAAATCACACTATCACCTAAACTGCTAGTCAATCCCAAATTTCACGATTATTCAATCCTAGTTCCCCATTGGCATTTCAGCAGCATTCCGGCAGAGGCTGCAGTCTACAGTCCGGTCTTACACTCTAGCAGCAGGAATTTGTAATTTCCTATGCTCATTATTTATTTTTCTGTCTTACACTTACATTATTTTTGCACGTTAAACTTGGATGAGTAGTTTAGACTCCCTAAAACAGAGTCTTTTTTATCGCATCTTTTGGTTCAAAGAAGAGTGTTTGGTACAGCTGAATGGAGTTGTTTAAAGAACAGGATTAGATAAATGTGAATTGAATCTTGGACTTCCAATTTAACTTCTATGTATTTATTCTCATCTTTATTTGGTTCTATAATGCAAAAGTCTTTTCTTATTCAGCGATGGTGGTATTGGACGCAAATTTCTTTTACTCAGCAATTGAGTTAGTGTAGCAACCTGTTGGCAGAGGTCCTCGAAAGCTCCAGTAGTAACAACTACTGGTTGGGATATTGGTATTTTCGATAATTCTTTTTTGGGGGCTGGAGGATCTTCAGCGGGAGGATGTGGAACGGATGAGCTTGCTAGAAGAAGACATGAACGTGTATTAACCATGGTAGCGCTTCCAACAGACGACACCAATGATGCTACCAAAAACCTGCACCTGCTTGATCTCGAACGGGATGCTTGAATCAATACCTGAAACAAAGGTGTCAATGTATGTCCTCGTTGCCCTCCGATACTTAAGTCAGAGATAGAATTTATGCGTAAAATTATGTGCTGGAAATTATGTAAGAGCGTACCTGAATAATGAACTTTGATCCTGTATTTATAGATGTTGATGATGGAGTCCTGAAAGGATTTAACCACATGTAGTCCTTATCCTTATCATGTAAGGTGTTTGTATTATACTCAAAGTGTTCTGTTTGAATTTAAATCAAATTGCGATAGGTAAGTAGTTTGGAGAAGAGCAAAAGTCATGGAGAGTCATAATCAAAGTGGGATTTGTATTCCTAGATGGTGTGAGATAAGGACAAGGAAATCATCCTTTTGTTCTCGAAGCCCGACCTCGGCACGTACGTCAACCTCGATAAGTAGCTCAACCTCTCCATGTACCAGGGGCGGATCCAGGACCTGGCCAGCCCCCGCGGCCGCCCGTGCTGGATCCGTCAGGAACAATTTTTTTTGGTTGACAATAGATAAAGATTTAGAATATATAGCTAATGATTCTTTTTATTTTCAAACATCTCCTTTGGCTCATTTGGTTAGAGCTAGCCTTTTCATTTTATAGGTCATGTGTTCGAACCCCCTTCCAACCAATTTATTATGTAATAATTTTAGTTTTGTAATTTTTAGTTTTTACCAAAATTAATGGAATAGGGATGAAGGGGTTCGAACCTTTGACCTTTCTTAGGATTAGTGATAGGTTTACCATTATGACAACATGTGAATTTGATACTAAAATTAAACCAAATAATAGATGTTAGAGTTTTAGTGGTGTAAATGCAATTCTAAAAATTCGAACTCCCTCTTCTTTTGAGTTATAACTTGACTACAATGTTATTTGGTGAATATTGTTAACTCATATAACAAAATTATATATATTTTGTTCAAATAAAATAATTGTTATATTTAAATTTTAGGTTTTGATTCCCATTTTTTTTTCAAAATACATTTTTTCTCTCTTCTTTTCAACCACATTTTTCCATAAAATAATATTATACGCAAATTTAAAACTTCTTTTTATTTTTAAACACATATTCATCATCAAATCAATATTCTAAAATGCATTTTTTGCAAAAAAAAAAAAAAATCGACATAAAATGGGCTCTTAATATTTTATTGCTACCGACGATCAATGGCCACCCCGCCCGTGCTGACTTAAAATCCTAGATTCGCCCCTGCCATGTACCCCGAGCTTGGTTTTTGCATGATTGGGGGGTAGGTTGAGTTCGGGCAATATGCTTTAGCTCGGGCTAAATAATATTTGTACGCATTAGGTGGAAAATGGAAAAAATGTGTGCAGCGAAATCATCATGCCTATTTTTATGATTGATTCAGTGGCAGCATGGTATTGTTAATTGACTTATATTTCTCAACTCTAACTACATAACAATTCTACATTGTTTAGGTCGAAAATTCAATCCTAAGTATAATTCTTAACTCGTTCGTACATTGGTTAGGTCCATAAACACAAATCAAATTCCAAATTCAAAAGGACTCTTACAGAAGAATTTATGTGATTAAATTAAGATTAATTATCGATTTATAGTTTATTTTTAAACAAATATTAATAGACGCCGGTTAATGGGTTCTGGCCACTTTTTTCACGAAACATATGCGAAGTATCTTGGAAACTTCAATGAGAAAAGAGGTCACAAGAAAAACATATGCATACACCAAAAGCTATGTACTAAATAAATAATTTAGCTTCTTTAACGCCATTAATAATTAATATTAGTACCTTAAAGCTTTTGATTAATCATTACTATTTATTGAAGCTATAATTAATAATGGACAAAAGCATTGTTACTCAATGAAAGAGAAAGACATTGCATAAAGGTTTGATGCAACAAAGAGCTCGTTCAAGATGGTATCGAGTTTACATACCCAAATTATACCGTTAATACAAATCTAAAACCTTCTCTCCACCCATAAATCAAATCTACGACGATTTTGTTTATGCATTATAAGAACAAAAAAGAAGTTAAGATGTTGATCGAACTATCATGGCCTTAATAATTGATCCAAGCAAATGTATTGTTGTCATGTCACATGAGCCTAATGAGCATTTCATTAAAAATGTAATTATGTTGTCCCACAAATCAAATACAAGAAAGCGACTCTAGTACCTACACAACATTTTACTTTGCATAATTTTAATAATTTAAAAAAAGGAATAATTTTTAATAATGCTACGCCATGTAAGATGTCACGTATGATGACTACTGCAGTCGTTGACTATGAATAACACTACTAAATCAAATATCTTGGAACTTAATAGATGACTTTGTCGACAACTTTAAGAGAGAAGCAAGTGATAAAAGGTAATCTGCTCACTTGTCTGTCATCATTACAATCAAAAAACTAATCTTTGTTATGATTTCTTTTAACATGACTTCAATCGAGCAATTTCTATTTTATGATATAACTTCAATAATAGACATACTTTCTTTCTCTAACGGTGGCCCCTAATTCGCGTGCTTAGTAACAGTACTTCGGAACTTCAGAACATGTTGGGAACGTTAAATTCGATAAAACTTGTTGACACACTAAAATGCAGCCCAAAATCGAAAGGAAGTCCAATTGAGAAATCCAAGGTAAAGACCCAACATAAGCCAATTAAAAGGCCCAAGAAGAAAAGCCCAAGTTGGAGGCCTGTGGAAAACCTGAATATTAGAAGCCCAAGAACAAAGGAATACCATCGCCCAAGATCGTGGGACGCCCAGAGGCCGAACGAGGGTAGTACGACACAATCGCCCAGGACGACAGCCTCATTGTCGCCCAGAACCCCAAGTCGCCCAGAATCAGACAAGTCTAAAGGATATAGTTTGGAAGCGGTTGGCAAGTAAACCCGGCACGATCCCACGATCCAGGAAGCAGCAAAGGTAGTGGCAGCGGTTACTAAGCAACTACTCCCCGAATAAGTGGTTCCTCACTAAAAGAGTGGGCGGTTACGAAGGATATGGAGCAAATCTGAGCAGTTTCGATAACCAAAGGATGCTCAAGAAGTATAAAAAGAAGTAACGTCATAGAAGAGAAGACCGAATCAAAAACTCTCTACAAGAGATCATATAATTTTTATTCCTTAGTTTAAATTTAATCCTTTTTCAGTACTCGTGTGCTTGCGCCCCTTGGAGGCGTTTTGTCTACTTCCCAATTGTAATCCTTCACTGGCATACGCACCCCTTTTTGGGACTTTGTTTCAAGAGGTCTGTTCCTTACACAATCGTCTGACCCCTCTCTCTCTCGTAATTGTTGGCGGGTTGCAAAAACGCGCGAAAACAATTTGGCACGCCCAGTGGGACAGTTGGTGTTTGGTAAGTGAAGATACAAAAAGAGAGAAGATATCATGCCTCATAAAAATTCCGATAAGGAACCAGCAAGTCAAGGAGTAGTCCAGTCTGTGGTTGAGCGATACGAGGAGCAACAACACTCTCCACAGACAGATGGACAAAGTCCAATCAGTCACAGCCGTTACGAGCCAATGACAGAATTGAGCCCTCGCACAATGCGTGCATTGCTGGGAGAACTCACGCAGGATGTCGTTGAACAGGTAAATCTACGTAGCATTCATAATATGGAGAAGTTTACCCAGAACGAGAATAGGCATTTTGATAATATGGCTAAACAACTAAATACGTTGAATGAAATCATGAATAAGTTGGTAGGCCAAATATGTCAACCTGTTATGCCTATAGATAATCACTTCCAATCTAGGACTATCGTGGGGCATACTTCGCCATACAATTCTCTTGGTGTAAACTCCGGCCCAAATTTGGAGCCACCTTTCGGCCCTTCTACTTCAAACCCAGGGGGAAATGGAACCATGAACGTGAATAATGGTAACACTACGTCCAACCTGGGGGGTAGTACCACCATGAGAGACAATGTCCCAAATAATGGACAGAACGGGTTGCGCACGAATGACGGTTTAAACACTCAGTTTACCGGTCATAACAACCTGAATAATGGCACTTTTATGGCCAATCAAGGGCAGACCACTAGACCTCCCATGAATCAGCCAGTAAATCAGCCAATGGGAAACCCATATGACCCTAACGCCGTGCTAAGAAACCAAATTATGGAAATAGTGCAAGATCAAATAGCGGTTGGGGTACCTCCGGTGATTAGGCCAATTTACACCAAGCCATATCCTGATTGGATAGATCAGGCATATCCATGGCCTAGAGGGTACAAAGTACCGGAATTCTCACTATTCACTGGCCTAGGAGAAGTATCTACACTAGAACATGTAGGGAGATTCACGTTGCAAAGTGGTGAGGTGAATGATTACCATAAGTTGAGGTTGTTCCCAAGTTCCTTAACAGGGGTAGCTTTTTCTTGGTTCATTAATTTGCCAGCAAACTCCGTCCAAACTTGGCAGCAAATGGAGCAGTTATTCCATGCTCAATTTTATAAAACTGAGTCTGAAGTTACACTGGCCGATTTGGCGAATTTACGTCAATTGCCTAACGAATGGGCAGAAAATTTCCTACAAAGGTTCAAAACGGCCAGAAGTAAATGCTTCGTGCCGTTACCAGAAAAGGAATTTGTCAAAATCGCACAAAGTTGTTTAAACTTTGATCTAAAGAAGAAATTCCAGGATAGAGAATTCCCAGATTTATTCCAACTTAGCGCGAATGTCGTTAGATATGAGCGACTGGTAAGAGAGGAAGAACAAATGAAAAATTCCAGTAAAGGGACTTATTATAAAGACCCGAATTTCAATGTTCATACTATCGACGATGGTTATTATGACCAGACCGAAATATGCTTGGCTGAGTTAGTAAAAGGAGAAGCATATACTTGTCCTATGTTAGTTAAGCCAAAAATAGTAGGCAAAGATGAACCTGCAAAAGGTGAAAACAGAAAAACGCGAACGTTCTCGTTCGACATAACCAAAGCTGATCTTATATTCGATAAATTATATAAAGATAAGCAGATAAGGTTGAGTGACAAACACAAATTGCCAGACCCTGAACAAGTTAAGGGTAAAAAGTACTGTAAATGGCATAATGCATGGTCACATGCGACTAATTATTGTATGGTTTTTCGCCATGTGTTGCAGGATGCTATCGAATCAGGACGAATTACGTTCGAAGAAAAGAAGAAGATGGCGGTGGATGAAGACCCGTTCCCACGGCCACTAGCAATGAATATGATAACAACTGGCTTGAAAAACAAATTGCCAAGGTTTAAACTGGTGATTGATGACGAAGAAGAAGAATCCAAACCGCTTCCCAGCGTTTTTGAACGCATCAAAGGGAAGGAACCCAAACAGGGCGAAGATGTTCTGTGCGACAGGTGTAAGCACGAGTTGAAGGCGAATACAGGGTCATCAATGACACGGCCATTCCATCATCGGCCTGATTTCGTATCAGTCGCTCAGCCTGTCAGGGGGCGAAGGGTACCGTTGTACGGAGGATTACGTAAAGAAAGGGGGTTTGGGTCGGCCGGTCAAAGAAGAACATTTAGGCCGCAACCTCGCTAGCCCAATGTATGGCATTCGTTCCAGAACAATGCAGGAAGGGTAGTGCCGTTCAATGAAATGACCAGAACCCAACAAAGGCGTTACCAACGTAATTACGGGCGGATGATGAGGCAACAGCAAGGAGAATCACGCCCTAGAGCGCCCAAAACGCTCAGAATAGCCAACGAAAATGTTTTTGAAGATAGCGAAGAAACAGGCACTGGTGAATCAATGGGAGAGTTGCCGGAAAGCTCGTCTGGTAGATCAAAGTTTGAGCGAGACAGGAAAGATGAAGATGATCCCGACCAACCTCTAACTATCCAGTTTGGCACATTACCTCCTGTCCTGGCTAACAACTACTTGTTGGCCGATGAGTTCAAAAGCAAAGACAAAGAGGATAATGAGGAAGACGCCTGCGTGCTAGTCTGCGATGAAGGCCAAAGTTCCAGAGAAATGTGTGATGATGGCGAGGACGATGGTATGACAGATGTCGAAGAAGAGATTGATTTAGAAGTAGAGAGACGGAAAAGGGGAGTGTCGCGCAACACCCTGTTGAAACAATTGCACCAGGAAGGAGTCCGCGAAGTGGATCTATTGGGAGAACCATCTGGTCGACCGTTTGATTTCTATGTGCTGTATGGGACGTCAAAAAGGAAAAAGAGGGTACCTCGCTCTGAAAAATATGGATCACCCCCTAGAATAATGCCTCCTCCTACAAATTGGGTAACTGAGGAAAAAATATTGGAAAAAGAGAAGGAAGGGACCCAAGGAAAGAAAGCTCAGTCCGATGTGCTGCACGTTGATCTATCACCAAGAGATAGCCCGCCAGAAAATAGGCAGGAAGTGGAAATAGACGCTGCTGAAAAAGTCATCTTCAACAAACCAGCGATGAGGTTAACCAAACACTTAAGGCCACTGTACGTCTAAGCCTTGGTCAATGGTGTACCAATAGTAAAAGTACTTATTGATAATGGAGCGGCTATAAACACCATTCCAGCTAGGATGATGAGGAAATTTGCTAAGACGGAAAGCGACATGATCCCAACGGAAGTCATTCTTATAAGTTTTAATGGTGGGGCAACTTCAGCAGAAGGAGTTATGCCACTGGACATAACTGTAGGGACGACCACTAGGACTACTGTTTTCTTCGTGATAGACGGTCCTACCAGCTACAACGTGCTACTAGGAAGAGACTGGATCCATGGCAGTCGATGTATTCCCTCATCACTCCATCAATGCTTAGTTTTCTGGAACGACAAAGGGGAAGCAGAGGTGGTACAGGCAGATCATAGGCCCTTTGTGGCGGAAGCGAATTCAGTGGAGAGGTTCATGTATGAAGGGAATTATGGGCCTGTCAGAGTAGTTCAAGATGGGGAAGAAACTCAAATTACTGCCCGAAGCGAAGAGCCTTTCTCAATAGATTCGCTCAATAAAATGTTTAATCAAATGAGGCCAAACATAGTGGCCTTGGAAGAGCCAGTAATTGGCAAAAAAGAAGCCAAACAACCTTAAATGAATGTTCGACAACAAAAACAAAAGGCCGAAGTTCAGGCCTTCAGAGCCAAGTTGATGGCTTTCAATAAAGAGTGTGAATGTATGAAGAAAGAAGAAGCGGCGTTAAAGATGCTGAAGGACAAATTGATGGTGTCCGAAATGGAGCAGAGCTTGGACTGGGAAGTTCATAAAGTGGATTGCCTGGAAGAGCAAAACTCTCTGAGCGACGTAGATGATGAGGCGACGAAGATCCCCAAATCAGGATATGCACAGGCACAAGACCCTTTAGTCAGGGTGAATATTGCCGAGGAAGGAGAGGATCGCCCAACGTTCGTTAGCCAAATGCTGCCTCACGAGGTTGCCGCCGCAAGGAAGACGGTGAAATGGCGAAGAAAGACGGAATGCCGCAGAGATGTAAATGAAAAGGATGCCGCGTACTTTTGGGGTTTTAAGGGTTTATAACGTCGCAACCTTTCAGGCACTAAACGCAAGTGACGATTGAAATTCTGGGGAAGTTCAAATATTGCGGGAAAGACACAGAATGAATATGGCAAAATTAATGATTAGTATTAATTCTGCCATATTGGGGGGTAATTGTTGACACACTAAAATGCAGCCCAAAATCGAAGGGAAGTCCAATTGAGAAATCCAAGATAAAGACCCAACAGAAGCCAATTAAAAGGCCCAAGAAGAAAAGCCCAAGTTGGAGGCCTGTGGAAAAACCTGAATATTAGAAGCCCAAGAACAAAGGAATACCATCGCCCAAGATCGTGGGACGCCCAGAGGCCGAACGAGGGTAGTACGACACAATCGCCCAGGACGACAGCCTCATTGTCGCCCAGAACCCCAAGTCGCCCAGAATCAGACAAGTCTAAAGGATATAGTTTGGAAGCGGTTGGCAAGTAAACCCGGCACGATCCCACGATCCAGGAAGCAGCAAAGGTAGTGGCAGCGGTTACTAAGCAACTACTCCCCGAATAAGTGGTTCCTCACTAAAAGAGTGGGCGGTTACGAAGGATATGGAGCAAATCTGAGCAGTTTCGATAACCAAAGGATGCTCAAGAAGTATAAAAAGAAGTAACGTCATAGAAGAGAAGACCGAATCAAAAACTCTCTACAAGAGATCATATAATTTTTATTCCTTAGTTTAAATTTAATCCTTTTTCAGTACTCGTGTGCTTGCGCCCCTTGGAGGCGTTTTGTCTACTTCCCAATTGTAATCCTTCACTGGCATACGCACCCCTTTTTGGGACTTTGTTTCAAGAGGTCTGTTCCTTACACAATCGTCTGACCCCTCTCTCTCTCGTAATTGTTGGCGGGTTGCAAAAACGCGCGAAAACAAAAACTATATAATTGGAACAAGAAAATAAGAAAAGTGAGTCTATATAAATGAGACGGATGGAGTACTTTTTATAAAACATTAATGGTGACACACAAATCTTGATTTGTAATTGTATTTTCCAGTTTGAAAGTGCCATTAAGGATCATTAATTATGTGTACTGGCCATGATTCGATTCAATGGATTGTTCATACTTCTAGGCAGTAAAGATCATCTTGTTCAATGTTGCAAAGTTTCAAGAATATTTAAACAAAATGTGATTCATTTGCAGCTTCATTGTTTGGACTCTTAGCCATCTTCAATACATTTTAGTGGGAGCATATTTGACTTACTAAAAACCAGAAAATAAAAAGAAAAATAAGTAACTTTCAATTTCTATACATGTGATGATAATTTAATTTGACTTACTTTTAAGGAAAATATGTTTTTACAAAAATAAATCTTATATGTATACTATCAAATTAAGTAATTTATTTATTTTCATCAATCTAAAGAAAAATTCAATTTAAATTTTAACTTTTTATCTATAACTAAATTTAAACATACCCTTGTTTTAAAATAATTCATACCAAGAATAATAGAGCAAGACAGAAAACAAATTAATTTTAGTTTTCAGAAAATATAAACTCTATTATATAATTTTTTTCAATAACTTTTATTCGATCTATCTAATAAGAATATACAGATAATAAAGTTGACCTTAATTTTAAGGTAGAATTTCAAATCTTAATTCACAGTATCAAAATTTAAAAAGCAAATGAGGAAATTTATTCATTAATAGAAGCTCAAACGCGCACTTTGGTTTTGAAAGTATATTCTCAAACTAGTTACCTTACACGATCACAAAATTCTTCGTAACTTATGAAAATAAAAATTAATATACAAAGATTTAAATTACTTTCTTATTAAGATTAATTTTTTAAGATGGAATTCCAAATTATTATGAATAATGCTATTTATTATTAAGATGATGAAAAATCGTTGATATAACATTCTATATGGCATAATGTGATTCGACAGTTCAATTTTTATGAGAAAAAATAGAGAGAGAGAGAGATGTGAGGGACAATATGTTGTCACATCGTCGATGTTCCATCATCATGATGATAAATAGTATTATTATATGCGCATCTGATATTTAATAATTTAGTGACAATATATAGCAACATCTATTTGACTCCATTAAAAGTATAATTTATTTTCATATCTCTTCTTAATAACCACACATTCTTCAATAATATAATACTACACCTAATTTCAAAAAAATTTCTTCTTTTTTAATTACACATTTTTCAAAAAACACTATTCTAACAACTAAAATTTCAAATAATGTTGGTCAAACGGGGTTATAGTTGTAAAATTAAGATGCATTGGTCGATGCGCTGTCTTGCTCGCCATGATTTCATGGAACATTCACAGCCTGTTTGAACCCCATTTTTTAGTTGAAAATATATTATAGAATAGTAGATTGAAGGAGAATGAGTGATTAAAAAAAAATGGATTTTCGTGAAATATTATTTTATTAAAAAATGTGTGGTTAAATATATATATTTATATATTGGAAAAAATAGGAATCAATGGCTGAACCTCAATCATAAGTTCATGCATATTACGAGGCTATGTAGGCAAAAGCATTTCAGATGTCATGTCACTGTTCTAATTATAAGCCTGACCTACCGTCCATCCATACATACTTTTATACCGTTCTGTCTGTCACTGTGTCTGTTATAAGACTAGTTAGGTTTGAATACTTATTTAAATACTAGTCGAGCCACGTGCAATGCACGTGTTTTTGTTTAATTGAGTAAGTAATAGCGTGGAATGATGGTTAGAAATCCAAATTTTAATAGATTTAGTTCTCTAGTATATAGTATTCGTACAAAATTAGACAAAATGAAGATAATAACTTTATACAAATACATTATACAAAAGCTTGTTCAAAGCATGCACTATAAGGTAAAAGTATAAGGAACCCAACTGAGAAATCCTTTAAAGCTCAAATACTTTAGGTCAGAAATAACTTTTTATTGAACCAATGATTATAATCATTGAATATGTAATAAATCTCTACACAGAGAGAGAAAATGACAACAATATAATTAAATTAAAATGGTCATCTTATTATGTCATTTAACCCCTAGCAGACTCGTATACAACAAATATGAACGTGTACCTTTTATACACATTGCACTCACGTCATCATCCAAGTGTCTCCTAGAATTAAATTTGAAGTTTGTACCAATGGAAATCCATGTGCATGAAGTCATTAGAAAAAGAAAAAAAATAGGACTCGTCGACTCGAGTTTAATTAGACAGTGTATCAAAGTTTAGCCAATTACCGTTGCTCGATATAATTAAGATAAGACCTCATGTGACACTTAACTTGCATTAACCAGTGAATATCACAGAACACTTACAATTACTTCCTTCTCCCTTGGTGCTAGTTCTCCCAGATGAACCTTGCAATAGTTCGTCCTTCACCCAAAACTGCGCTATCTAGAAGAAAAAATCTAGCCCTTGCACCATTTAGTAGATGTTGAAGATGCCCCTGTCATGGAATCAAGATTTACATTTAAACAATAAATACAACATACATATATTCGCTTTAACATCATTATGTACTTGAAAATAGAGGCCCAAATAGAATAACATCAACAAATGCAACTATCAATTAACTCCCAAGAAATCAAAATTTGTTACTAATCTCCTATAGTTCCAGGCATGGAAATACTGGGAGTCCAACTTCTGAAACTTGCCTAGAAGAATAAATAGTAAATCTTGGTTTCTCTCTTTTAAGGTAAACAAAGGTAGATAGATTATGGATAATTATATTAGATCCCAATAAAAACGGAGCCAAAGACCTGAAAATAACTAAACTATTTTGCAATCTAATCAACATAAATAAAGGGATTATGAAAATAAAACTCACAAAATCCACTCCAACGGTGCTAATATAGCTGTCAACATATGAATCATCCTGAAAGCATCAAAGAATAGCATCATGTCCACTATACAATTTAGAAAAAGAAACCCATCCGTATTACCAACCGTATTTCCAGAAGCAAGTCACTAAAGAATATTGAAAAGAAACCTAGTATAAAGCACGAGCAGATGCAGAAATCATACATGTAGTTATCGAAGCAATTTGACAGTGAAAATGACCTCAATTAAATAAACCCTACGAAGCAAAATCAAAGAGAAACCAGAACATGAAAAGAGAATAAAAAGCAGTTTTACACAATTTTTCATATTTCTCCTCACATGATTCAAAACACCTTGTTTAAAAGGTCTATTGCCATTAAAGGATTTGGAAAGAGACCAAAGATATATATGATTACAATGATCGAGGGAAACAAAAATAAATATAGGTAGATTGGATGGCAAGACGTGAAATATTGAATCATTCCCAATAAACTGGAAAGGGTACATGAATCATTTGTTGCCTCTTAATTCTATTTATTGTAAAATCCAAAGAAATAGATCCCTTGGCAACCATTACATGTCATGTTAGTTTAGTCCACCCCTCCATCCTCTAACATGGTACATTTATTAAAGTTCACAAATCCAATTAAATCGAAATGAATCCCAACAAATACTTCTATATTTGGATCAGTTCCTTGAAGGCTCAAAAATATTCATTATTATAGTGAGTAATTAAAAGGTGAAATAGACAAAGAATTATGCAAAAAAAAAAACCGCTCCAAATTTTCCGGAGACATGATGTCCGGACACGACGCGGACACCATGTTCATGTCCGCATCGTGTCCGGACACGAACACATGGTGTCCGAGCACCGTCCGCATTGTGTCCGGACACGACGCGGACACGGACATGGTGTCCGGGTCATGTCCGGACACCATGTCTCCAAATTTTACGGAGATGGACACCATGTCTCCGAAAAATACGGAGTTTTTTTTTTTTTCCCTTCTTCTTCCTTTCAAGAGCATAATAATTCCTTCAATAACATAATTCCTAACATGGAAACTATAAATAACCAGCATATTAATTTCTGAATGTACATCAAAATACTAAAATTTTTTTTACAGAATCTAATCAAATCATCAAAAAAACTCTTCTTAGAATAGGCCCACATTTTTGAAAGCGAAGAAATTCAAGATTCAAATTAATCTACAAGACCCGTCACAAATAAAATTCAAAATTGTAAGGAAGATTGCGAAATAGATACTCACATTTGATGGGTTAGCGGCATGAACTGGAGGTTTGTTCTGGTTCTTTTGGATGCCATATGAATAGATCAAATATCTTGAAAATATCCAGCAGTCGGTGAGGCGGTGTAAATTGAAATGTGTAAACGGTGTCGTTTTGGTTGACGATGAAAACGACGTCATTTTGGTTGACGATGACGTCAAGAAACTGCCTCTTCTATATGTTTAAGGAAATAAAATTATAATTTTGTTTATATGTTTTGCCATGAGATATGCCCCGTTTGACACCAATTAATTTCTCTTTCTTTTTCTCATTCTTCATTTCAATAACACATTCTTCCAATAAAATAATATTACACACAAATCAAAAACTTTTCATTACTTTTCCACCACACATTCTCACATCAATCACTATCCAAAATTTCTATTCTTCTAAAAATGGGTTTCAAACAGGGGCATGTAAATCAACACCATAAAATATATTAGATCAAACAAAGATTCCGAGTTCAAGACTCGTCGTCATACGTTCTTGAAAAATTTCTCCAAAATGAGAATGTTTTCATTATAAAATAAATTCAATCTACAAGTGAAAAGTATTTTCAAGAAAATAAATTAAATGAATAATTTATGTTTTGTTTTATATAAAAAAAGTGTAAATTTTTAGACAAGGGGTCCACTAATGGAAGTTCAAAGGCTAACAACAAAAAAGATATGTTTTAAACAAAAATTAGGAGGAACAAGTTTTGACTTTTAATTATTAAAAAAAAAAAGTGGTTTTATTTGAATTTCGAATTAAAAAAAAAAAAGATTTTTCATGACCTAATCCTCGAAGTACTTTCTATTAATTTCTCTGATTTTGTTTTCCTTGGGCAAGAGTAAAGGATAGGCCTTGAATGAGAAGCTTAATAATCAAGAAATCCTGAGAGTAGATCAATAGGAAACCATTTAAGATTGCAAAAGTTTTCATACTTTTCATGAAAAGATTCAATGAAGCAGTTGAGTAAAACTTCACACACGTAGGTTTCCAATGTTTTTGCACGATTGGCAGTGAAGGGTATCCTGCAAATCCCAGATGAAGAAAGGAAAAATACTGAGTCAGATAATCATTTACAATAATTCAAGAAAAATATAATAAACTAATACAAATTAATTAGGGTTTTTTGTACCTTGATGTATACATTGTAAAACAATGAAGGGAAGATTGAGGGATCAGCAATTGTGTCATGACTTCATGAGGATTTTACAAAAAGAAGCCAACAGAAGACATTTGGCAGTATGCCCACCTCCATATTATTAGATCTAGAGACACAGAGAAAGTATAAAAGCTTTTGTTATTAAATTTTGGTACTAGGAGGTGGACAGAATGCCAAATAATCTCTGTAAGAAACCCTTTGATAAACCAACATGAACTCGACTGAAAATTCTTGTATTCACTGCCATTGAATTTGAAACCACAGACAGTAGAACTGAAAGAGAAATTCGATTTGTACCATCTATGAGAGAGATGGGCACTTGCCCACTATTTAACAGTAAAAAATTGTGTGCGCGCGCGCAGAGAGAGAGAGAGAGAGGATGGTTCATTAATCATTGGGTATATTTAGAAGAATGAAAGGATAAAAGAATCATCATGTAATTTCTTGAACCCTCATAATTACCCTCCACCCCACATTATAGTCTTTTCTTGTTTTCCGCAAATCGAGACATGATAGTTTTAAAAAAAATCCAAAAAGGTATTATTAAGTCAGTTTGTCCATCATTTTCTTATCTTTGAGTCTGTTCAATCATTATTATTCTTTTGATCAATAACAATTTCATTCAGTCTCTCCCTCCTTCTAGTATCCATTCATGAAACACTCTATTATGGGTTCATGCTTCCACTAGTCAATCATGAAATGTCACTTGGACATTATGTACTCCTAGATGTAAGTCATGATATATATACATGTAGAATAATTCATATTTAAAAGATTAAAGAACTAAAAATAATTTAAATTACATCATGTCTGGATTCAATTTCTTTGTTAAATACCTTGCATATGCTATTTTTATTATCCGTGAGCAACTGAATATTTCATTTCAAATTTTGAACGAACATAGATGAAGTAAATTATCTTCGACGTCACATGCACTTAAGTAAACCAACTTAATTTACTTTAAACTTAGGTAAACATTACAACATCGTCAAACCTTGCTATATTAAGAGGGTGTTTGGTATATATTAAAATCAGATTTTAAGTGGATTGTGATAGAAATTTTTGAAATGTGTAGTTGAAAAGATGTGGAATCCGTAAAAGACGTGGTTGATATTGATTGTTTGATTTTGACTTAAATTAAAATCAGATTTTAATCCGACTCAAACAGACCCTAAATACTTGGTTGTTGGTATCACATTAAAACAATTTTTGTGAAACATTATTTGAAAGAACTTTCTATTGCAAAACTGTTGGGATATTACACCGATAATGTGCATATTATATTCATCTCAATACTACCGTTTTATGCTCATGAAATCGATTTGACTTACCAAAATAGTTGAGAAGACAACATAATGATCTACTGAATCCGAATACATGAATATGGACTCGTCACTTTCCATTTTTTAATGAAAGCATGTCTTTGAACCTTGTAGTATAAACATATAAACAAGGTTAGTCAATTTCTGAAATCAAACATAAACGAAATCAGAAATGGAAAGATAAGAAAAGAAGAGATGCTACTTATGCGATTGATCGAAACAAGTGTTGAACACGTTGTTCTTAAAATGGATTTGACCTATATCGGTGCTAATGATTTTTCGAAAACCATCTCCCAAGATACAACGATTACGTCAAGCCATATGAGCACTCCAAATGGCTTAGACCAACAAACTCGAACAGAATTCTCTCTTTACAAAGAAGAAAAAGGTTTTGAATGAATTTGGAAGTGATTTGCAAGAGTTTTTATGCAATGCTCAATGTCAATATGGTATGGGATGCGAAAGGGACGTTCAATGGATTCTATATATAGAGGATGAGGGGATGTGAATGAAATGTCGCGCCCCAAGCACATCAAATCTTGCCAAAGGTCGCACCATTCATTATCGCTAGCCTGTGTCATCGCTTCGCTCGAGAGATAAAAACAGTGACTTTTTCGATAGCCTGTCGTTTGAACGACAGTCCAACTATAAGCTAGCAACAGCCTTAGACAGCTTCCTCTATATTTGCTTCCCAATTTTGGACCACAATTTCTCATTCATTCGAAATTGCTTTTGAGATTTCAAATATACTACGACGATCTATTCGACGAGTAGAACAAATTAGTTCATTTACATTTGTAAGTTGACCATCAGATCAAATCCAAATATTTGGTCATAGTTGACAAGAAAGTCATTTTTTTCAAGTTTTTGATTTTGACATTTAACCAATTTTCAGTCTTCTAAACCAATTTCCAACAAAAACTTCCACACTCAACTTTTTTCCTTTTTTTTTTCTTTGGATTTTAAGCTGGGGGTGCACAAATACATGCTCCTCTAACACAAATATTGATATAGGCTTGACTGCTTAGGCCAAACTTAATTAGACGGGCACCTCTCCAAAGTGAAATGGGGGTCGCCAATCGTCCATGGTCACCTGTATATTTTATTGTAAGGTCTTTGAATATTACGACTAATCCAATTAATTAAATAAGTAAAAGTTTATAATATCTTTACAAATAAATATATCATAATAACAATATTTTATATTTTGGACATATATAATTAAGGAAATAAATTTTAAAAAAAATACAAATAGAAGTAATTCTATAAATATTTTAGTTAAAAGAAGTCACATTATTATAAATATACATTTTTTGAAAAACTATATTGATTAATAAATTTTTAACTTCATTTTTATACTACAAATCCTTGTACAGCAGTTTAACTTCACAAATCCCTACTTCATTAAATATGAAGCAACTTTGTAAAGTTATTTACCAAACATTATTTTTGACAAAGCAAATTTTGCAATTTTAACACAACACATCGTGAATATGTTCTGACATACTCCATCCGTCCCAACTATATAGGCTTGTTTCGTTTTTCACACAGATTAAAAAAAATTCTTTAATGTCATTAAAAAATTAGTTTTTGTCAGGATTTTTCCTAATTTACCCCTATTTAATTTTCAGTATGTAAAACTAAATTATTGTTGGAATTAATAAATAATTTGAAAAAGAAGAAATGAGAGTTGTTCCATATTTTCAAGATGTGAGAAATGTGTGTATTTTGATGATTTTAAGAAGTTGGCATATTAAGTGGAGAAAATTTAATACTGATATATTGATAAAGGAACATAACAAATATTCTACATTAGGAAATAAGTCTATATATTTGGGATTTTAACTTAATTTTATTCTTTGTCCATAAACATACAGAACATGATTAAAAGAATTGTTCTTGCAAGATACCAAACAAAACATAACATCACAGAAATAAGTTTGTACGAATCGTCGCAGCAGGTTCAATGCTAAGGCTATGTATGTAAGTAAATAATCTAAATAGTTTCCAAGCTTCTCCGCCAATCAAATTATTAATTTTGAAGTATAAATAGATTTTTAATTATTTAAATCGATCAAGGTAAGATCGAGTGCTTAATTTTTGACTATTTTTTTTTTTTTTTTTTTTCTAACGACATACTTGATAATGTTATGTAAAAAAAGAAAGTGCGGGGGTCGGGGTCAGGGTGGGGGGGGGGGGGTTCATCAAAGGGGAAAAATATTGTAGGACCCCATTATAAAGTCCTGTTTGGTGTTGATTAAAATCAAATTTTAGTAAATTTTTAGAAAGGTTGATGAAATGTACTATTAAAAAATTGCTAGTCTCTTAAACTGTATGATTAAAAACTAATTGTTGACTTTGATTTCAAAAATTTTCAAACCAAATAGGGCATAATAATCATTTATTTTCTAGCATTACAAGTTTTAGATAACATTATTCCAAAAATTATTAACAAAATGATTCGCAAGTAATTTTGATTGAAATTATATTCCTTTACTCACCAAAACAAATAGAAGTGCATAACTAGTTAGCAGTTAAATGCACCCTTGACATTTATTTGTTGAACGAGCATTATTCCTTAGGCTAGTTTTTAATAATTTGATTATATTTTATGGCTATGTTTGAGCTCCATTTTTTTTTTTCCAAATAAAATTTATTTTGAAATAGTGATTTCATGAAGAATGTAGGGTTATGAAATAAGGAAATTTTTTTTGATTTGTATGTAGTATCATTTTATTGAAAAATGTATCATTGAACATAAGAGAGAAAAATGTATTTTTGAAATAATGGGTAACAAACAAGTGCTAATTGTATAAATGTTCATAATCTTTACACGTTATCATATTTATGTCTCAAACCTTTTTTTGTCGCATTCTTATTATCAAATTAACATAATTTTTTTGCTAATTAAAATAGAGTGAAAAAAAAAACTCAATTATCCATTTTATTTTTAAATAAGCAAAATAAATAATAATTCAAAAATGAGATTAAATAACCCTCATTTTAAAGCATGTTAAAAATATTTGTGGACAAAAATAATGATTAATTAAGGACAAGATTTTCTGATCAATGAAATGTTAAAACTAAGAATGTGATTAAAAAATGTTATTACCATAAATGTGATAATGAATAAAAATTAATGATCTTTAATGTAATTAAAATGTGGTATACTTGTAAAAAAATATCACTCTTTTCCTTATTGGCCTGATTCAACTCCTCGTGCATTCAAAGTTCCGATGGAATTTAACTCCTTTGGGGGTGGCCGAGTTGGTGGACCTAGTGAACGTGGAGACCACGTCACGAGTTTGAATCTCCTGACAATACTTCATCGGTCAAGCCCGTCACACCGGGTTTACCTAGTGGCTAGTGCGGTTTATCTTTTGTATGTGGTTTGCGGGCTACTGGATATGGAGCAAGGTTTACCCAGTGCATACTCACGAGTAGCGACGATGGGTTCCTACGTCAAAAAAAAAAAAAAAAAAAAGTTCCAATGGAATTTAATTTCAAACCAACAATTTTTGTCAAGTGATATGTCGCATTCATCATAACCACGAGCCACGCTTCCAAACTTCTCCCCAGCACTGCTTTTTCAAACTTCCATAATTTCGACATTAAAAACAGTCAACAGCTTGCTTCAAGCTTGCAATTCGTAACATCCAAACATATAAAATTTTTGTGTATATATGTGTGTATAAATTTATAGATGTGTTCGTTTTAGTGTTTGAATCTGATTCATTGGCCCCTCCATATTTATTGCTGAGAACTGCCCCCAAACCATCCGCATTAAATTCTATTCATTAGATACCTCAGGTGCATATTTGGTACATAATACTCCACCTACTACACAGTATAATAGACAGTCTTTAATTAGCTTTTTTCCTATCTTAATACTGTCAATATTCTCTAATTTAGTTTACCAAATAATCACAAATGTGTAACAGATATTAGATTAAGCTCATATGAAGTTTCTTAGATAATTGTTAAACATTGAAAATCTCTAAGACCACGTATCTCCATCTGTCAAATTATATGTTACCTGCACACACACAAAATCGTTAGCACTAAAATTACCAAGCCAAGAAAAAAGGTGACAGTACTGTTGGTACTGTGATAGTCAAGTCAAGAACTAATACAAAGTAGCATTGGGGATTAGGTGTGGAAGAGAGAAATAAAAAAAGATTGGCTAGCGTTTTGAGAAAAAATATAAAGTGTATCTTAACCTAGGGGTGAACACGATTTGGTTTGGACGGTTTGTGTCATATTTTCAACTCAAATCATTTCATGCGGTTTGAAATTTTTCCAAACCAAACCATAATTTGAGGTTTGGTTCAGTTTTAATCCGCGATTTACGTATCGACATTATAATAATATATTTAAAACAAGTTAACATATACGTTTAAACGATAACTAATAATGTTAAATGTTAAATTACTTTCATATTTGTCTAGAATTCAAAACACAAATAAAAACACAAAAAGATAATGGCAAGTTAGCATTTATCACACATGCCAATAACTTGTACAAGAGTATAAAAATTACGTTCTAACCTCTCATTTGACAATAATTGAATCAATATCCTCTATTGTAACACATGGCTCGGCCTCTGCATAATATGAAAATATTTATTAGTCTTTATTAATGATATTGACAAGATACATATCTAGAAATATCAAAAATTGATTATAGAAATAAATGTCACCTTCTACAGCTTTCTCCGAGTCATCTAATGTCTCTACCTCATCTAAATATTAACAAAACACTACAGGTTCTTTGCTGCTATGCAACCAATTCTTCGTGCATGTTAAAGCCTTAACCATTTTTGAACCCAATGAACTCCGACCACTTGTTGAAAACGCCGACTCCGAAGCAACTGTGGATATTTGAATTGTTAATATATCTTTGGCAATTTGGGAGATAATTTTGTACTTGTGCCCATTTAATTTCCACCGAAGTAATATTTTAAAATTGGGATCGGTCAAATCTTCACAACGGTTAAACAAATAATCACCCAAATCATTCTTCTCAGATTTCATATTTTGCATAAGCCTAGCTTTAAAAATAGAACGATTAGGTTTAGGAAGACCAAAAACAGGTTGTGAATGACCTGAGCTACTACTTTTGGTGGTCTCTTTTGATGAAACTGGTGATGGAATAACTGGAGTCGCCATTTCTCGATAGCACGCATACAACCTGTAGAGTGTCTCTTCAACTCTTTTTAACAACATTTTTGCAATTTTTGCATCGTAAATAAGTTCAAACCCAACTTTAAGAAGTTCCAACTTGCATCTTGGTTCAATAACTGTTGCAATGAACAATAACTGATTAAACTTTTCAACATTGTCCCAATACTTATCATATTTTTTTCTCATACTAATTGCCATAGATCCCATCAAAGTGTTAGGCTCTTTAACTAATTCATTCAACTCTCCATAAATTTCACATATTTCTTGAAAGAAAGAGTTAGAAGTTACATACTTCGAACCACTAAATTTTAAAGTTGTTTCATTCCTCAAGAACCTAACAAATACTTCCACTTGATCCCAATCGACACGTGTCGGTGGTCCATTTATATATCTTCCATCAAATCTATCTTCATTAAAATAGTTTGTATAGTTTCCATCGCTTTCCAAAACAATAAATGCTTTTTTAAACTTCAAAGCAGCTCGCAACATCAAATATGTGGAATTCCATCTAGTCTTGACTCCAAACATAACAAAGTTCGAAACTCAATATTTGCTCTTTAAACCTTTTTAGTCGTTCTGGGGAAGATCTAACAAACCTCACTTCATTACGAATAGCTGAAATAGCATAGTTTATTTCTTTCAAGCCATCACAAACAACAACACCTCATATGAAACATTTCTCCCCCCAATACCAGGCCATTCTTCTTCTCTTCAAAACAACTCTTCAATCTCAATAATGCTACATCATTGGATGAGGCATTATCAACAGTTACACAAAAAATATTGTTGATTCCCCAATCTTTAAGACAAGAAATCAACTATTTTCCCACCATATCTCCCTTATGGCTTGGGACTTAAATGAAACTTATAATCATTTTTTGAAGTCTCCAATCATTATCAACTCAATGAGCAGTTAAACACAAATAACCAACATTCTATATTGACGTCCAACAATCAATAGTCAAACAAACTCTATGTTGACCCAACTCTTTTTTCAATTTATTCTTCTCGTTTAGGAACAAATTATATATCCCTTGCCACTGTCATCATTGAAGGAAATACAAATTTTGAGAAAAAATACATTGTATAATATTGAAAACATTCATCTTCCACATGTCGAAAAGGTAACTCAGATAATAAGAAGTACCTTGTAATCTATTCTCTAACCTCTTTCTGAACAAATTTGACAGGTTCTTCACGGCTATCAATACCCTCAGAAAGCTTACCAATTTTATACATACTATAGCTAGTCATTCTTTTTTGCCTTTTGCCTTGAACTCTATAAGGATACTTCTTGCACAATTGTGTGAGATGATTCCACAATGTACTAGTTCCGCAATTTTTAGAATGGTGCTTATATGTTTGTCTACAATAATTACATTCTACCTTCACATCTTCGCGAATTTTAAAATGATCTCATACCTCGGACCTTTTGTTTCCCTTCTTGCCTTTCCCATCCATTTTCATATCTTCAGGTTCAGGGTCATCCTCTATTGGAATTGCATCATCATCTTCTATAATTGGATCCATGTCTATAAAAAGAAAATAAATAAATAAATAAAAATCTTTCCCTTGCTACTGTTTCATTGGTTGGCTACGGCAGTTCATGATTATTATAAGAGGAATTTCATCATAGATGCCAATTTAACAAAGACTTTGATTGAGTAGGGAAGTTGATAAAAATCTTAGCCAGAGTCATATAAAACATATAGAGGACACCTACTTCTCCTATATTCATGCTACCTAGCACCCAAAATTAAAAGGCTCTAATCAATTTTCAAATAAACTAAACTTTTGCCCAAATTTTCAATAGTTTATTTTAGATATGTCAAAAGAAAAAAAGAAACAGTACATAACAAGTGGGATCTTGTTATAATCAAAAGTTCAAATTTTAAGAAAAAGATTGAGACTTCCTACCGTTACTTGAAAATTTGAAAATTTGTTCCAAACTCTGCACACTCCACTATTTTGCAAGAGAAACAATATATATTATTAGATTGCGTTTCCATCGTAGTATAGATTAAAATAAAATTAACTGAAAAAAAAAATCAAAGTACGAATAATAAATCACCAACATCAAACGCCATTGTGCTTAAACAAAATTTTCGAGCTTATTGATTTGATATTAAACACACGAATTCATTAGAAAGCCTTACCAATAATTGTTAATCTTCAAAGGAGTGCGATTTCGTAGAGTTACAAAATGGGTTGTTTTATTTTTTTCGAGTGAAATTTGAAAGAGAAAAGAAGGAAAAAAGAGTAAAAAAGTAAAGAAAATAAAGTGAAAAAATTGTGAAATATTTACCACCTATAATATAAATGGACCATAAGTGAATACGGTATATTTTTAAGATGCAATTGAAAATCTTGGATTTAGATTCTTGGAGAATTGCACATAGACGGAGTCACGGATACAACTGAAGAAGGAAGAGTTTTATACATTAGAATAGGTTGTATGTTTAATAAACACTTGTTGGGCTCATTTTTGTGTTTAATCTTGTATTTTGTATGTATATTAAATTCTAAAAACTTTAGATACATTTGTACTTCAATAAAATTTATAATTTAATAAAATTAATTTTTAATTAAAAAAAAGTTCGGTTCGGTTCGATTTTTTGCGATTTTCAAAAATCAAAACCTAAACCAAATTATTTTGAAACGACTTGATTTGGTTTGAGGAAAAAAAACTGTGGGTCCACGTGGACCCCAATCAACGGTTTCAAATCAACAGGTTCGGTTCAGTTTGCGATTTTGCGGGTTTTTTGTGAAGCCCTACCTTAACCTATGCTTTAGTATTTATTGGAGAAGAATTCCATCGAAGCATCGCATTGCAACCCTAATTTCATGTGACCACCATGTAATGCCCTAGGATCTCAATATTTTGATAGCCTTAAATAAAAGAAAAGTGCTACAAGTACATAAGGTTATACATAATGGTGTCCATAATTACACGTGGCACTGGATTCAGCTTTTAATTCAAATTTCACACTTTCATATCAACAATAGGATTTTGCCCACATCACATTATGAACATCATTATGTACCCAAATTATGTACACATAGAATTTTCCTAAATAAAATAAAATAAAATCTATCCTAAATAAGTAAATCTCTCTCTCTCTCTCTCTCTCTCTCTCTCTCTCTCTCTCTCTCTTCTTGAAGTTTAATTACTTAACTTCAAAAATCAAAATCTTTATTGTGAAATCTGGGCAAGGTAAAATCTGCTATTCCACTTAAGTTTTTTTTTTATATTTTAATAAAAAAACTTAATTTTTTTAAAGGTTGTTTTAATTTGTCATTGCAATTTTTGTGATTCTTTGTAAAGGCGCCATTCAAACCCTATTTTAAATTGTGAATGGTTTCACACTAGATTCTAACTGTTGTCTAATGTCTTTGATTGCTGTAATTGAATCTTCATTGACTTGGCCAGATTGAGAGTCTATCCCCGTTTAACTATTTTCTTTACCTTTGTCTTCACTTTGTATATAATTTTGAGAAATTTATATGATTTTGATGAAACTGGAAGCACATTTCTTCTAAGATTGTGAGGGTTTTGTGATAGACTCTGGGGAAAGAAGATTTAACACCGAGAGTGGAACATGGAACAATATTGTTTGAGTATGGCTACGGAAATAGGGATGTTTGAATTTCTTTTTCTTTTTTGTTTTCCTTTCTTTCTTTCTTTCAAACTTGGATTTCAGTGGAATCAGTTCTACGTTCAATATATGAGCATCTCCAAAAAATTCTTTAAACATAATATACTATTTATTTTAAAGAGTTAACCCGTAAAATTATGTTCCAAGAGACACTTTAAATTAACATTCTCTATAATTTAATACATTCAATATATTTTAATTTTCAATGAATGAAAATAATATAATAATTTAGAAGAAAACTAGTGAAAATAAAAACTAAGGGAAAATAATAAATATTTTTTGGGAGTTGTAAAATTAAATATAAAGAGTCTGTTGAAATACTTAAAAAATTTTACTTTCTAAATTAATAGATATTTTTAAACTGTAGAATATGCTCTTTAAAAATAAAGAGTGTCTTGGAGATACTTTAACAATAACAAGTTTGAAAGCTATAACAATTAAGCCCAAATTCATTTACCAATGGAATTGCAATTTCTCTCTTAGGCTTAGTTACATTCATCTCTATAGAATTTGGGGGTTTTTTTTATTTTTTATTTTTGGAATTGTGATAATTATGATAACCATTGCCATTTTGTACTAAATGAAACGTGAGAGATTTGAACCTAATGCGCAAACTCTAGCCAACGTTCTTCCAGCTTGTGTTGGAAATATTGGAGGTAGAAGAACGAGACAAAAACACAAAAATAGAAATATGAATCAAGGTTTTTCTAATGATTCCCACAACAATTTAGCTGGCTTGACCGAACTGTATACGTTGTATAGTGTTTTGTCAAGACAATTGAGGATGTAGTTCCTGCACAAGAAGTCATTAGACTCCATGCATCAAATGTTGCTCGTTTTTTAGGATATGTTTCCTTCTCAGCAATTGGAGCATCTTCATTCAATAATTTTGTCAAATTCAAAGTTGTGAGATAAAATAACATTTCTTATTGCCATTTCTTAAAATTTACTCCTGTGAATTTTTTCGATTTCTCCCCATGGGCATTGTTAGGGGGTACGACATATGTAATATTACTTGTCATTACCGTCTAAAGGTTTTGAAATGAATAAAATCCGAGTTAAGGAGATCTTTGTATAGAAGTTTAAATTTGAGTTCAAAAGACACAATAGTTAAAAAGTTGTGTCTGATTCTTTATATAAAAGTTTAAATTTGTGTTCAAAAGACACAATAGTTAAAAAAGTTGTGTCTGCTTCTTTATATAGAAGTTTAAATTTGTGTTCAAAAGACACTAGCTAAAAAGTTGTGTCTGTTTCTTTATATAGAAGTTTAAATTTGTGTTCAAAATACACAATAATTAATAAGTTGTGTCTTAAGCAGAGACAACCTGTGTGAACGGCAATTTAACTGTCAACCGCCGTTTTCTAGAAGACGCCATGTGTCGCGTACAAAAAATTCGAGAAAAAATAAATAATATAAATAAATATATGAATTAATTTAAATAATAATAAAATAACATAATTCAAATATTTTTTTACCAAAGAATATATATCAACTTGGCCAAAGCCCATTACCCGTGCCAAGTCAACCGGACGAATGGCGGCACCCACGTGTGGGATTTGGCTCAACCTACTAGCACGTAGGTTCTATCCCCTTCAAAAACTATTGGTACCCCTTGGTGTTCATGTTGAAAAATTCTAACATATTTGGGGCCACACGTAATATATTAAAATGTGTGGTGCTATTATTTAAAGAATATTAGTCAATTATAGTGATCCAATAAAGTTAAATTTTGACTAATGAGCATTATATTTCATAAAAATATAGTATAGAGATCAGAAGTATGTTTTAGATTGATGATTGACCAATTTAAAACAAATGAAAAATAATGATTATTCATTATCTTATTATTATATTGGGTTCATGGTCCTCAATTGTTGATATTCTTGAGATTCTCTGCATCCCCACCAACAAAAATTGAAATTGAAGAGAAGACCACCAATCAATTAGAAGATTGTAACCCTTCATGCAAAGAATCATACATCTATGGATCGATGTACTCTTCCGCTTTTATTTAGTTGTTCTCATTGATTTCAACATGAATGGTTTGCATGCGTGAAAAGGATTTGTGAATTTTAGGATTTGATAATGTTTTAGATCGATAATCATTTTCTGTTTTCCTATTCGTTCAAACCTAACCTAAGGGTCCGTTTGATTGCAAGGGTGAAAAATATGTGGAAAGAAAATGAATTTCAGAGAAACTAATTGCTTAGAATTTGTTTTTTAGGGAATTGTTAATTATATGTGTTTGATTGATATAATTTTCCACCTGGAAAATTTTAAAATTTTGTATCTTTTTGCATTCGTTTGGCTTTGTTTTACATGAAAATTGTCTATTAAAGTGATAATTTTTTTTCATAATTGGTTATAAAATTTGTTTCCATTACTAAAAAGTAAAAAAAAAAAAATTATGAAAAATAAATAAATTTACTATACCGAATATCATTCATTTGACTTTGTTTTACATGAAAATTGTCAATAAAAACGAAATTTTTTTTACCACCATGTCTAGATTTTTTTCCAATTGCTGAAAAAAAAAGCAATAATAAAAAAAAAAGCTAGAAAATAAAAAACCAGCCAAACCAAAGGAAAACAGAATCCTCTCACGCAAGGAAAGTGGCGCGTCAGGGAAGGAGGAAAGAAACCAGCTTCTAGGGAAAATAGTATCATCAAACACTACAAATAGCTAGGAATGGAAAAACTTTGGAACATATCAAACATACCCTAAGTCCCAAATTGGAGGAATATAAAGTTGATTCTATTATTCTAGTTTTCTTATGTGGGATTGTCATTTTTCAAATTTTCACCAATTTTTATTCATAGTTTATTTCAACTTCAAATAGTTATCATTTGGCCTTGATTTATCATTCACCCTGAATTGGTTTTAAGAAAATAAATGCATTACATAAATCTACTCATGGAATAGAACACCATTGGCCAAATAATTTTTTTGTCCAACTAACGTGATCGACTAAAATAATTGGTCAAACCAACTAACTAAAACTAATTTTTCAACACATCCATCCAATAACAATTTTGAACAACCATACAACAGCTTGTGTTAGATTGAAAATTCGTTTAGATTGGGGAAATAAATCTAAGAGTATATTACAAGACATGGATTTGTCTAGCCTTGTCAATGGATTGGTTGATCTATATAGAAGGTGTGGGGATATGAAAGGAGCTCTCAAGATCTTTTCGAATTTTTCAATGACAGATTAGGTTTCCTCTAATAAAATGATGGATGGTTGTTGTGATAATGGGATGTTTTGAAGGCCCAACTTTGGAGTTTTTTTTTTCTTTTTTTTTTTTAAAGTCATGTTTGATATTCGATTGAAATCTAATTTTTAATCTAATAAAAGTCAACAATTAATTTTAATAGCATATTTCATGGAATTCATAACTATTTAACTTTTATCAAAATTTACTAAATTTTTTTATTTTAATTTCTATCAAATACCGGGCAAAATCACAATAAATTTGAATTTCAATAACATGCTAATTTAAAAAATTCTTCGACGATCGTACGCTAATCGAATTTACAAATTGCTTATGTCATCTCAAGAGTTATTTTAAGAATTGCATTATAGGCATATCGAATTGTTCAAACAGATATCGAAAATAGTTAAAAATACATTAAACGTGAATATTAAAAAAAGACACGTCTAACTCGCATTTTTTTTTAAAAAATTCAATTATTTCATTCATAGTTATTATTTTTGTGATACAAATTTCTCAATATAATTTTTAAAATTTTATTAGGAAATTTTATATCAAATACAATATCAAATTTTTTTGAAATTTTACATCCAAAAAAATCATATCTCTTGTAAATTTTTGGATGCAAAATTACAAGGGATATAATTTTTTTGGACGTACATTTTTATTGTAAAACTTCTCCCAACTTTTTTACAAGTTCGATTGTGCCTCTTAACTTTAAAGTTCTGCGTCCGCCCCTCCTGGATATACTGATAATTTCATGTTTGACGAGATTTTGAGAATGTTTACAAATTTAATAACTAAGGGTGGGACTGAACCTGAATCTTTTACCTTTCATATTTTAAGTAAATCATAAAAATTAGTTGTCTAGGTCTCAAAATTTTAAGGACGGGCACTGTGTCATGCTATATTGATCGCACAACTCCTTGTTTAGGGACATATGTTTCCTTCCTTGAGTTTCTTTCCATGTGCCAAAGATCACGTGCATGCTTCATCCTTTGAATAGATAAGTGCTAGTTCGGATGCATGCTTCATCATAAGCCTTTGACTAATATATGGTCCGTCTGATTAGAAACATTTGCACGAAGATTGGAGGGATGATACTAACGACGAGGACACGGGCATATGTGCGAGCCCCTCGCCTAATGCGGTGACGAAAGCAAGGATTTGCCACATATCATCCTACCGAGACTTTACATGGACTTTGCTGCCATGGTCGATCCTCAGAATTATGATGCCTTGGACGATAAATTATTACGTCACTCTTAAATATAAATGAAATGAATACTTTTAAAATAAATAACTTATTTTTAACTTTTATTAAAAAAAAAAAAAAAGTAATTTATAAATTTCAAAGAAACTTTATAAGCTTAGCCAAAAAAAAAATTATAGGGAATATTTTATTTTATTTTTTTGCATTGACTTCTTTCTAGATTTTGGCAGGTAGGATAAAAAAAAAAAAAGATATAGCACTAAGTAATAGTTTAATTGTATGTCTATGTTATTCCTTAAATTAAGGATGCAAGTTAAATGTCGAAATACTTTGAGCCTTTTATTTAGTCTCATTTTATTGTCGCTTTTAAAGGACTAAATAACTCAACTCAAAGAAATATAAATGAAAACTTTTATTAGGCTGTTGAATTATTATTATTATTATTATTTTTTAAGACCTTTCATATCTTGAGGCCCAAGGCATGGCCTAGTTTGCCTTGGGCCAGGGCCGAGGCTGTTTGATGCCATGTGCATGCCTATGTGGGTCTTCGCCAAATCCACGGTGCAACGTTAATTAAATAACATCCAAGGGTTTTAACTCTTTAATTAATTTACATTTAACAAAAATATTTTCATGTTTAAATTTGTACATTAATACTAAATTTAATTCTCTTTGTTAAAGTTCTCTTAAAATTCATTTTGACAATGAAGTTTTAATAACAAATACTTGAATTTTGAATGCTTTGCTCGTGGGCTTGTCTAAATTGTATCGAATAGGGAGCTGTCCCATGTACGACCTACGTCTAACAAGTTAAATGGGTGCACGAGCATGTTGTGCTCGAGCTCCACCATTATTTGCTTCATTTAAATGGGGTACGAAGCGAATGAAGACCATAGCTATGATGAAGTGCATAAACATATTTTGACGAATTTCTTTATTGTTAAATTTTTTTATCTTATTTTTTTATATATATATATATATATTTTGGAGTAAATTGCTTACTCTTAAGAACTCCCTTGACATTATCCACTACCTAATAAATATATTGGGAAATCGAGTACAATAGAGGGGAATAGAGGGGGATGATGCCCTTACCCACCAAGTTTACATAGGGGAGTCATACATGGTTTCGCGTGCTTTTAGTTAATAAACAGTGTGTAAATTGATTAATTTTTATGAGTTCAAGTTAATAAATATTAGTTTTCGGGTCAGCTAAAAAGTGTAAATTCATCTAAGTTTAATGTTTCAAATAACTAGAAATTTTCAAAATAGCTTTGTTGAATTTGAAAATTTCAAGTGAATCTTTTTTAAAAAAAATATCTTATAAACAATTATGCTATTTGTACATAAAGAATGGTCTAGAAACAGTGCTAGAAGATGAGTTCGAGGGATATGAAATGTTTTTTAACTATACAATGATAAAATATTATGTGACATTAAGTAAACCATTATATACATGACCTTGATGTACGTATAGCAAGACCCTTCAAATAATATATATATTCATATATTTGTTCGAACTAGTAATTTAAATCTTAAAAAGGATTATTTCCATGCACTGTACTTTTGTGACACAATATTCAACACCCTGTGCAAGAAAATAATTGACAAATTCTATGATAAAATTCTTTTAGTTTTATTAATATTATATAACTTTTGGTATCGAATATATTCTTAGCATCATTTTGCTCCAACAATGGATAGTAGAAGCCTTATTTCAACTCTAACACCCCCCCCCACCCACCCACCCACCCTTTCTTCTATCAGAGCCCAAGGAAAAAAGACAAAAAAAAAAAGGAAAAAGAAACATATAGTCATTCTACTGAATTGCATAGCAGTGGCTGCTTATGCCAAACCGCATATCTGTGCCCACTAGTTGCAAGACTCCATTCATTTTCAGATGGGCCCCAAGAACCTTCCCCAATCTTCATGGAGATTTTGTCACCAATAACTGCAGCATACAGATTTGGTTGTGCCTCAAGAATTCGAATAGGTGATCGGCTAGTTATGCCTTGACTACGTCGAATATTCATCTGCACATGTATCTAAATATTTAGTTATTACTCCAAAAAGGCTATTTCGATGACGAAGATGTTAAACATAGCGTACCAGTTTCACAATTTGGTCGTGAATGGCACTGCCCCAGTCATAGAAATGGTCGTAAAAAACTGATGGTATGCCAGGATGTGTGAGTATGTATGCATAGCCCTGTAGAAACCAATGCAACAGAAAAGCATTTTAACATCGGATGCTGGTGCCAAAATTAAATATGGGAAGAAAGACGTTAAAAAGGTGACATTAAATCAAGCTAAAATATGGCACGAAATATTAAAATTAAAAAAATTGTACTTCTCACGGAGCACTGACCATCCGTTTTTTATCCTAAGATCTAAACAAATCCTATAACGTCTCATTGAAAAATAGATTTAGAAACAACTCAACATAAGAAAATACATTTTAGAACAAGATTTTCTATGCAATACATGACAATAGACATATATTGGTTTATGAACCGAAGCACACAAATTCCTCAGATAATCTAGTCAATAGAATATCATATAGAATACCTCCATGATATGATTTGACGGAAAAGGCCAATGAGCCTGCAAAGAAAAATGTCATCAGCAACTACTTGCAAAGTATAAGCTCTGTGATGCTGAAACACAGTAATATATAGGCGATGCATGCATAATATGAACTGAGCATTATAGAGAATAAAGAATAATATCAAGATTCATGTCGAGCATTATTCATGGCTACTCATCACCATGGAAATGAAGATGTACAAAGTTGCAGCTATCAAACTATTCAGATCACTAAATTAAACAAATTTGTCCTTTAAGCCTCCAATACAGCCCAAAAAGGAAAGAGGTAAAACAATTTGGTAGAAAAATGCTCTAGGATCTTCTCTAATAAATTATTTTTTTCCTAAAATCTTCTTGCATTTATCAGGTCTACTTCATAGTTAATTGGAGTAATAACTAGTACCTGAGTTGATCCAGTATCATGGTTATCAAGAAAAGTAACAGCCCTTGAAGGCCACCATCCCATAACACCTGGTGGCTTCCCTTGTGGATCCCGCAGACGCCATAATTCTCCTTTAACAGCTTCCTGAATGGCAAAGCATCGTGACATACATAAAGAACGATGAAGAATAATGAAACTATTCTCAGAATATGATTTCTCTTTCGAGCATTTGTTTGCGATTCAATTGAGATGAAAAGGGTAATATGTCGCTATGTATAGTCTACGAAGATATGTGAAAAGGCCTAAATATTAGCACAAAGAAAACAAGTGGTCAAATGGTAAAACCTTGTCCTTGAAGATCAACATAGACTTGGATCTGCTAATTGACTTCTAAATTACCTGAAGGATACCCTTTGTTGTGAAGTCAAATGCAGCCGCAAGTTGCCCCGTAGTATCAATCCAGTTGATAATCCTTTGTCTATGACTATCTGCAGGTGGAATAAGTGGAGGGAAAGGTGATTGAACATATTCATAGAAGTTCTACTCAAGAAAAAAACATGTTTTTTTTAAGATAAGCATATGTTCTCTGCTCCAGACAACCGACGAAAGTTTACAGAATCTTTAATAAAATTTTGTGGAAGAAACAGTGAAATAAGCATTAATACAATACTACTTAACACCAAATCTAAGTCAACTACATGCTTTGTGAAAGGAAAATGGAAAAGCACAGATACTACCTTCATGCTATTATTATTGCTACACTTCCCATTTGGGAATGTTCAAAGAAACTTACTTCGTTATGAAAAGTCAAACTAATTATTTTACAACCGCACAAAAAGACTATTTAGAAATAATCTGTATTTAATCACCCAATAATTTTGAATTTATGAAAGTGGAAAATAGGGAAATTACTAATTGAAATGTCATTGTCATGACCCTATAAAGACAGGACTTTCCAAAATTATTTATGGAGGTACTAGGGGATGAATATTTAAATTTCAGTACAATCTTTGTCCACTTAACAATGATCTCAGGGTTGATCGATATAACACATGGATCTATACAATCAAAATCGGGGACTCCAACTTAGTATATAAGTTCCCTATGTTGAAGTTTTATTAGTAACATAATATCGAAGCCCAATTTGTAGCTATACGTAAACATTCAAGTTTATTGTGTAAAAAAAAATTAAAGAGAAGAAAGCTAGTTCAAACATTTGATTGCACCTCTGCAACCTTTATATGCAGCTTTTTTGTTGTTTATAATATAACTGCAACTCTGCAACTAATTCATCTATATGAATTTCCACAGAAAGATAATACCTTGGTTATACTCCAAGTAGTGACCTTTGTAATTGCAAGAATCCCAATATTCCCCAATAGAAAATATGGGCATCGCATTCTCAATGTATTCCTTTACATATTTTGCGGAATAGCTACAATAGAACACAAAAAAAAAATATATATATATATATATAGTAAATTGACTTACAAAGAGAAATAATCGTACATAACAAACAAAAATGGGAAATTGCATCTTAAGGACTTAAAAATAAGGAAAAAATAAATAAATTTCATACCCTCTTGCAAAGTCAAAACGGAAATCTTGGAAGCCAATAGTGTTACGGAGCCACCTAAGCCAGTCAATAATGTCTTTCCTAACAAAGTGTTGGGTATGATCAATATTTGGGACACCGTGAAAGTTGTCCCCAGTGCTTTTATTTCCCTAAAATCATGAAATTTACAAATAGGAAATGTAAATATGAAAGCAAATTCAAACATTCCATGAAATTAAAAAATACGAAATTTACTTACCAATCCACCAGTACAAGACGTCACAGCATGTTCATCCCATGATACTGGAATTCCATCATAACGGTTATACTTTCCACCATGCCCTTGTGTAGTTCCGACTCGATGATTTATGACTATGTCGGCCATCGCTCTAACTTTGTACTGCTTCATCTTATTAAGTAAAGCTCTTAGCAGGTTCTCAGAACCATATGAAGAATTAAGAGAATAAAGGTTCTGGGGAAGGTAACCTGACATTGAAGAAAATAATAAGGCAAAAGACGACTTTGGAGGGTAAACAAGGTACGAGATCAATTACACAAGTACGATATGCTCTTCTTTTAACCTTCAGGTGCAAATGAATGGGACGGTGGGGGCAACCAGGCAGATGTGAAGCCAGACTTTGCCATATCAGGAACCTTTTTCTCTAAGTTTCCCCACCAATCATGTTTATGAGATTCCCAGTTGAACGCCTGTTAAAGCAACTCGTCAGAATTTCTCCCCATGCTTATCCCTTTATTTGGCATGTATGTGCTTTTCCTACTACTTAAATTGAAAAAGGCTAACATTATAACTCACCTGCAGTAAAATCTCTTTCCCACTGCTAATACCCGCTGCAAATTGATTGAAACCACATTGTTAGTCAGCATTTATACAAATCGGATACCTCAATAGTTAAGCTATTATGTCAAACTAAAAATTAGTAGTGCAGAAGATAGATCTTGACGAAAGAAAAAAGATGAATGAGAATGTAACACTGAGCGAACTACTTCTTCTATCATCTCTCAATATCTCTCCACATATCATCGTGATTTCCAATATTTGAAGATATTGATAGATATGGCACTTATTCTATACTAAGAGAAAAAAGCTGATGATAAATGTAGGAGGGTAAAAGGCAAGATATATATATTTTCCATTCTTTGGTCGACCTCTTCATAACTCCCGAGTTGTTAATCATAGATAAGCTTTCCCATCAACCCATTGGCATTATATCACACTTAGGCACTGGTGAAGCTTCAATAAATTGTGTATTATTAGCCAAAAAAAAAAAAAAAAAAAGTAACAAAGATAAAGCACAAAGTGTAAATGGATAGCAGCTAGAAATTAAACTGCCACGTGGTTATAGAAAGATCAAAAGAAATATGAAAGGAACGGAAAAAATACCAGAATCAGTCTTCTGTTGATCAAACTCCTGCATTCAATATAGATGATAAGAGACAACGCAATCTTATCCTAAATGCGAATACTCAAATCAACAACTATGTCATTCAGGTTTCTTTACATTTTTCTATTGATATAACAAAATAAATAGATAGAGATCAGATTAGGATGCCTACATTGCTCGTGTAACTCATGATGGATCAACTGGAGGTTTCCAAATATCTGATAGCAGAACAGATGAATTGGAGAGCGAATAAATCCCTGCATCCACCTTATACTCATTATTCGCAGTTTCACTCCATTTTTAGAAGCATTACGAAAGAAGAATATCACAAACATTATGTCCTTAGAGACACGGAAAATGGCCACTGAAGTTTCATTTGGAAACACCTGAATTCAAATTTGAATTGGTTTTACCACAATTCCATGCTGCCAAACACTAACTTCCAGAAATTACTCACGTCTAAATATTCTGGTGTGCCAATTTCAAAAATAACAAAAATAAATACAGATATGTATTAGAAAATTGTGTACGTGAATCTGCATATGCTTTCTTGCACGGCACAAAAATGCAACATTTCAACTTCATTACTCATGATTATTTACTTAAGTTTGCAAGACTATAAACATAATTGACATCAAACTTATCCGGGATAAGGTTGAGATTGTTGTTGTTGCCGTTGCAGTGGACTATAACATAATTAACGTTGTATAGTTTCTCAGCATCAAACAGAAAGTTAAAAAGAACTATCCTGTCACAGGTTAAAATGACATTGAACTAAAATACAAATGCAAAAACACTCGAATTTCCAACAGCAATCGCTTGAACTAAAATATCAAAAGTTTAGCTCATCAAAATATAAGTACCAATAGAACTCCGGAATCCAGGAAAAAAAAACTCAGTATTAAAGAAGAGAAACTAACCCGAATTGCAGGCTCCTGAAATAGACAATTCCAGCTTAAATTAAACCTTAAAATTGATGATCCTTATATACGCAGAGCAGGGGCGGACCTAGAATAATTTTTGAGTGGGGGCGAGATTAAGGGTGGAGCCAGCCCGCTGAAGTAGAGGAGTCCAAAGTTGAAGGGGTGGGGCCTACGGGGGTTCGGGGGCAGCGCCCCCGGAATTTTTTTTTTTTTTGAGTTGTTGAATAGTTTAGATTTAGTTGCATTTTCCCAACTAGTTCATGCTATATAAGCCATGAACGAAGCCTCACCCTGCATCAAACCCACAAATATATTCACTCTGACCATGCAATACTTTTTGCAATCACAGGTGGTCAAAATGAGATTTACATAACATATCAATTCTTCAGCAATATTAGCCACTTGAACTACTACGTGACCAAAATACTTTCCTTTCGAATCGTGAACTTCAATTGTCAAATCATCTCTAAGCCCTGTATTCAAGTGGGAAGGAAATTTAACCATCCAACTCTATGAGATTGAAGAATATGTAACAAGATTAAAGAGAAAAAGATTACATACAAAACATGAGTTTCACCAGATCCTGTCTGCATTCGAGATAGAAAATAAGCTAAAAAAACTGCAAAAAAAAAAAAAAAAAAAATTTTTTTTTTTTGGTTTTGGTTTTTTTTTTCAGTGGGGGCGGCCGCCCCCGCTGGGCCCTTCGTGGGTCCGCCCCTGACGCAGAGTACAAAAAAAGCTGAAAAGTGTTAAAATTCCAACAACGGAACAATAAATTTCCAACCGTAAGAAAGAAAAAGGGAAAATCATAAAAGTACGGTGTACAATTATTGGCCAGAAAGTAGAATATAATTCGTTTGATAATCGATTCTGAAATTCGCTGAGAGTGATCGAAGGGAAGCGACGTTGAGAATATAATTCGTTAATAGTAAAAAGTAAACTTTTTGGGCTGTGAAATTCGCTGGTTGTGAACAAAGTGGAGTTGAGATTCGAGGATTTCCCTTGTGCCCAGATAACTTGATTGTCCATCTACATCCTCCAAGTATTGCATTCACATTAATTATTTGAGACTAAAAATTAAGAACACATCTCAATTCATAATTTGATAAAGCAAGACACGTGGACATGTGCAAATAATTTTATTAGGACATACTATTCATTCGATTTCATTAGAAGATGAGTTGTCTCGTCATTATTGTATAACACTAGATGAATACCAATTGACTTCCCACAAACAAACTACAGTGCACACGTGGAATAAAAAATCATAACCAAACCAATTAAATGTGAAGTGGAGGTACCAAAAATGAATAGTGATTGGCTCATCCCCTCGTGTCCCCTTTGATATGCAGATTTTTTCATAGATTTTTCAATTTTTGTTGTGTTTGATAGACAAAAAAATTTCGAGAAAATATTTTCCAACTTTTTAAATTTTTCACATTTTTTAGGAAAATAAATTCTTAATGTTACTTTTTTGAAAAAAAAATAAATTCTTAGGCTCCGTTTGATAGGTCGAATTTTCCATATTTTTCAACTTTTGTAGTGTTTGATGAAGAAATTTTTCCAGGAAAATATTTTTCAATTTTCTAAATTTTTCACCTTTTTGAGGAAAATAAATTCTTGATATTTTGGTGAGAAAATATTTTTCAGTTTTTTTTTTTAATTGGAAGAAATTCTAGATACAATGATAAAAAAAAGTTCACTTTTATTAACAATTTACATGCAAAACAAAGGCAAACGAATGATATTCAGTATGATTATTTCTTTTTCAATTTTTTCAATTTTTTTTATTTTTGACAATTAGAATAAATTCTAAACATAATAGTAGAAAAAATTATCACTTTAATAGACAATTTTTATAAAAAAACGAAATCAAACGAACTCTAAACTTTCAAAACAAGTTCTAGAGAGACAAATCCATGGAAGAATATCAATCATGAAAGAAAATAGTGAGACTAATATGGATGTGTTAGTCTAAAGACTCAAAATCTCACCAACTTTTGTCTATAAATTTCAGTTACTATCATTCTCAAAGAAAATAACTAGACTAACTAACTCTAAGTTGGGAGATTATTTATTCAATCACGTTATAAGTTCTTCAAAAGCTTAATTGAATCGAGCAAATAGAATACACAAACAAAAATATTTAAAATCCGCCACTTTATTTCAAAATTTTATTTTTTTTCTTATTTTTTTCTTTTTTTTGAAAATTTAAACTCACATTAATATGAAAACAACTCAAACACAATCTAAATTTAAATCCACTCATCCACACTTAAAACTTACATTGTCTTCAATGTAAGGTGAAAAACAAAGAAAATGACAAAAATAACTATAATATGAATGCAAAAATAAAAAAAATAAATGAACGAATTCCCATTGGGTTGTTTCCCAAGCAATGTTTTTGTTTATTGTCATTGACTCGACTTGTTGCTTCCTTCTTCAATCGGCATCAATTGGATCCTCAAGGTCCAAAGTTATCACGGTCTCCACTTGGAAACCTTCATAGAAAGGTTTTACGTCTATGGACATTCACGTTGAACACCTTGAAAGTTGCTAAACTTTGAATTTCAACTGTACCATAAGCCTGCGACACAGAGGGTAAAGGCTTTTCATTAGAAATTGGTAATGCAAAATAAGAAATGTTACCAGGTTGCTGTAACTTTGGAAAATTATTCTATGTTGCAATGGTTTCCAACAAGTCAGTATTCACGATCACTTCATCATTCTCTCTCACAAGGTGTTTACTAATGGCAACTTCCAATCTATCGTTTCCATCAAGTTCAAAAACTTCATGTGCTAAATGAGCAATCACATCAATTAAATAAACATGATTATCATCTTCATAATATTTCATGGCATCATAAACATTAAATTTATTAATTTCTCCATCAAATTCCATGGTAAGTGTGTCACTATAAACATCTATCATAGTTTTGGATGTCTTTAAGAATGGGCTTCCAAACAAAATACGGGTAGTTTCATCACTATTTTCATATGAAGCACATAGAAATCGGTAGAAAAACCAAGCCATTAACTTATACAAGGACATCTTCAACTACATCCATAGGATATGCATTAGATTTATCATGTAGTTGAATCACAACGCCGATTTTATTCAAATGTCCAAGTTTCAACGAAGCATATTTAGAATATGTCATGACATTAATAGAAGCTCATAAATCTAACATGGTCTTCTCAAATCTAGTATCACCTATCGTACAAGGGATGGTAAACATACTTGGATCTTTGCACTTTGTAGGGAGTTTTCTTTGAATAATCACAGAGACATGGTCCCCAACTCTTACCTTCTCACATCCTTTTAACTTTCTGTTTCCTCTTAATTATGCACATAAAAAATTTAGCATAATGATGTATTTGTTAAATAACATATAATAGTGGAATATTTACCTCGCATCTACGAAAAGTTTCATATAGATCTTGATTTTGTTTGTATTTCCTAGATTCTACTAAAGCCTGAGGAAAATGGAGGTACTGGTTTATAATTAGAAAGAGGTGAAAACTTACACTTTGGTATGTCACTGCCATTTGGAACATTTGTGTTTGCAACGACATTTTTCCCTTTTCTTTTTCCGATGATGTGTGGGTTGCATTTACCGGAATCTCAACCTGTTTACCACTTCTCAGGATGATTGTGCTTTTATTTTCTCTTGGATTCACTATTGTATGAGAGGGTAATTTTCTTGAACTTTGCGCTTCTAGCCAACTAATTGCAGTTGCCATCTAACCCATCTAATTTACCTCATTAACATGTTTAGAAGGAAGGTCGAGTCTAGTACAAAATTGTTGAGAGTTGACTGCCATGTTTGCAATCTTCTTACGCCATCGGGAGTTTTATCTACCAAAGCTCCTCCATTAGCAGCATCAATCATACTCATATCAGTGGGTAGAAGGCTTTCATAGAAATATTGGATGAGAAGTTGCTCACTAATTTGATGATGGAGCTTAAAAAGCATTTTGAAATATGTTTCCATAAGTGTTTTGAGTCAAATTCGGAAACCAAAATTTTTGTCTCAAAGGTTGCATAGTACAAATGCATGCGATCGCATAGAAGAGTTTTGTTCAGCCTTTGAATTCACTATAGCACCCTATGCGACCGCATAGCTTTATCTACTTCTACCGAATAGTTTTTAGTATTTTGGTCATATCATTCTCTTCCGATATCCGATTGATGAGATTCAAGATGCGTTGGAATGTTAACTCAAAGGTCTACAAATCATCTAGAAAATACAAGTTTTCCAGTTCGAATGTTTTCTATGCCAAAAATGGTCTCAAACGAAGACTGAAAATCTGAAGCATAACTTTTTTAGTTGGAAGTTTATATGTGATAGTACATTGACTATATTTTTTCCTTTTGACTTCTTTCCTTATCCAATTGATACTTAATACTGTCAAATCTTCATCATGAGGTTCAACATAACTTTTGATTATTTGCATTTCAGTCCTTGAACTTTGTGTTTCTTCCATTTTAATTCTTTTCGCTTGTTTCTTCTAAATTTCACCATATTCATCTAGTTGCAACCTAAATCAAAATATAAGAATATTGAGTACATTTATGAATTAATTAGTCACAAAAGCATAGGATAAAGCGATAAAAAAATATATAGGATTTTACATTCTCGTCAATATCACGAAACATCAAAGCTTAAAAAAGCTAAGCATTCAAAATATTGAATGATCATCTCCCCCTTACTGCAAACTTTCCCTAAAATACAAATGGCAATCTCATGTGATACCAATCTTTCTCCTTTTTGTCCCAAATTACAAAGGAAACTATATCAACAATATATAATAATTCAAATATGCAGCTGATAGCATGTGCAAGCATAATAAATTATCATAAACTTTCCGACATACTCGAATGCGAATTGATTTAGCCTTGAATTCACCCCTACTAGTACAAATGAATAGACAACCATCTTGTGGCATATTTATTTACTCTAAAAGTCCTTAGTCAAAGTCAGGGGCAGATTTGGGGGGGGGGGGGGGTAGCTGCACTGGGCTCTCGGCCCATAAAGAGTTTTAGTTTTTTGAAAGGAAAAAAATTATAGCTCGGCCCAGATTTAAAGTTAGCCCACTAACTAGCCTATTCAAAACATAACCACTACCCAGCTTAAAAGTTAAATGGATCAAGTTTTAATCTAATATTTTTGATTAGCCCACATACCAATTTATTCCCTTTTTTCCTTCCCAATTCCCAAGCCCATTAGCCCACCTAATTAAAATGTAAATGCCCTTACAACTTACCACATTTCTAGAGTTGGAAGCACGCTGGAGCAGGTCCTCTTTCCCTTTGGATTTTGGAAGTTTGGCTTTTTAATTTTTATTATTTCTGGCATTGGCGAATTGGAAGCAAGCAGTCGAGTTCAACTATTTCTAAGTCGATAAAGGGGAAGAATTCATCAACCACTTCCAGGTTTTTCTTTCTTAGTTCCGTTCCTGTATGCTTATATTTGTTAATCTGTATGACTGTACATGAAATAAAGTAATAAACAATTATTTTGATACATATTGATTTAAGATTAGTGTGATTTTGTAAATTTTGTTGGTTTAAGTTTTAGATTTTATACAAGCTTGAAAATAAGCACTAAACAAGTGTTAATTTGAATTTAAACTTGGGATTTTATACAAGATTCCGTCAATAGGCACTAAACGAATATTACCTTTTTTATGTTTGCCAGTTTGTTTATGCATATTTACTTGTCAATATGGAACATCGTCAATCTAGTGCCAAGAAAAGGAAAACATTGTTCTCCTTCTTTAAAAAGGTAGATGAATCTACCACAAGTACTCATTCCGTTGAAGTTGAAGAGGATACTGCAATTCATCATCCTCCAATTTTGTCTCCTGAAACAGAGCCTCATTTATCTTCCCAACCAGATTTGCAACAATCTACTTCGATCGAAAGGGATCCAAGAAAAAGGAAGCACATTAGTGAACATCCTATTAATTTACAAGATGAGATTAGACGGGCTTATCTACGAGCAGGGTCTTATCAACCAATTCTTTTGAATCATCCAAAGTTAATATTTGGAAATCAAAATCGACGGTTTCAATCAGTTTCAATAGTTGGAGTATTCACCTTCAACGGATAAAGCATATTGTTTTTACTGTTTTCAGTTCTCGAATTATGGTAATTCATCCAATAGTTCAGCATTGGTCATAGATGGATTTAACAATTGGAAAAGGGTTAACCAAGGAGATAAATGTGCATTCCTTACTCACATGGGTTCAACACCTTCATCATTTCATAACATGTGTGTGAGAAGAGCTGAAGATTTAATGAGACCATTGGGACATATTGATAAAGTCATGAATGCTATATCTAGAGAGGAAGTTCTTAAAAATCGACTGCGTCTGAAGACAACAATTCTAAGTGTTCGGTGGCTAGCACTTCAAGGTTGTGCTTTCAGAGGTCATGACGAACCTTCATCTTCATTGAACCGTGGAAATTTTATTGAACTAGTGAAAGCTTTTGAAAAAAAAACGAATACAGAAATTGGAGAAGTTGTATTGGATAAAGCTCCTCAGAATGCTAAATACACTCGGCCAAATGTTCAGAAGGAAATTTTGTACATTATGGCTAATAGAGTGTGTCAGATGATTCGTGAGGAGCTTGGAGAAAATTACTTTTGTATTTTTGTCGATGAAGCACAAGACGAATCTAAAAGAGAGCAAATGGCCATTATCTTGCGATTTGTGAATAGTGATGGTATTATAATAGAACGCTTCTTTGCGATCAAAAGTGTTAGTGACACTACATCATTGAATCTCAAAAATTAGATATGTGATGTTCTTGTTCATCACGACCTTCAGGTTCAAAAAATAAGAGGGCAAGGCTATGATTAGGGATGGGAAAAAAGCTCGCTGGCTCGGATGGCTCGGGCTCGGGCTCGGCTTGGAAAAAGATCGAGCCTGGCCTGGCTTGGTTACAACGAGCCCAGGCTCGGGCCGAGCCTCATTTTTTTGGCCATGCTTTGCTCGGCTCGGGCCCAAAAAAGTTTGGCACAAACTTTAATTTATAATACGTATAAACCGTACAAATTTTAAATTTTTTAAGTAAAGAATGTAGATTTGACATTAAAAAAAAAAAAAACTGAGCCGGCCCGCTAAGGCTGGGACCAAAAGCTCGGGCCGAGCCTTATTTTTTTTTATTGGGCTTGGCTCAGCTCGGGCCAAAAAAAGCTCGGAACAAAAAAGCTCGAGCTGAGCCTAAGCTTTTTTTTTTCGGCTCGGGCTGGCTCGGCTCATTGACATCCCTAGCTATGATGGTACTAACAATATGCATGGTACTTGGAACGGACTTCAAGCCTTATTTCTTAAAGAATGTCCATATGCTTACTACATTCACTGTTTTGTCCATCGACTACAATTGACATTGGTTTCTGTAGTCAAGGATGTGATTTGTATTTGAAAATTCTTCTCTCATTTGGACAATGTTGTTAAAATTATTACTTCTCCTCCTAAGCGCATTAATATGTTACAAATTGCTCAAAGAAAGGAGCTTGAGGATATGTTGGTTAGTGGAGAACAACAATCTCGAAGTGAGGCCAATAAAATTGGTAATTTGCAAAAATCAAGCTCTACTTGTTGGAGTTCGTATTATGAATCGGTAAAGAGTTTGATTGATATGTACACTGCAACTTGCAAGGTGATTGAGTATCTTGCTATTCATTTTCCAAATGGAAGATCTCGTGCCTAAGTTCATGGTGTTTATGAAACCATTACAAGCTTTGAATTTGTGTTTTCCTTGCATTTAATGCATAAATTTTTGGGACTCAAAGACATACTTTGTCAAGCTCTTCGAAAAAGATCTCAAGACATCCCGACTGCTATCAGGTTCGTCTCCACCACAAAAGATCTCCTTAAAAAATTTAGAGAACATGGTTGGAAAGAATTTCTCAATACAGTGAAAACTTTTTGCTCTGTAAATGATGTTGATATACTCTACCTAAACTCCTTTTATAAGATTGGTCGTCCTCATGAACAAGTTACACTTGAGCATCATTACCACTACAATGTTTTTAATGAAGCCATAGATTTCCAGCTAATGGAGTTAAATACAAGATTTAATGAGCTATCGATAGAACTCCCATCTCTCAGTGTTGCTTTAGATCCTCGAAATTCTTTTGAATCATTCAATAAGGATGATATTTACGAACTTGTAGAGAAGTTCTATCCTTGTGATTTTTCACAGTAAGAGCTTCATTCTTTTGAGGTTTGAGTTGAGACATTACGAATATGATGTGATTCGTGATCCTTGATTTCAAGTGTCTTCACTTTCTGAATTATGCAAGCTTTTGATTGCAAGTAGAATGCCAGAGAATTACATTATTCTCACTAGATTGATTCGTCACTACCAGTATCTACGGCGACTACTGAACGAGCTTTTTCGACAATGAAACATGTGAAGACAGTAATTCATAATAGAATGGAGGATGTGTTTCTTGCTGATTGTATGACACTCTACATTAGGGGTGGACGTGGGTTGGGTTGGGTCGGTTTTTGCCCCAACCCAACATAGTCGGTTCGTTAAAAACTCAACCCAACCCAACACATGTAAATGTTGAAACCCAACCCAACCCAACCCAATTATGTGTCGGTCGGGTTGGGTTGGTCGGTTTGAGAAAAATTTATTACACAAAAATTAAAATCATCCAATTTTTTGATGTAAAATAACATTAATATAACTGTTAGCCATCCAATGTTAATAAACTTGAAAAGTAAAATAGTACAATCCAATGATATGTTCATTTGTAACTTTTACAAAAAAAATACTATCTCATTTTCAAAAAAATTTATTGACAAAGACGAATTTGACTATTTATTCACGAGACGGGTTTGCTCAATATGACACCCACAATTTGACAGTAATTACCTTTGAAAATATAGTTGTTGAATGAAAATTGATTCGAGTGATGACTTGAAAATCAAAAATTAAAATTTATCGATTCACGCTCCTCCTTTTTCAATTTAGTGTGCCAATATTAGATTACAGAATTCATTTTTTTTTTGGTTGGGTTGGGTTGGGTCGGGTTTGGGTTGCTAACCCGCGACCCGACCCGACCACCCAACCCACAACCCGCAACCCCGCCCAAAAATTCCAAAAAACCGACCCAACCCGGTCGGTTTGGGTCGGGTTGGTCGGTTTTCTCGGGTTGGTTTGAGTTTTGCCCACCCCTACTCTACATTGAACGAGAATTCGCCGAGGAAATAGAAGTAGATTCTATTATAGATGAGTTTTACGCACTTAAAGCTCGACGGACACAACTTCAATAGTTAATGTAGTAATGAAATTTTATTTTATATACTTTATAAAAATTTGTGCTTATTTTAAAATTTAGCGCCCCCGGTCAACGTGAACCTTTTGTCTAACTAATCTAAGATTTTTGTCCTAACGTTACAACGTTTGTGTTATTATTTGAACGAACAACTTTATGAACAGTTCCACGTCCACATTTTCCCACCAAAAGTCAATATTCCTCCTCAAATTTCCTACATATATTTCTATAAAATTATATCTAACGCATTTCTTATTTTAGAGTTCCATTAGAATAAAATGTTTTCTGCTTGATTAGTTCCTTCAGAATAAAAGAGCAACTACTTTAAAATAAATCGAAAATCCTCTCTATCATGAAAGACAGTTGTTCAAGATGATCAACTAATTTGTGAAAGGAATACAATATGAAGACACAAGTCTCCGTTACTTTTCATTTGACCATATACTTTTTTTCGTCTAGAGATTGCAACAATACTATTCCTTCTTTTTTTTTTTTTTTTTTTTCAAAAAAAATATTTTTAATTATTAATCATTTTTCCAAAAAAAATCTCCAAAATCCTAACTCACGGACCAAAACTTCCTCACATGCACCATTATTGTCGCCACTACAAATCTAAAACTCATGATCTACCACCATCAATCATTTCATATGTGAAAACCCGTCATCCATCTTCTTCACCATCACCGTCTAGGCATCCATTTCTAACCGACCTCCATTTTCGATCTAAAGTCAGATAGTGGTGGTGGATTATGTGTTGCTTGCACGTACATTTTCATTGTATGGCTCTCGGTGGCGGCTTCTTTGGTGGATAACTGATAGGCAGCAGCGACGGTATTAAGTTTTTCTCTATGTAAAAAAAATTCCATTTTAGTCCATTTAACGGCTTACATAAACTAATTATCTCCCATTTAGCCCCCACTTTGATGGTCATTATTTTGAAAAAGTAGAGTTTTGAATAGTGATTTTTCGGAAAATATGTAGTTAAAAAGTAGAGAAAAATATTAGATTTACGTACAAAATATTTTATTGTGTAAATGTGTAGTTGAAAATAAATACGAGGATCAAAACGTTTTGAAATAATAGTTGTCAAACATGGGCTTAATTAACTATTTTGCTAATACTAGCCTAATTGTGTTAAATCATTAAATAGATAAAATTGCCCCTGTTTGACACCATTTTTTCTCATTCTCAATCTCATTTTTTTTTTCTCTTTCCTCCTTTTAACCACACTTTTCCACCGCACATTTTCCCATCAATCACTATTTCAAACATTCCATTATCATTAAAATAAAATTCAATCTTTTGGCTAAGAAGAAATAGTTAGGTAACACCGTTTAGTGCATCACATTTTTAACTACAATAGTTTTTTAACTTTTGTTTGTTGTTGCATTTATATCCTCAACATTTTTTCATCGTACTTTTATTCAAACGTTTCACTAATAGAGTAGATTTTTCGTTGTGGTAGTTTCCATCCAAAATATCCGTTGGAAGACATAAAAAACTTATTTACACACCATATGAAATCACGTTGAAAGAATATTATCTTGTCATGATTATTGAAAATGTATTAGAACAAAAAACGAGTGTTATTTTAAAACTTATAGAAAAATTTCAAGAAATAAAATATTATGACATTGTTATGTCCAAAATCATCCTCGGAAATTATTGAGCCTACATGATAAGTGTATTGTACGTATACACTTATTCGACATTAAAATATTGATATTTCGTTGTTCTTTAGAAAAAAAAATATCCTAATATTGTGTATATTTCATTTATTAGGAGAAATTCGATGATTGGAATTGAAATTAGAAGAAAGAAGCGAAAAACAATAAAAGAAAAATGACGAAAATTCAAAGCTTGAAGATCAAATTACAAATATTTAATAGTTGATTCGGACCACAAAATGATACTTGAAGATTGCAAGAAGTCGTCTAGGTGAAAATAGAAGTAAAAAATGAATGAAATACGATAAAAGTATTATCACAAATCAATTTCCAATCGCACAAGTTATATTACAGATTTTTAGCCGAAATTTGAGACCCATTTTTGACATAGTAAACGTTCGAATTGGCAAACTTCTATTTCTATGAAAGTTTTATCCATTTGAGTTATCTTTACAATGCACTTTGAATTGCCCCAATTGAATATTCAAAGTGAAAGTTATGACAAAAATACTGACGGCTGTGTATAGATAAAAACATGCGCACGTGAATGCAACTTTTCTTATTCGACTATAACTCCTTTACAAATGAATTTGGACGTAATATTCAACCAATTTTTGACTCCTACAAATACCTAAAAACATTATACATTAAACATACATTTCATACACCAAAAATCATCAATTAACATCATCAAAGGTATGTCTATCTATTGTTCTTGTGAGATTTAAAGGGCAATCACAAGTTTTTAAGAAATTGGAGTTTCAACCTTAATTTTTGAAGCGACGACAAGAAGATATATTTGAGATTTATCAAGAAAACATTGAGAGATTCAAGATTTGAAGATCCATCTTTTTCTCCTTCATCAATCTAAAATTCAAGGTATGTTCTCCCAATTAAACATGTTTTTCACTTCATCAATCTAAAATTCGGGTTATGTTCTTCCAATTAAACATGTTTTCTTGTAATTTTGTAATGTTAGGCTAGGGTTTTAATTATTAAGACATTGATGAACCCTTATTATGATGTTCTAATATAAATTTGATAATTTGATGCCCAATATGTATTTACTCTTGGATGATTGTTATAGGATTTAATGATTTTTCAATTACTTAATCACTAATAGGATTGATTGTGAATTTTATTAATTTCGAGAGAAACAATAGGATAAATAGAACTTTATAACAATTATTGTAAAGTTTGATAGATGATAGAGATATACCACTATACTTTGTATGATTTCTATAGATGTTCTAGTGTTTTTAATGCTTACTTTCATGTTCGCATCTTTCATAGAGATATAAGAAGGTCACATGAGAGGACATATTTAATTGACATCGAGAAATATTTTTAATTAAATTAGGAACATTGATCAACAAAAATGTGCATATATTGTCATGTTAATGATTTACATTGGAACGGATTAATAAGGAGATACAAGGCCTTGATAATATCACATTGAAATTTGTTGGGTTTTGATATCCAATAACTCTCGGGCGATGATGTTAAACCGTTTTTGGAATTATACTTCATAGGTTTCGACCGATGAGTGAAGTGAAATGTCGACACCACAATCGAACAAATCAATCCTACAACTTATTCGGGACATTTGAAATAACCTAATTTAATTAGTGTTACTCATGGCCCGACCCATTAATTTGGACGACTTTTTTAATTGACAGTTCATTTATACTACCTATTGGGCCTTATTCTTCCTAACCTAAAAGCCTATACCTAATCCCCTTTATATATGTTGCCCCATTACTATTAATCCGTGTGTGAAATATTGATAGCCCGTGTTTGGAAGGAAAAATGGCAGTTTGGCTTTGTGCTCTCCGCCTAGCTTTGCTGCTTCTTTTTCTTCCCTTTCTCCGGTCTTTGTGGCTAATTCTTGGGGCTATAATATTCCTCACCCTTTAGCCCTTTGTGGGCAGTCAAGAAAGCAACCAGTTGGGGACAGTTTGGTTTGTGGATTTGTTGGTGGATTGTGGTGGTCGATTGGTGTAAACTGAGCCCGGTTATTAGTTTGATTAGAGTCCATTATTCAACAAAATTTAACAAAGTTTTATTAATTGCTCAATAAGACAATTAGTTTGATTAATTAATTAAGCATAAATTCGTCAACAAAATTTGCTATTCGATTAAAGTTAACATTAATTGATACTAGATTAAGTATATAGTCCTCGTATGAATGATATTTTATTTATCACTCTATTACTTGTTCGCGATATCATACATTTGCAGGAAATCAAACGATCACTACACTACGATTGTTGATATTGAAAATCCTTTGATATCTTAATGTCAATTACGTGTCTGAAACCCTCTTTTCTCCGAAATATATTTTATTTAAGAATCGAACATAGAAGAGTAAGGTGACAAGTTGAATTGATAGAAGAGTAAGGTAACAAGGTGAATTGATCAAATTCATTTTCAATGTTAAGGTTAATAGATAAGAAAGAATTTTCATATAATTTAATATAAATTTATTGAGAAAAAACTTCATATGTTCCTCAAAATTTGAAAGAAACAAAAAGAGAACCCGATCTTTATATAATTAGCCATCCCATGATCTAAGAACAACACCAAGCAATAAACCTCATTTAGTATGTTGACACAGAGGAGTCCATTCCTGGAGCTCCATATGCTCTTGGGTGATCACTCTCGAACCCATATTCAATATTCAGATATTGGTACTCCAACTGTTCATCATATTCATATACAAATCTGGTATTTCTATTTACTTCCCCTTTACATTTCCCCATCATAGATATTCCAACCTTTTTATGTACCTCACTTTCCAATACAACAAGTAAAAAGATCCAAGTCAAGTGAGAAAAAAATTGTTGAGAATTTTCTAGAGGTTATAAAGAATCTCAACTTTCGAAATAAGTCCCCACTTGTTCTGGAATCTTCCTACTTAATAGATAAAGAGGGCATAGGAGAGTTGGATTGTTAATCATCTTGAAGTGAATAGTAGATGACAAAAGGTGGCGAGGAAAAGTCGGGATTGTAGCCCAGGTTGCAAGAAAGACACTAATTTCAAATCTTATGTAGCTTTTATTGGAATGGCTTTCGTACATTGATTTTGTTGGAAAAATGGGTTTGTTGAGATATTTTTTGCCCAATTTTAGGTAGGAACTTTTGGTTCAATACAAGATCAAAGTTGATTTATGTTCTCCTTCGTAAAACATCGAAATCATGTATTTACTTGTCAAAATTGATGCAGATGAATGAGAAATTGGAGTTCGAAGTGGACCATTAGAAGATGGATATATGTATTGGAGGGAAACCAATTAAGGTTTGCCTCACATAAGAAAATGATGAAAGCACATATCACTTTATATATGGCTACACTTAGAATGTAATCATGTGTAGCATAAAGGCAAATTTAGGCTTCAACGCTCAATTTCTGCGAGTTTTATCATTTTATCCTAGGAGAGAAGCTCATAGAATCCTCAAGCACTTACTGTGAGAAAGCGAATCTGTTTTAAAGACACCTTGTTTATGCAGACCTCAGTTTGTTTTCTTTTGTAATTCGAAATAGTTTACTGATTCAACATTTAATTCTTGTATGTTCTTTTCAATATACATCAAACTGTATAACCTGCAATATTATATTCTACAATGAATTTTCTAATAGATTTCAGTGTAGAAATTCTAGGGAAATTTTCAGTTTTTCAGTGTGCACATAAACTATCTCAAATGGCCTTTGACCCAATCTTAAAAGAACTTCATGCTCCAAGTACTTCCTGATGTCCTCAATACTCACAAACCTCCCTAATAATAAAAGTGAATTTAATAGCACTGTCAGTCCAATACGTGTTACTGTAATATTAAGTGTGAAGGGAGGGTAGTTGGATTACCTGAGAAATGCTTTCGATGATTTTCTTTGCACAATTTCTAATAGGCGACATCATTTTTTTTACTATGAAGTTACCATCAACAAATTCCTCTCCTTGCCAGGATATTTTCCTCTAATACTCTCCGATTTTGATTCTCTAACAGGAGCAAGAAGGGAAATAGCTATTTGGGAGGAATATATTTGAATTTGCATGTCTTCTTCCTCTCAACGAGAGTATTTATAGATTTCCTCCAAGGTTTTGGGGCAATTTGATTACTCTAGAAAATAACAAGTGATGGTCATTTAACGGTGCATTTATAAATAATTCTGTTATGCATTCACGTGTTATTCCCCATCTTACATGTCCTGTGTTTATTGGATTAGAAGTCATAATTTAAATACTTGCTCACGTGTACTTTATTAACGATTTCTGCTAGCCTGGAAATCAAGGGAATGATTCACCCCTTTCTTCTGCAAGCTCCTCTACATTTGTCTTATTTTTGCATATCCTTAGACTTCGCCTAAAGGGGGCGTAGGCTCGCGAACTCATTTTAATCCAACAGTATGTATGTATATAAATAAAGAGAGACTAGCTGGATTCAAGAATTCTAAGGTGAACAAATTTGTTTAAAGATACATAGTAGATTCCTAAAACAGTACAAGCTCTACTCGATAATATATTTGTTCATATTACACTGCGTGTTCTAATAAAGTATAGACTAGAATTGTATAAGCTAGAAATAAGAGATGTATACCTATGGACATGCAAACCCACAGAGTTTTACATGTTCTAGTCTGTTCAACCCCGGCTCCATAGGACCCAAATAAGGGCCAAAGCTCAACAAGGAGCTCATGTGGTCCAAGTAGATGGAAGCCTGGTCGATGTCAAAGGTGGCATGTTACGTACATTTACGTCATGAGGCAGCAACCGGTATTCAATATCAAGTTCACGGAAAATTTTAACCATCTCCTCGACCAAAAGGGCTCTCCTTGACCACCTTTCACCCATATCGTGATGATTTATCGTGTGCAAAGGCCAAATTGTCCATTTCAGCCTGTTCATGTCCTCCACGTCTCTTAGGACTATCAGTGGAGACGGATACCAATGATCGCTCCTGTTTTCAACATATCTGCATGGGACATAACGACATAAAACATGACATATTAGATTGATATCTCTCAGTAATGTACGGTTAGATGGAGAGATGGATAGCTAGGCAGGATAGAGAGCGTGCTTGGCTAATCCCAAAAAAATGCAAGTAATTTTAGAGAAGTATAAGACTAAAAGAAGTAAGCTTTCAAACTCAAAATTACTTGTAATTTTTCTAGCAGACATGTTTGGCAAAAATGTAAAAATGACTTTTAAGCTCAAAGCGATATTTAAGAAACATTAACGGATACATAATATTTTTCTTACTCTAAAGTGAAATAAATTAACGTATGAAAACAAGTAATTAAGAGCTTGTTTGACAATCATTATTGTAGGAAAAAAGAGTTCTGAATAGTGATTTTTAGGAGAATGTGTGGTCAAAAAGTGGGAATTTTTTTTTAATATACGTGTAAAATATTTTATTGTGTGAATATGTGGTTGAAAATAATCATGTAGCAAACCATAAATTAAATTAATGAATGTCAAACATGCACTAAATTCCTTGTTTCTGTGTCAAAGAAATTATTATTTTTAAGCAAAATAGCCACTTGCTTTGAGGTACATGAAGCAATATTTTTGTACCTTGTTATTCTCTCCTTCATCATTGCAATCTTTTCCCCCTGAGTTGAAATGTGGATAACAAAATCAATTGCATCACCCATATTTGGACTACGGTAGTAATTACCAATGAACTTTGTGGATAAGATACTGTTTGGATAAAAAATCTTTTGGTTATCAAACCTCAGAAAAACTGTTGTCAATATGTTCATCTCTTCAACTACCATCTGAAATAAATTAAAAAAAAGTTACACAATGCACAAACATAATAATAATGATGAAGGAATATGCTCAGCCATGCATATTCTAATGCAAAAGAAAATAAATTTGCTTGCAAGAAATCTTACCTGAATTTCATCAATTTCAACACGGTCACCTACATCAAACGGATGCATCACAAATAAGAAAATAATAGCCTCAAACATTGTCTTGCACGTGTTCCCAAACATGAACACAACCAAAAGAAGCTGAGAGCTTAAGAAGATAAAGAAATGTGTAGTTGCAACTTTGAGTATAAGGAGCCAGATGACAACTATTATCACTCCCACAATGACATTTAGTATTTGGTGCAGTTTGTTGACGGCAGTTTTCGTGTCATTCAAAGACAAAGCTAGGGCTCGCCTCTCTCTAAATGCATTGATCTGCAGTATAAGAGATATGAAGTACTATAATATTTTTTTCATAGAAGTGATATAAAAGTTAGAATACATTTATATTTTGCTCTTCCTATCATGAATACATACATGAACTGCAGTCTTTGATCGAGCATAGAAGATAATGCTAAATTTTTCTTTATAACATTTCAACGGGTAGAGCATCTAAAAAATTATGCTTCCTCCAACTTCCATAATACACTTTTCTAAGGTCAATCAGTGTTAGACTTCTGAGCCTAAGAACAAGCAACCGACCGATAAGGTCAATCAGTGTTAATCTTTGTTGATAAGTTGTCTCAAATCGACCAACACAGCCCAATCCGACCGATACTTGATTGAGTTGGGTTGAGTTTCAACATTTACGTGGGTTGAGTTGTTTTAAATTATGATCAAACCGATTATGCTAGATTGGGTTTGGATTGAAGCAAAAATTGACTCGGCCCAACCCAGCTCATGTCCACCCCTAGCAATGTGTGTGAAAAATGCGTGTTTGTGTTGTGTATGTGTGTGTGTGTGTTTTTTTTTTTTTTTTCCATTTTGTTTATCATTGCTTTTGAAGTTAGGGATTGAAGTATAACCCATAACAATGGGAAACATTTAACACGAAATGAGCACAAGAATTAAAAACGAACTAAAGAACAGCCCTTTGAAGACTCATGCCTTGGAAGACACTAACCTTAGTTGTCATAGTTTGACTGGGTTGACCAAGAGTTGATCCTGGTTTGGACAGCTAACTTTGCTTTAACAGATTACATATGACCAGCATGTGATCCAGTAAACATTATCTTGAAAGAAACTGGAGGTTTATCTTCTTTTTGCTGGAGATCCTTTAACTTAATCATAAAATTGAACGGTACTACAATGCCATATTATCTAGTTCTTGCATCCGATAAAGGACTTCCAGTGGGATAAAAAGATGTTTGTTACTTTCTGCTATACTATAGCACACGTGGTCTTGGTCAAGGTTTTCGAAAATTCTAATTAAAATTGAACTTCATCTCCATTTCCCCCCAACCATTCCTTTTAGCCAGTCCCTACTACCTACGTCTCCTCCCACATAAATTACAGGTCTTTTTTCGCATAACCATGGACAAGAAAGTAAGGCCTCTTAGATTTTATGCAAATGTATCTCTTATCGGTCACCATTGCTAATGCGGAAGCAGCACAATTTGGACTTCATTTGACAATGGATCAGATATATCTTACTAATTTGAACGGATGATAAGATCCCAAAGGAAAAGGGGTAAAATCGATATAATTTTACTTACCACCCAATTTTTAAGAGCTCGTTTGCTTATCCCCTTGTTTTCGTTTGCTCCTTCAAAGAGGTGAATGGCCTTCAAAGCCTCATCCTCTCTCATAAAGCGCATCAAATCCTCTAGGTAAATGAATCTAATCACAGAAAGACAAGCTACTAAATCATACTATTTACGTAAATAAATTGGAATCAACAGAAAAGTGAAATTCGTAAGAGCATGTAAATAATACTAAAATTGGATTTTCTGTAAAGGATCTTGCTGCATATACATCAAGATTTATATAATGGATTGCATAATGCCACACGATACTCTACTATTTGCCAATTTAAAACACAATCAACTTTTTTCATCCAATCTTTTCACTTCACGTCATTTACGGTAATCAATTATGCACATTTTTTATGTACAAGTAGCAAAATCTTTCTATAAATAGATCATGTGATATTCTACATTTTTAAGTAAATTCATGATGTCTTGAGCAGATGTCGGAGTTTTTGGCTGTTTGGTTCAAATGGGAAACCTTAAATCAAATATCCTATGTCAACTGCAATGAGAGTTCCAACCTTGATAATCTACTTGGCACTTTTTATTGCCTAAATAATGTCAATGTCGGAATAATCTGCGTTAATGCACCCAAGCGATGGAATGAACATAAACGAATAAATTTTGAAGCAGCACTTAAAAATTAGCAAGTTGCTGGCAATAAACCAAGTTAAAATCTAAAACTTCATGCACAAAAAACTAACTTTGATCCAGTCTTCGCCACATTGTTTAAGATCTTCTTGGCTGCAGCTTTAGCCTGTTTTTCACTAGTGATCTGCACGGCTGACTCATCCTCATCAGTTGAGCCCTGTATTTGCTCGTCAAGAGTTGATAATACACCTTTCCGAATAATATTAGTCAGCCTCTTCATATTCCAAGCCGAAATATTCTTCTGATTCAGCCTATGCAAATGATCAATTGTTATACCAGCCTCATCTTCCTTCTTTGATATGATGCGAGAAAACACAGGACTCTTTGCGCCTGTAGCCATGGGACCCTTCCGGGGTGTGACAGGTGTCCCTAACATTTTCCTACTTATGGGAAATATGTTTGCCTTAAGATCAGCTGGGATATTCACCCCAGCACTCTGAAGCTTCTGAACCTCAGCTATCACCATCTCCTCCTCTTCTTGCTCGTGCTGAATCTCTATCAAAGGTGGACCAGACAGTGTCTCAATAACATACTGATTAAACAAAGATTCCTGAATCCGATCAAAAAACGTGCTGACATGAAATGAGGATGCTAAAACCTTCACGAGCAGGGTCTTGAACAACCAAATCAATGTCCCAACCAAGAGACACACCCAAATCTTAGTCACATAAGGCAAAACATTCCCATCCGTAAGTCTCTCAACCTTCTTATCGAAAATGCATTGCCAAGAAATCAAAACTAGAGCCAACCATATACAGTTCTGCACTGCATTTCTCAACCCGTAAACAAAATACAAAACCTGTTTACGTAGCAAGAAATTCCTCTCAAAGAAGAACACAACAATTCTAATCCCCCACCCTGATACCAATCTTCCAGAAATCAAAACCAAAACCATCAATTCCCATTTCCATAAATGCAATTCCAAAATTTCCTTTTTCTTCAACAGATTAATGGTTAAACTACAAACTAAAGCTGCGATAATCAGAATCGAGCTCACCAGTTGAAGAATCGAAAGTTCACTGAACTTCATTTTCTTGTAATCGTCCGGCAAATCTTCATCTAGAAACGGGTCGTCTTCATCTATTTCACTTCCTTTACCTAAAAACTGAGATTGTGTGTATTTCTGATTCTGGGATGTCTGATTGTTCTCCGGTGGGTCTAGTAATCGGGACTTGGTTTTGGTTCTAAGCAAACTGGATTTTCTTCGGAAAGATGGGTTGGAGCTGCATACTAGAACCTCCTCCTGTTCGACGTTGGAGCTGCGGTTTGAGCCTCGAATCGTCTCCGCCGTGTTGTCGTTAAATGGAACGCGGACCTCCCTCGGCGTCATCTGGCCGTAGTTGGTACTCGGACTCTCCGCTATACGAGATAAGGGAGACTCGGTTATGTAATCGTAATTCTTGTTGTTCGCGGCAGCTCTCATAACGACGTCGTTTGAGAAATCGCAACTTGAATCCCTCCACATTCTACCGGCCTTAGTAGTAGTACTAGTATTCTCGCTAGTTTTAGTTGGTTCCTTGAAGGAATTCTGGCCGTTGATTTTGACGATAACGTCTTTGGGTGGTGAAGGAGAGGAGGAGGTAGAGGACGATGAAGTCATGACGGTGCCGGCTGCAGAGGCGGAGGCGGACGTAGCACTAGTGTTACTGTTAACTACAGTGATGGGCTTTGGCGAAGAAGGAGATTTTGGAGCTGTTCTTCTTTCTGGGGGCTGGATTGGAGAGACTTGGAGGATTTTCTAAGTTTTTCGATGTGAAAATGGTGGTTATCCAATCTAAAGAATTCAAAATAGCAAAAAAAAATGTTGAAAACTGGATTTGTGAATATATTATAAAGTGGAGTTTGATGAGTTGTCGTGTTAGAGGATTAAACAAAACTCAGAAACGGCTGCATTAGGTTTGGTGAAAAGGACTGAGGTGGGAAACGGAGGGAGAGTCTGGAGAGGCGGAGGATCATGGATTCGAGATCGTACAGATGGCGGCGATGGGCGAGGACGGTGCATGTTGATGAGTTTGTAATCTTTGAGCGTGAACATGTGTTGGAACTTAAAAGCAACTAGCACTCTCAGATCATTTTCATCTTCTCACGAGCTGATCTGCCTTGGCTGTCTCACGTGAATTCTGTTAGCAAGCATCTCCCTCAGCTGAGGGCTAACGCTCAGTGTCTCTTCCATAATTTATGGACCACCATAGCACACATGTACAGCTGAGATCATTAGCCTAGAACATTCCTTTACTTGTATAAATACTTGCTCATCCTCCATTGTATAATCAACCATTTCAAGAAATATTAAAGTTAAATCTTGGATCAAATTAAAAATCATCTCCAATACGTTTTTAGCAATTTTAAGAACGATTTAAAACAAAAAACGGAAATTGAACTCAAAAGTGAAACACAAACAAATGGGCTCTTAGTTTTTACATTCTTTGACAAATTTTAACAAATTGACATGATAATCATAAATCATATGTTTTGTGAGATTCGTACATTTTCGTTCACACATTTTATTAATTTTTATGAAACAATATTATTTTGATTCTTTTTCAAATTGAGGAAATGCATGAATAAAAGTCAATTTGAATTCTAAAATCTGGTGATGTGTAGGCAGTAGGGGTGGGCAAAAATTCGCCCAACCCGATCAATCCGCCGGACCCAACCCAACCCGAACGGGTTGGGTCGGTTTTTTCCATTTTTTTCTTAGGTTGGTTGGTTTGCAAGGTTAAGTTGGTCGGGTTGGGTCGGGTTGTGGGTTAACCCATCCAACCCGACAAAAACCACCCAACCCGACCCGCTAATTAAAAAACTAAAAAATTTTGCCAAACTAAAATAGAATAAAAGTGAGAGACCCGGTAAAAAAAAAAAGTGAGACAAAAAAAAATCCTAACATATCTTCCATCATCTCTCTCACGCGACGGGCGTCGTCTCACCAAATTATCAACATTGGCTATGATTTTGGATGAGATCTCTCTTTCAATACATCTTTCTTTAACCCAATATATTAATGTTGCTTTAAATTTAGTACTTTGGTGACTTTAATGTTTGTTGATAGGTCGTCTCAACTCCCAACCTAACCCGACCAACCCAACTCAACCCAACCCGACCGACATTTGGTTGGGTTGGGTTTCAATCTTTACATGGGTTGGGTTGGGTTGGATTGATTTTATATCAAACCGATCATGTTGGATTGGGTATGGGTTGAGGGAAAAATCGACCCAACCCAACCCACGCCCACCCTAGTAGGCAGGCATGTTAGTTAATCAAAATTCAACGTTAGATTACCAAAACCAAAACAACATTGTTGTACGTGTCTCAATTATGCGGCAATGCATTTTTAAAATAGGGACAAAAGGAATCAACTGTCCTTTCATTTAGTTATTTATGTGGTGGTCTACAATATCATGTTCGTTTCACATAAATTCCCATTATTTGTTTTTCCATGGTCAAACTTTTTAATAGTATATTTCAATTAATATAAGAATTTTACTTCTTTTTTAACTTCATATTTTCCATCATATCACATCATAAAACGTATTTTCTTCTCTATAATGTGTATTATTGTCACACTCACTACAATTTTTTAATTAAAACAGCCAGCATTTATCGTTTAGCCTCCGTTTGTTTCTTATTCTTTTATACTAAAAATGAGAAATACGACCATTATACATCACATCAAACCTTCAAATTTGAATTTTTATCTCTCGTGTGTAGTCCAATAATGACTATATTTTTCATTATCATTCTACAATAATGTCCATCAAACGGAACCTTAATATAATTAATGACAAAAAAATGATTTTTTTTCGTCGCATAGTCATAAAAGTACGTTTGTCTTCAAATGAAGCTACAAAAAGTACGTTTGTCTTCAAATATTGCCATTTAACAGACGAGAATTTGGTAATTGACATTCTTCAGAAAAATCGTTAATTCATATTTATATTGACCAAAATGTGGTGGTAGATATTTTTAGGTATCTAAAAATTCTGACGTCAAAGAAATATAATTAACAATTAATTTTGTGATAGCTAATATGCAATTTTGTCATTACAAATATGTACTTGTTCAATAAAGCATGGGCAGATCCAGGCGTGGTTTCACGGGTAACCTTTTCTTAGCACAGAAAGGGACCCCGTACGGCAGTAGTCTGCTCCGCTAGACTACCTTCCGCCTATTCCTCGATCGCGTCGGGACGAAAGTAAATTTTGATTACAATTTTAAGAAAGCTTGCAACATGAAATTGAATATGATGGAAAATAACTGATCATTGATTGCTAAAAAGCAGGACATTACAATAGACGAAAGCAGAAAATTACAAATGGCTAGTGCATGGGGAAAACACTAGTAAGCTTGAAATAGTTTTGAAAGACCAATACCCCCTATAATAGACTTCGGAACAAAAACCCAAATAACGGGAGTAGACGTTATTTGACTCTAGAATCATACTTTTCTTTGTCTATTTTCTAACTATTTTACGAATTAAATAAATATTTACAACATGGGACTTAAGCAAAGCTGCAGCCCGTGACATTCTCCCCCATTTGTTTTGGCGATGTCCTCGGAGCCATTGAGTATTCTTCTCGCTGTTGCATCCGCTCCATTTGACCAAGTACTCTTGAAGATATTTTCTTGAAGCTCGAGTAGTTTGGTAGCCAAAAATGTTTTCAGCAACCTTCATCTCTGATAGTTTTACTTTAAGAACGGGTTGCTTCAAATCTGCAGACTTCAAGTACTATTTCTGATCGGTATCTGCAGCATGGAGGAGTAACGGTTGTTGGCCAGTAGAAATTTCAAAAGGACTCCTATTGGGAGAAGAGCTCTTTTGAACATTGAAACACATCTGAGCCACATCCGAAAGTTTCACCCGAATTTTATGCGAAGCAGAGGTAAAGTGCTGAAAATAGTCTCCCAGCATAGAATTGAACTGCTCTGTCTGTCCGTCTGATCTTCGGTGAATGGTAGCATTTGTGCTCAAAGTTGAACCAAGAAGTTTGAACAACTTGGTCCAAATTGTGCCAATAGATCGAAAATCTCAATCATTGACGATGGGCGATCCCTTGTATTTGACAATAGGCTTGAAGAAGAGTTGAGCTGTCTCTTCGGCTGATACATACTTGGGCGCTGTGTTGACCGTCGAATCTTTAGATAAGAAATCCATCCCGATGATGATAGTGCCAAAGTCTTCAACTCTTGGCAATCCACTGATGTAGTTTGTCGATCCACTTTCGACTGATTCATTCAGGATGGAAAGGGGCTCCAGTGAGCCGGTTGTCTCTTCGATTTCCTCTACTCGAAGAGAGCACAAGAATGAGGGTTCATTTCTCTTGAAACCCTTACCGTGTTGCATGGCTGAGACGCCTTTCTCGCCAGCTTTCCCAACCTGTGTGGGAATAATGAATGGTTTGCTCCCCATCATTATTAGTGAGGCAGAATGCGGCAACACTGCTGTCTTTGTATCCCGCAGATATTACAATCCGAGAATCAGCTTGAAATCATCCATCTGAACTACCGACAAATTTGTCCTTCCTTCGAATGGACCTACTTTGATCGGCACCGATTGTGCTATTCCCGCTATTGGTTGAGCAACAGAGTTGATCGCCTTGACTTTCCCCTTACATCTCTCCAGAGCAAGTCCGAACCGCTCTACTTCGGAACTTGCGAGGTAGTTGTGCGTGGCACCAGTGTCCACCATAGCCCTGATTGGCTTTCCATTGATCCTCACATCAATGTACATTAGGCCTTTAGCCTTGCAAGTGCGAGCCTTCGTTTCTTCAATCTTCGGCTCTTTTGAGGGACCGACGTCCCTATTGGTAGTTCGGTGCAATAGTGTATTGCACGAATACGAGAGTGCACCAATTACATCCTCGTTTCCTTCGGAGTCGGTGTCACTACGACAGCTAGCTTGTGGGGTATTTTGCTTCGAACTTGAGCCCCCAATTGCTAATTGACAGTATGCATTCACCATACGTTTATTAGGACACTCAGCCACCCGGTGAGGTCCTTCACATATAAAGCATTTCAATCTAGGAGCGACATCAGATCTGCCCTCCTTTGCTTTTCCATGATTCCAGTCATAACTGGAACTGCTGTTATGGTTTCCTTTACGGCCGTTGTGATATTTTCTCGGTGAGTTACTCTAGCGATTGCCTTGATAGGGTCCTCCCCTATTCTGAGAGTAACGCTCTTCCCCATTTGAGTTCGAGCTGGGTCTGTAAGGTCTCCTTCCACCTTCAACAGACTGACTATTTCCTGAAGGTCGATCCTCTCTCGACTCAGGTTGATAGTCACTTGCACATTCGGCAGCTCCCATAGCCGCGCTCAAATCAGTGACCTTCTGTCTCTGAAGTTCCGTGCGCATCCACGGTTTCAAACCTTCCATGAAGGTGAACAGCTTATCCTTCTCTGACATATCTCTGATATTCAGCATATGCCCCGAGAAGGCCTTCACATACTCCCTGATGGAGCTTGTGTGTCTCAGTTCTCGTAAGGCCCGACGTGCCTCGTATTCCACATTCTCTGGGAAGAACTGAGATCAGATAGCTTCCTTGAGCAAATCCCAAGAATCTATTCGAATTCTGTTGGCTTGAATGTCAACATACTTCGTTCGCCACCATAGCTTTGCATCTCCACCTAGATACATGGTAGCTGTAGTGACCTTTCTCGCTTCGTCCCTGATCGACGCTGCAAGAAAGTATTGTTCCATATCGAACAAGAAGTTTTCAACTTCTTTAGCATCGCGTGCACCTCCGTAGGTACACGGTTCCGGAATTCTGTGCCTATGCACTGGCTCATGTGCGATGGCTTGCCCGTTGCCAATCGCACGCTAAAGAACTAGTAACTGAGTTCTCAACGCTCCCATCTCATCCTGCAAATCAGGTATGATAGCAACAGCTTCAGTCATAGCTGCGCATGCCTCTTGGCATTCATCCAGTTGGATGCGTAATTCCCGATTTTCCGTCTGTGCCGCCTCAGCCTAATCCCCGAGGTTCTCCATGGCAAAACACAACCTAGTGTTTGTCACCTCTAGCGCCTCCAAACGCTGTCGGGTGTTCCTCTTTTGAACATCTACCACCTCCGTGGTGTTCGAGGAATTTGGATCAGTTTCCATAACTTTCTTAACGAGATCTTGAGCCGCAGCTCTGATACCAACTTTCACGGGTAACCTTTTCTTAGCACAGAAAGGGACCTCGTGCGGCAGTAGTCTGCTCCGCTAGACTACCTTCCGCCTATTCCTCGGTCGCGTCGGGACGAAAGTAAATTTTGATTACAATTTTAAGAAAGCTTGCAACATGAAATTGAACATGATGGAAAATAACTGATCATTGATTGCTAAAAAGCAGGACATTACAATAGACGAAAGCAGGAAATTACAAATGGCTAGTGCAGGGGGAAAACACTAGTAAGTTTGAAATAGTTTTGAAAGACCAATACCCCCTATAATAGATTTAGGAACAAAAACCCAAATAACGGGAGTAGACGTTATTTGGCTTTAGAATCATACTTTTCTTTGTCTATTTTCTAACTATTTTACGAATTAAATAAATATTTACAACACGGGGCTTAAGCAAAGCTGCAGCCCGTGACATGTGGGCTGGTAAGGACATAGCCCGTGCTCGCCAAAGCCCAGATCCAGTTAGTCAGATTTTTGTTTGGGTTGAGCCCAAGTAAAATGATTGAGCAGACCGTGTCCAACAACCAAACAAAAAGAAAAAGGAGTAAGCCTAATTTCAATAAAATCCAACTCCAATTTTTTGGCAGCCCCGGTTTGATATACATTAAAAATTTCATTTTTATTCTTCTACTTATTTTCAATCATACATTATTTAATAAAATAATATTTTTCATCACATCAATAATTTTTCTTTCTTTTTCAACAACACATTTTCAATCAATCTACTATTTCAGAATACATTCTTTCAAAATAATGTAACTCAAACACGCTCTTAAAATTTTATAAGCCAAACCCAAACCTAATTCGAATTCTATTTGTAATCCAATTATCTCCCTCTCCACAGCAAGACGATTTTTCTCTCCAATCCGGCAACCCGCCTCTCTTAAGTCTCAAACTTTCAATCCATTACCCAAATCAAATATTGCATATTCTGTTACTCCCCGTTTTGCAGCAGGCTATCATCTTTTGACATTGGTGACTGGTAAGTATTTTCATTTTTCGGAGTTTAGTTTCTTAGATCTTATAAATTGGACAGTTTTTTATATATATTTTTGGATAAAATTAAGTATGAGTTTGTGAAAAATTGGGGTTTTCTTGCTTCTGCTTGCAGCTTGTTGAAATGGCAAGAAGATTATTTTTTTTCAGTACTTGTGAGCATTTTTTTTTTTTTTTTAATTTTCTACTTCGAGCATTCGATTGATATTAATTTTGACAATATTTTTTCAATACACGCGCCTTAGTTAATTAGATTGGGGAGTAAAAATTCGTTCTAAATTCTAATGCAGAATTTCTCTTCATGTCAACAGGCTTTCATTTTCTATTCAAAAAAAATTAGGGAGAGAATTTCATTAGACATTTAAAAGTTTAAGATTATTATTTTCACAAATTTGAATATATAAAAATTATGGAAAGAGAACAACTAATACAACAGAAAAGTTTTCTTTAAGGGTCCGTTTGATTGCAAATGTGGAAAATTGGTGGAAAGAAAATATTTTACTGGGAATTGAATTGCCTAGAAATTGTTTTATTGAGAATTGTAATTAATTGTGAAATGATTGGTATAATTTTCTATCTGGAAAATGTTGAAAGTTTGGTGTCCGTTTGACTTCGTTTTTTTATAAAAGTTGTCCATTAAAGTGATAATTTTTTCTACCAATACGTCTAGAATTTGTTCCAATGACCAAACAGAAAAAAAAAATTTAAACAATTATAAAAAATTACCATATTCGTTTGACTTTGTTTTGCATAGAAATTGTCAACAAAAAATGAAAATTCTTTTTACAATGGTTCATAGAATTGGTTGCCATTGTTAAAAAAAAGGTGGAAAATGTTTTCCCACTTATTAGGTGAAAAAACATTTTCCATCATTTGTGCATCAAAGGGTTGTACCTAGGAAAAGAGAGGAAAACATTTTTCGTGGAAAATTGAGCATATCAAACAGTCAAAAAGTAAAAGTAGAAGTAGGTGGAAAATTCCGTCAAATCAAACGGACCCTAAATAAAAAAAGGGGTAGGAGAGGAAGTGGACATATGGCGGTCAACACATTGACCCCAATTCAATTCGTCAATTGTGTCTCATTGGTTGGATTGAAAAACAAGACGTAGGAAAAAGGACAACTCGTGCAAAAAATGAAACTTTTCGACGCGCCTTCTCCATACTTGAGCTGCACTTGCTAATGGAGGTTTTCCTACACGTTCATTTTCAAAACTTGTGCAACCATATATAAATAGACACGTAAGTGAATCATGAATCAATCACTTTGACATCAATTCAAAATAATCGGATTATTTATAGACCAACATATTTCTTGTGTAATGCAAATATAAATCAGACTTCTTTTTTCTCGAAGTCACTGTTGTTCTTTTCGAAATCAAATAGTTTTGTATATTATCTGTTTTGTTGAAACACACAATGAAAGTACATACACTTTCATAATTATTGGCATCCATTCAAAACTTGGGATTTTTAAACATCAATAATTCTCTTCCTTTGAAGTGCCAATTCTTTCTTACAACTGAAAGAAATGATATTTTTTCAATTCTCAATTGTTATGAACAAATTTATTCAAGTGATAAATCGATATTTCCATCACAATAATTCTAATCTTTTGAAATAATTGAGACATGCCTTCATTTTCTTCTTAAAGCAGGCGAAAATTCATGCACTTTCATATGAGATTACATGCAGGCACTCATTGAAGTTTACTCTTTCAAATTGGTTCACTTACCATTTGTAAGATAATGAAGTTAAAATGGTGATGAAGAACACTGATAGGTTTTGGATTGAATCAGTAATTCATTTTATATCTAAACACTAATACAAAAGACAAATATATAGAATTTACAATGGGGCAAATGAGTAAAGAGTTCTCCTAACAAACTATGCAACAAAATGAATATTATTCTACCTAACCATGTGCAATACGCGAGCTGGCAGGACACCTGGCTTGATAAGTGTGCTGCCTTATGATCTAGCTGATAAGTGAAACGGCATTGCTTATGCATGAGTTTATAAGGAGGATGAGCTGATAAGGGAGTAGCATTATCCATTTTAACGGTCCCCTTCAAGATGGAGAATAGATGTTTTCTATTCCCATCTTGGATAGGTGAGTCTTCAAAGTGATAGAAGAGAGTGCTTTAGTGAATATGTTTGCAAGTTGTGATTGAGTATGGACATATGATGTGGAAATATGTCCAGCTTCAATTTGATCTCTAATCAAGTGGCAGTCCAACTTGATATGTTTAGTCATTTCATGGAACACGGTGTTCGCTGAAAATATGCCGCAAGCGCACAGGTCGCGTACAAGTAGTAAAGTGGACCTTTAGAGTTCGGATTGCCGATCCCACGAGGAATGTATACTTTCGATTACTCAACTCTAATCAATTTTAATTCTAATGACAAAAGAAACACACACAATTAAAAACATGATTTAAAAAACGGTAAATAAACTAACAATCTACAAAATAAGAAAATAAAAGTCTTGGAAATTTCAGAGGAAAATGTGGTTGGAATTTACGATGTCGCTTAACCTTTTGTTTCATTAATATCAATCCAATTATGCTTCGATGCAAATTACCAAAATACGATAGTTAGACCTGATTTTCCTATTTTAATTAATACCCCCTCTCGAGGTCATATCAACCCTAATTGATTAATTCGTACCGCATATCTCTATGTCGATAAAAACATAACCAATTTTCATAAGTTTTTGTGAAAATACTCAATGGGTCACTTGAGGTAGATGTATATCTCTATATCATCTAGGCGCGCCTAATATACTAGACAAACCCATGGTATCGATTATTTTGACCTAATAAGTGCAACAATTTCTCAATAATTACACAAACTACCTAACAATTCCATCTAGTGATCAAGTAAATGAAATCATTTCAAATATGATAATCAATACACTATGATTTTGATAACAAATGCATTTTTCATTCATTCAATACATATATCGATAATTAATGAAACAAACTAGGTTAAGTTCAAACATAAATTCCAACACAACACATTTAGCTCATTTTATAAAGATGAAAACAAAGGAGATTCATATACAAATTCATTACAAGATTGGAAAATAATGAAGGAATACAAAAATAGAGATACAATCCTTTTTAGTGTAGATTTGAGCTCCTCTAATGTTTTCTCCAACACTTTGATGTTTGATCTCCTTGCTATCAACTCTTCATCCCCAAAACAAGCCAAGATTACAAACAAAACAAGAAAAATAAAAGAAAAACAAGAAGAAAGAAAAGAAAAACAAGAAGAGAGAAATTGTAGAGAAAAAAAGAAAAAATAAAATTATCTAATCTATTCTTTCACTTCAAAAACGTCCCAGCCAAGTAGTTTTAGTGGGATAGATATTTTGTTTACTTAGCCAAGAAGTCTTCAAAATATCTAGAGAAAATTGCAACTAAAGTCTCTAAACTTTTGGAAAGTTACAAAATAGTCCCCAAAACCATTTTTTCATTGAAAATGTCGGTCAACCTAAGAAATACTTTGTGCAATTTTCAGCTAGGTCCCTAAGATAATTGTATGTTAGGTCCCTCAACTTTGATCTCGTACAATTTGGTCCTCAACTTCACAATTTTGTGCTCTTTTAGTCCTTTTTCTTCTCCTTTCGCCCCGTTCTTCTTCCAATCGGTGTTTTCGCCTACAAAAGTAGAAATTACACAATTATGCACAGAAATATACTCAATTTCATTTCCAATTAATTCTAGAAAAGTGCTAAATAAGTGTATTTTTACACACTTATCACACGGGATTGGAAGCAATGTGTAATGCTGCTTGGTTGTCACAATATAAGGTGACAGGTTGAGGATGATGAACTTGGAGATCCTTTAAAATGTACTTTAGCCATGCAATTTCACAGCAAGTGCTAGCCATTGATCTGTATTCCGATTCAGCAGATGAACGGGACAATTATGCACAGAAATATACTCAATTTCATTTCCAATTAATTCTAGAAAAGTGCTAAATAAGTGTATTTTTACACACTTATCACACGGGATTGGAAGCAATGTGTAATGCTGCTTGGTTGTCACAATATAAGGTGACAGGTTGAGGATGATGAACTTGGAGATCATTTAAAATGTACTTTAGCCATGCAATTTCACAGCAAGTGCTAGCCATTGATCTGTATTCCGATTCAGCAGATGAACGAGATACCACAGTTTGCTTCTTGGATTTCCAAGAGATTAATGATTTCCCAAGGAAAAGATAATGCCCAGTAACTGATCTTCGTGAATCAGGGCAAGCTGCCCAATCAGAGTCACAGAATGTTCGAAGAGTTAACGAGGATGAAGATGGAAACACGAGTCATTGTCCTGGTGCCAACTTGAGGTATCTGATTACCTTGTGAGCTACAGCTAGATGTGTCAAGGAAGGAGTTTCCATGTATTGACTGAGATTCTGAATTGCATAGCATATATCAGGTCTAGTTGATGATAAATACATCAATTTTCCAATCAATTTTCTATAAATGATGGGATTTGGCAATGGCTTTCCTGTGTCTCTTCCTAACTTCAGATTCTGATCCATAGGCATTCTAACTGGTTTAGCCCCAAGTAATCCCGCATCAGCCAATAAGTCCAAAGTATATTTTCGTTGTGAAATGACAATTCCTTTGCTTGATCTTGCAATTTCAAAGCCAAGGAAATACTTTAGATCACCTAATGCTTTAATTTTGAACTTGCTGTTGAGAAATCTTTGAACTGTGTCTATTTGTTCCAATCTCGAGCCTGCTATAACTATGTCATCTACATATACAAGTAAGGCCATGAAAGATTGTTTTGTCGTCATAGTGAAGAGGCTATAATCAGCTTTAGATTGAGAGAAGCCAAATTGTATAAGTGTTGTAAAAAAGGTAGAATACCACTGTCTCGAGACTTATTTCAAGCCATATATGCTCTTGAGCAACTTACAAACTTGATTAAGATTTCCCTTGGTGTAACCAGGAGGTCTTTGCATATACACCTCTTCATTCAATACTCTATGTAGGAAGGCATTTACTCACATCAAATTGCTTTAGGTGCCAGTTTTGAATTGCTGCTATGGCTAGTAAGCATCCAACTGTTACCAATTTTACAACAAGAGAGAAGGTTTCACTATAATCTATTCCTTCTCTTTGCGTATATCCCTTAGCCATGAGCCTTGCCTTGTGCCTCTCAATACTCCCATATGAGTTATACTTTAGTTTATATACCCATTTGCACCCAATTGCTACCTTGCCCAGTGGAAGATCAGTGAAAATCCAGGTTCCATTCAACTCAATAGCTTCTATTTCAGAATTCATTGCCTTGCACCAATTTGTCTGAAATAAGCTTCTTTCTAGCATCTGATATGTGTCCTAAACGAAAATGCCACAAGTGTGGCTGAACATCAGAATTAAAAACAGAAGTTGCAGCAAGAGGTTGTCTAAGGTTAAGAGCTGATAGGGTGGTCATTAGGGCTGTAGGTAGAACTTTGTGAATGAGACGATATAGGCCACACCATGATTCACCCCACCCAATCGTCCTCCAAGACAAAAGGTCCTGCACATAGCAAGTGTTAGACAGAAAAATCAGGCAACAAGTCATTTGTTGTGTTTATTTCTTAACAGATTACAAATTGAAATGGAAATTGGGAACATATAATACATCATTCGAAACTAGTGAATTAGTGATTTTCACTTCACCAGAATGTGTGGCTGGAATAGTTTCTCCAGTGGGTAACTTAACTGAGAGGCAGATATTTGATTTAATGTAGGTGTAAAACTTGGTGTTACAGATCATATGATCTCTAGCACCTGTGTCAATGATCCATAGAGTGTTAGTGAAATCATGAATGTGTGTGGGTTGAGCATATAGGCAAATAGCTTTACCAGATAAATCAGATGGTGGTTTAATTTTCGAATGGTCAATAGTCTGCACATGATTGACAGAGTGAATGAATTGTGCGTTCTTCTTGGGTCGAATCAAGGCAAGAAATTCCTCATATTCTCCTTTGATCAAGGAAACTGGCTTCTCACTTTCTTCCTACATCACACTTGACTGATTTGCGAAATTCCCTTCTCTTCTCTGTCCTTTGTATAGTTTATGGTTTGGGGGATAACCATTCAGTTTAAAACATTTCTCCATGGTGTGTCCTATCATGTTGCAATGCGTGCACAAAGGAACTTCAGCGTTCCGTGCTTTAAAGCATTTGTCTAAGGTGTGCCCAGGTATTTTTCAAAAGGTACAATATGATTTGTCCCTTTTGCCTGTTGTATTAGGCTTCCCATAGCTGAGTGATCTATTGTCTCCGTAGAATTTCCTAGTTGTCATAGCAATAGTTTCGTTGTTTACAGCAGTAGAGGTAAGTTGTCCTTTGCCTTTCTTGCTATTGTATGTAGGAGAATACCTCGTTAACAGGTGGGAATGGGTCAAACATCATGACTTGTGCTCTGATGTTGTCATATGCTTCATTCAAGCCCATCAGAAATTTTATCACGCAGTCTCATTGATGTCTATCAACTAGTACCTTCAATTGGCCACAGCTACATTCTAGGATATGATCATAGATAGATAGTTCATCCCAAATTGTCTTCAGCTTACCATAGTAAACACTTACATGATCATTTTTCCTGTTCCAAATCGGCCAACGCCTTCTTTAGTTCATATATTCTAGGTCCATTTTGTTGAGAAAAACGATTATTAAGCTCTGACCATATTTCATTTGCCTCATCCATGAAGGCAACACTGGATCTAAGCGAAGGGGATATAACATTTTGGATCTAGGAAACTACCATGTCATTGCATTTTTGCCATGGATCAAAAGAATCACTGGTTGGTTCAAGTTTGAGCAAAGTCCCATTGATGAATCCCAACTTGTTCTTTGCCCGGAGTGCTCTTGATCAGGTGGGATAATTATCTGTGGTTAATAATTCTGTGACCAAAATGGCTCCAAGGTTGTCTGAGTTTTCTAACTTGTATTGCTCAGAAAGTTCAGTAGCAAGGGAAGGAATTGGAGCTGCATTTTCACTACCAACAGAGTTCATTCCGACAATGGTAATCATTGCTCTGATACCATGTAAGATAATGAAGTTAAAATGGTGATGAAGAACACTGATAGGTTTTGGATTGAATCAGTAATTCATTTTATATCTAAACACTAACACAAAAGAAAAATATATAGAATTTACAGATGGGCAAATGAGTAAAGAGTTCTCCTAACAAACTATGCAACAAAATGAATATTATTCTACCTAACCATGTGCAATACACGAGTTGGCAGGACACCTGACTTGATAAGTGATCTGCCTTATGATCTAGCTGAGAAGTGAGACGGCATTGCTTATGGATGAGCTTATAATGAGGATGAGCTGATAAGGGAGCAGCATTATCCATTTTAACACCATTTAAACCAGAATTAATTCTTCCTGGAAATGGTTATTATAGAATATAACTTATATTTTTCTGCCTTTAATAAATTATACAGAAAATATGGATCAAAACATCAATTTATATGCAATTTGACCTTTTCAATTAATATTGTCGAATTCAGATTAAAATAAAGACATACATGCAATTTGAATTAGATATGTTTAAATAGAATACAAGTATTTAGAATGTATGTGAAGTTATAAACAGGATATAACACGGAAGAAAAAATAAAAAAAATTGTCTTGTTATTGTTGGATAAATTGGTTCATAAATTATATTATGTTAATGCAAAGAAGATAACGACTTATAATTGCTAAATATCGAATAGAATTTTGACTTGCCGAAACTGAAATAATGCACAAATTTCAACTCATTGAATGTAGAAATTAGGAGGAGATGAATTAATGGAGCGATGTACAAGAATGCAAATCTTTTTAAAATAGATTTCATCACCTGGTGCTAACATGATTAAATGAATATCTGCCTTCCAAGATGTTAAATTTGTTCCAAAATTAATATATCGCAATATTAATTTTGCTAGGAGAATTAACGCTTGACTATATTCTTCTAGAACAGAAGCTACCGAATTCTAAATATTGAATACGAGACTTAAATAAATTGAAAATTATTTTGACATAATTTGGAGAAGTAAAGAATTGAAAATCAATTATTGGAATTAGTTTGGGGGTAAAGAAAATGGAATTAAAAGGGTCCAAGAAAAGTACACATGGTTCATATTACGAGTTCTAGCTTTGTTCAGCCCCCACTCCATAGGACCCAAGGCCAAAGCTCAACAGGGAGAATCCACTATTATCTTCATACAAGATCAAGTAGAACATGTGGTCCAAGTAGACGGAAGTCTGGTCGAAGTCAAAGGTGGCATTTTACGTACATTCACATCATGAGGCAGCAAACGGCATTCAATATCAAGCTCACGGAAAATTTTAACCATCTCCTCGACCAAAAGGGTTCTCCTTGACCACCTTTCACCCATATCCTGATGATTTATTGTGTGAGAAGGCCATATCGACCATTTCAACGTGTTCATGTCCTCCATGTCTTTTATGACTATTAGTGGATCCGGATACCAATGATCACTTCTGTTTTCTGCATATCTACATTGGCCATAATGCCATAAAACATGACATGTTAAGATTGATATCTCGTGTTAATGCATGATTAACATTGAGAGACGATAGCTTGTGCAAGGCAAGACTATAAGCACATCTAGCTAAGCCTAAAAGTAATTTTTGGGAAGTATAAAACTAAAAGGAGCAAGTTTTTGAACTAAAAGTTGCTTAATACTTTTTCTAACAAACGCGTTCGACAAAAAAAAAAAAAAAAGTAAAAAATAACTTTTAAGCTCAATGCAGTGCTTAAGAAACATATACATAATATTTTTCTTACTTTAAATTGAAAAAAATTAGTTAATGTTAAAGTAATTCGTACTTAACAGAAAATAAGAAATTACTTGTTTCCATGTCAAAAAAATTATCATTTTAAGCAAAACAGTCACTTGCTTTGAGGTACATGAATACCAGGAAAAAAATGATACATCAATGTTGTACCTTGTTATTCTCTCCTTCATCGTTGCGATCTTCTCCCCCGGAGTTGAAATATGGATAACAAAATCAATTTCATCACGCATATCTGGACTGCGATAGTAATTACCGATGAACTTTGTGGATAAGACACTGTTTGGATAATAAATCTTTTGGTTATCGAACCTCAGAAAGACTGTTGTCAATATGTTCAACTCTTCGACTACCATCTGAATAAATTAAAACGAAAATTATACAAAACACAACCATAATAATAATCATGATGGAATATGCTCAACCATGCAAATTCTTATGCAAAAGAAATAAATTTGCTTGCAAAAAATCTTACCTGAACTTCATCAATTTCAACACGGTCACCCACATCAAACGGGTGCATCACAAATAAGAAGATAATAGCCTCAAACGCTGTCTTGCATGTGTTGCCAAACACGAACACAACTAAAAGAAGCTGTGAACTTAAGAAGATAAAAAAATGTGTGGTCGCAACTTTGAGTATAAGGAGCCAGATGATAACTATGATCACTCCCACGAGGGCATTCAGTATTTGGTGCAGTTTGTTGACAGCGGTTTTTGTGTCATTCAAAGACAAAGCTAGGGCTCGCCTTTCTCTATATGCATTGACCTGTAGCATAAGAGACAAGAAGTACTATAATATTTTTGTTGTTGAAGTATTATAAAAGTTCATAATACATTTATATTTCGCTCTTCCTATAATGGAAACATACATGAACTACAGTCTTCGACCAAGCATAAAAGATAATGCTAATTTTATTATTATTATTATTATTTTTTTTGAACAGTTCAATAGTAGCATCTAACAAATGATGCTTCCTCCAACTTCCATAATACACTGTAATGTCAATTGGCTTTAGGCTGTTTAGCCTAAGCACAAGCAAACCCACCCTGCTTGAGGTTTTAGGGTAGAGCTCCCAGAGCAAATTTTTATTCCGGGATAATATTTAATAGTCCACACATTTATTAGGTCACCCAAAATTGAACTTCATCTTCGTTTCCCCCTACAAAATGGTCTTAAGAAATATTATGATACAGATTTTATATCATGAGAGAACGTCTACAAGAGATTATTGTTTGACAAGTACTGAGTTGGAGAGAGAGAATGAAACTAAACACTCAATCCAAACTTATATGAATGAACCTCCATTATTGTCAAAATCCAAATATTCCCACACCCGTTCTTCTTAACCCAACTGTTCCTTTTAGCCAGTCCCTGATACCCATCTCCTCCCCATAAATTACAGGTACGCATTCCTATAACCATGGACAAGAAAGTAAGGCCCTTAGATGTATTTAAATGTATCTCTCAGCAGTTCACCAAATGATGTGGTGACTGGAAGGCCTTGCTAACACAAAAGCAATCACAATTCAGACTTTATTTGACAATAGACCACATAGAACTTACTCACAATTTTGAACTGATGATAAGATCCCAAAGGAAAAAGGGTAAAAAGGATATAATTTTACTTACCACCCAAATTTTAAGAGCTCGTTTGCTTATCCCCTTGTTTTCATTTGCTCCTTCAAAGAGGCGCATGGCCTTCAAAGCCTCATCCTCTCTCATAAAGCGCATCAAATCCTCAAGGTAAATGAATCTAATAACAGAAGACAAGCTACGAAATCATACAGTTTCCATAAATAAATTGGAATCAACAGACAACTGATATTCATAAGAGCATGTAAATGTTAAAACTAAAGTTGGACTTCTGTAAATAGATCGTGTGCTACTCTACATTTTTAAGTGAATTCGTGATGACTTGAGCAGATGTTGGAGTTTTCCTCTGTCTGGTTCAAATGGGAACCTTCAATCAAATATCCTAGGTCAACTGCAATGAGTGTTATAACCTTGATAATATACTTGGCACTTTTTATTGCTTAAAGAATGTCAATGTCAGAATAATCTGTGTCCATGCACCCAAGAGATGGAATGAACATAATGACAGTATAATTTCAAATTGCCAAGCAAGAGAATAAATGATGTAAATCAAGGCAACGAATCAATTTGGAAGCAGAACTTAAAAAATTAACAAGTTGCTGTCAATAAACCAAGTTAAAATGAAAAACTTCATGGACAAAAAACTAACTTTGATCCAGGTTTCACCACATTGTAGAAGATCTTCTTGGCTGCAGCTTTTGCCTGTTTTTCACTAGTTATCTGCACGGCTGACTCATCAGTTGAGCCCTGTATTTGCTCGTCCAGAGTGGATAATACACCATCCCGAACTATACTAATCAGCCTCTTCATATTCCGAGCTGAAATATTCTTCTGATTCAGCCTATGCAAATGATCAATTGTTATACCAGCCTCATCTTCCTCCTCCTTTGACGTGATCCGAGAAAACACACGACTCTTTGCACCTGTAGCCATGGGGCTCTTCGGGGATGTCCCTAACACTTTCCCACTTTTGGGAAACACATTTGCCTTAAGATCGGCTGGGATATTCACCCCAGCACTCTGAAACTTCTGAACCTCAGCTATCACCTGCTCCTCCTCTTCTTGCTCGTGTTGAATCTCAATCAATGGTGGACCAGACAGCGTCTCAATAACATACTGATTAAACAATGATTCCTGAATCCGATCAAAAAATGTGCTGACATGAAACGAGGATGCTAAAACCTTCACGAGCAAGGTCTTGACCAACCAAATCAATGTCCCAACCAATAGACACACCCAAATCTTAGACACGTAAGGCAAAACTTTCCCATCCATAAGTCTCTCAACCTTCTTATCGAAAATGGATTGCCAAGCAATCAAAACCAACGCCAACCATATACAGTTCTGCACTGCATTTCTCAACCCATAAATAAAATACAAAACCCGTTTTCGCAACAAAAAATTCCTCTCAAAGAAGAACACAAGAATTCTAATCCCCCATCCCGATAATAATCTCCCAGAAATCAAAACCAAAATCATCAATTCCCATTTCCATAATTGCAAATCGAAAATTTCCTTCTTCTTCAACAGATTAATAGTTAGACTACAAACTAAAGCTGCAATAATCAGAATCAAGCTCAACAGTTGAAGAATCGAAAGTGCACTGAACTTCATTTTCTTGTAATCCTCCGGCAAATCTTCATCTAGAAACGGGTCGTCTTCATCGATTTCACTTCCTTTACCTAAAAACTGAGATTGCGTGGTTCTCTGATTCTGAGATTTCTGATTTTTCTCCGGCAGGTCGAATAATCTGGACTTGGTTTTGGTTCTAAGCAAACTGGATTTTCTCCAGAAAGAAGAGTTGGAGTTGCAGACTAGAACATCCTCGTGTTCGGCGTTGGACCTGCACTTTGAGCCCCGAGCTGCTGCCGTCTCCACCGTGTTGTCGCTAAACGGAACGCGGACCTTCCTCGGCGTCATCTGGCCGTAGTTGTTACTCAGACTCTCCTGTACGAGATAAGGGAGACTCGGTCACGAAATCGAAATCCTTGTTCGCGGCAGCACTGGAGTCCCTCCACAGTCTTAACGGTATTAGTAGTAGACTAGTAGTACTAGTATTTTCGCTGGTTTTAGTTGGTTCCTTGAAGAAATCCCGGCCGTTGATTTGACGACCGTTGATTTTGGCGATAAAGTCTTTTGAGTGGGGCAGGAGAGGACGATTAAGGCATCACGGTGCCGGCAGTGGAGGCGGAATTATTACTATTATCTAGAGTGATGGGAGGAGGATATTTTGGAGTTGTAGTGTGAGAATGAGTATGAATATGGAGTGTCTTGTCTACACTCTACTCTTGAGTATAAAATCAGTAGACTTGCGTTCCCTCCGTCATCAAATTTTAACAAATTGATATTTATAATATATAAAAAGCAAAAATATCGAGCATGTACTATTTGGAATTAGTTGTCCCAATAATCTATGAACTTGGCCACGTTGGATTGCCACATTTTTGGAATTAGTTGTCCCAATAATCTATGAATTTGGCCATGTTGGATTGCCACATTTTTCAGTTGTCCCAATAATCTATGAACTTGGCCACGTTGGATTGTCACATTTTTCATGAAAAATGTAGCAATCGATAAAAATAAATCAAATTTTGACTGTTTGATTGCAACATGAAAATGGAAATCGAATTTCAAGGTACAATCACTTTATGCTGCATTTTCTTTATTTTTATGGAAAACGAATTCTTATACTTTTAGTGGGTTTTTATTTTTTAATAAACATGAAATTGAAATTCATTTTCACTTTTACCTATCAAGCGGACCCTTATGTCTGTATTTTCGACTATTCATTGAAATTTCAGATATCAAGTTTTAACCACTACACTTTTTAAAATGTTAGACATTACTCATGGAATGACTTTCGTTACTCAACTCTAACGGAATTAGTGACATAATAGACGGAATGCTCAAATTGTCATGTAAGAAAATGCGTCTTTGATTATTCCCTATACCTTCAAAAACGTTTTTGATTGCTCATTATGCTTTAATATGATCGAGTTTTAATCACTAACCTTGTAAAACTGACGTCAACTTGTATTAGAAATTTATGAAAGTTGTACTAGCATCACTTTCATATAACAAAATAATTTAGCAACATGTTATGAGTGAATATTTCAAAATATTTTTCAATATACTTGAATATATTGCAATTCTTTTAATATTTGATCTAAATCTACATTAACAGAAATAAAGTATTGAAGATTCTAGTGATTAACTTAAACAAAACTATGCCTTTATTTAGGCACTATTTTTTCATTAAAATGCATTTTTGAATAGTTATTTGACTCAATTTCAATCAAACATTCTTCAATAAAATATTATTACATGTAAATCAAATTTTTTCTTATTTTTTAACCATATGTTTAACGTCATGAAATGATTACAAAATGCATTTTTTTAGGTTTAATTCTCATTATTTCAAGAATATATTTTTCTTTCTTCTTTTCAATCACACATTTTTCAATAAAATAATATTATACGTAAATCTAATTTTTTTTTTCTTATTTTTTAATCACACAATCTCTAACAATTTACTATTTCAAAATATATTCTTACAATAAAATAGGACTCAACATGCTCATGTATGACATTCACAATAAAAAAAAAAAAGGGGGTAATCTACATTAACAGCTGAAAACATATATTATATATCAAAAACCATCTAATATTTTTCTGCAGCCAAAAAAATATACACATATTTTTGGCTACACAGACATATTGGATGGTTTTTGGTATATAAAAGTACATCAATTGTTAGTCTTCGCCTCACTAGATTATTTACTTAAGCATTTTTTTACAAATAATTATCATCATTCTATAATCTATACTTTTCTACATTTTATTTTTATATTGTCGAGTTATAAACTTGATTTTATAATTTATTTTCTACACTACTACATAATCTTCATTCACTTCTCAATTCTACTTCAAGTCTTCAACATTTAATTTCAATTATTTAAGATCATTTGTTAAAAACTTGTTCGGTGTCAGAGGTGTAATACCCGTCTAAAGTCAATTTGGGAATGAATTTGCCGGTCTAAATAACTTACACATTCCAGAAAACATTCAACATTTCGACGTTCATGAAGGTAGTCATCCAATTGATTTTGGTGACGTTGATACTAGTCATCCAGTTGATTTGGAATAGGATGGAGAACCTACATTAGATATTCTCGATGCAAGAGAGAAGAGAAAGGGGAAGAATCAGGCAAAATGTTGGGGACCATTTTAAATTGGTTCAAACTGGTCGTGTGATCGATGAAGTTCCAGAAACCAAAGCAGTATGTAAATACTGTCAACAATGATTGACATGACAAAAAAGCATTGCAACCACCCACCTCAATTGTCACTACAAAACATGTGCGGCCAATTATGAGTTTATTCTAGCTTGTCAAAGAAACTATAGTTTGGTAGACCAAACATCGGTGCTATTACGAATAAGCCACTTTCTACGTGGATGTATTTGGATGAAAAAGCTCGAAAGGGAATAGTAAAGTTCATTGCTGCGACGGAGTTGCCATTAGCAATAGCGGACAACCAACATTTCGTTTCCAATGCCAAACAATATTTTCAACTGAGGTATGTTGGGGTAAGTCGAAATACTCTTCGTTCTAATGCAATTGAATATTTTCTTAATTCAATGAAACTATTGATTGGAGATTTAGAAAAATATGGGGGGTGTGATATCTTTAACTTCGGATATGTGGGAGATAATTAATAAAAGAGGTTACATAACTGCAACTGCACACTATATAGACCCACTTTGGGTCTTGTATAAAAAAATTATTGCTCTTAAAATTATTGAGTTCTCGCACAATGCTAACAATATATTTAATGCTATTATGAATATTATTAGAGAATATAAATGCGATAGTAAAATTTATTTTTTTTACGTTTGACAACGCTAGTGTAAATAAGCATGTTATCGAGAAATTGTATAGGGTACTTCAACCTGATTTCGGTGGTTATTTATTTCATATTCAATGTGTTTGCCACATTTTTAATTTAATGGTACAAGACAGTTTAAAATATGTTAATGATGAAATTCAACGAATTAGAAATGCACTAGTCTATATCATGATTGCACCCAGTAGAAAACAAGTATTTGAGGAATTTTGTGTCGAAGTTGAGGTGTCGCATACAAAAATCTTTATTAGTGACTAGGACATAGATGGAACTCCACATACTTATTATTAAAATCATGTGAATGTTTTGAACATTTAATTACTGAATTTTATAAGAGTAGGCATATAAGAGACGACGACGATACTATTTTAAATGAGCATGATTTGCATTTAGTTTTTAAAATTAAAATTTTTTTAACAAATTTTTATGATTCTACAATTTTGTCTGGTGTTTATTATCCTACTAGTTGTATGGTCTTTGAACGTCTGTATATAATTGCTAGGACTTTTTATAAATTTAAAGATGATCTCGATTTTAGTTCAATTATTATTTTCATGGAATTAAAATTTAGAAAATATTGGGAAGACTTGCAAATGTTATTTCCGTTAGCGTGCATATGGACCCTCTATATAATTTATCGGGTACTAAATTTATTATTGATCAAATTTCAAATGCATTAACTTTTAAAATACCTATTACTCATAGGAATTTAGAACAAACTATATGTGAAACGTATGAAGTATACATTACACAAATGGGTACACATATTACTCGTGTACCCTCCGACTCTACAACTACTCTTCCCCATAATATAGGAGATGACGCTGGAATTTTAAATTTATTCCAAGACATCAACTCATATAGATATGATTCAACTACATATGCATTTGGTTCCTCTAGTAATAGTAGTTTGTCTCATTACATGTACTAGTAATAGTCAAAATGTGTTGCCTGCTGAATTAATTGATTACTTAACCATAATATGCCTAATAACAATGCAATTAGGAAAAAGTCAGAAGAAATAATTGATTTTTGGTGAAGGTATGAATGCCAATGGGCAGTAGTTTCTGCAATGGCAAAAGATCTATAAACACTTTCGATTAGCACTATAGCTTCAGAGTCTGCTTTTAGTGTAGGGAAGATGGTTCTCTCCGAGGTCAGGAGTCAACTAAAAGAAAATATTTTAGAAGTATTATTGTGCATAAAGGACTGAGAAAACGCTCATTATCGAATGCAAGATAAATATGTCGAAATTGCATGTAGTCAAGTAAGTGATATTTAATTTAACAATATTCATAACAAAATTTTATTTTAATATCTTTATGATTTTTTAAAAAAATTGTACACGTAACAAGTTGTTCGTATACAATTTTTAATTCCGTCTACTCAAAATTGAAGTAACCAGTCCTATGCCCGAATAAATGAGGATGATTTATCTTCTTTTTATTTTTTATTATTTTAAAAAAGAAAATTATTTTGGAAAATGTGTATTTAAAAAGATGTTTAGAAAGTGTGCATACATATATTTTAAGTTTAGTATATTAAAAAATAAAATAATAATAGACGAGCGACAAGCTTTAGCTCGGCTCGGCTCGGCTCGTCGAGTACCCACAAGCGACGAGCTCATGGCACGAGTCGAGCTCGCCCAAAATTCGACAAGCTAGGAGCTCATGTGGGTAAGGGCCGGCTGACCCATTGCCACCCCTAGACAGGACCAGTTGGTCCGATCGCAAAAAAGGAACATGTACCAAAATCTGATCCGATTAAAAATTGAAAACCAAATGGGTAACAACCGATATAAAATTTGATATATCGGCGGTTAACCAGTTTCCGGTGACCCGTTTATGGGTTTAACGACTTTGCCGATTTTTTTAATCCAAAATTTAAGAAAATGGGTCAAGAATAGAAGAAAATGTAGCCTTTTAATGTTTTCTAACTAATATCGTCAACAAGGATCGTTGAAGCTCAGATATGCTGCAGATCCTTTAGATACAAATCCAAAATTATATTGCTGGGAAATTAAATATTGAGCGGCCATGAAATATGAATGAATGGTTATATATAGGGGTGTCAATTCGGCTAGCCAGTTAGGTCGGCCTGTGATTTGAACTTGGAAAAAGCTTGGTCAGCTCGGCTTGTGGCTCTGAAGATCCAAGCTGAGGTTTGGGTCGAGCCCCCTTTTGGGACGTTGGCTCGAAGTCGAGCCAGCCCGTGTGACTTGACAAGCCACACGAGTCGACATGTGTTATGGCCATTTTCGGCCCGTAAAGAGTCGAGCCTAAACAAAATAAATAAAATAACTGCATGTAAAACTTTAAAAAATATTTATATTACCAAGTACAAGACAAGAGTAGTTGCGACGTGACAAGTAGCTGCTGCATTCAAATTCGGTTAAAACAAATATATAATTTTTGCTATAATGAGGTAGAAATTTTGAGTTTCATATCAATTTATTTCAATCAGTTTTAACTTTAAAAGAAATATATAATTTTTAAATTTAATTGTTTCAAAAAAAATTGTACACGAACTATTTTATTCGTGTACAATTTTAATTTTGCCTCGTTGATTGTAGTCGGTTTGGAAAAATGACGAGGGTTGTACATTTTATTTATAATTAGTATTTTAAATTTTTTTAAAAATGTTAGATTTGTTACGAGTTTAAGAAAAAAAAGTGTCGGCTCGACCCAACTTACTAATGCTCGAGCCGAAAGCTCTAGTCGAGCTTAGTTTTTTTTTTTTGGCTGAGCAAAAGTTCGGTTTTGCTCGGGCGAAAACATGTTCGAACCATTTCTACTTGAGTTGAGCTCGATTCTGGAGTTCGGTTAGACTCTTTGACACCCCTATTTGTGAGCGTATAACTGGAGAGGATAAGTTGAAGACCATATATCTAAACGAGCTAAAAAACTGTGATTGTTTGGCCCAAATAGTTTTTATTTGATATTAATTAGTAGTGGAAATTAGGTCGAGGTAATAATGACTTTTAAAATACATTTTATTAATATAATTTTCCAATGATATATATTAGTTATTTTAATTTTCGGGTGGACCCCAATTCATTAACGTTTGACCTTGACCCTTATAAATTTTTCAGGTCGATGACCAGTTCAATTTTCAAAATAAGTTTTACACTTTAAAAGAAGCTTGTGTAAGCCTGAAACCAAGCTAAATAAATTGATTGCACTATCATCAACAGAAGCCGAGTACATTGTTTTTATTTATGCAGTGATAGATGGTATTTGGCTTAAGGAGCTATTAACAAAGTTAGGATTCATTGGAAATGATATTGTTTTATACTTTGAAAGTTCACGACCCTCTCACACAACTATGAGAGAAAATTTCTAATGGGAAGTCTTATACACCGTACATGAAGGCGAAGCCTTCTCACATATACTTATTTGCAGTAGCCACACTCTTTAACTATATAAGAGAAATCAAACCCGAAATAAAGACGGGGGAGGTTTTTTAAGCTTGAACAATGAAGAGCACGTGGACTAGTTAATAAAACGTGGATGGCTAACAGATTCAGAGTGTGTTTGGTAGAGATTAAAATTGAAAATCTAGCAGTTATTGTTGACTTTTATTAGACGGACGAGACCCAATAATGACTATATTTTCAATTTTAATTGGAACCGAACAAGCCCTCAGTTGTTAGCTCGCTAATCGACGATCACCATGTGGCATAAACACAAAGGATTTATTTACTTCTGAGGCCCCATAGAAATCTATAAGTAGGCATAGTAGTGAATAAAGAATGCATGCAATTTCAAATATCTTTCTCCCAAATAAACATTTTTCCTATTACTCCTGTTTGAGCGTCGAATTTAGAGGGTTTAGGAAGAGTAAATTCTGGTTAGGTGTGATGGATTTGTTGTGATTTTACCGTCAACAATATAATCTTTTTGGCTGACGAAATAGTTGGGTAATTAAACTGTTCAGTGCTTCATATTTTTAATTACATAAAGATTTTTAACTTTTGCTCATTGATGTATTTATATCTTAAATTTTTTTAGTCGTATTTTTATTCTAACTTTTCATTAATAAGTAAATTTTGGTATTTTTAAGCAAAAGAAAAAAATTAAATTCAAAATTTCAACAAAATTTTCCCATATATCAAATCAAGCTAAAATAATATTTAGATAGAAATAATACAAGAGAGAAGATGTGCTAATTAATTTAAGTTTAAGGATACGAATTAGATAAAAAAAAAATAAAAAAAAAATTAGGGACATAAGTTCAACAGTAAGCAAAAATTTGGAACTTCCTTTAAAATGTAGTGGAAGGAACAAAAATTGTAGTTTGGTAACCGCTCAATAGTTAACTTCTGCTTATATTTAGGAGAGAAAAAAATAATTTCACTGCTAGAAAAGTTTAAGAAAATTGAGAAATAAGGAGTCTAGGACAAAAATTAGAGTCAAAATACACAACATGAAATCGCATTGAAAGAAATATTACCCTGACATGATTATTGAAAATGTTGTAGAACAAAAAAGAGCGTTTTTCAAATTAATAACGATTTCAAGAAATAGAATATTATGACATTGTTATGTCCAAACTCGTCCTAGAAAATTATTGAGCTCACATTACTGTTGTTGATATTGAAAATCATTTTGATATCTTAGTGTCAATTATGTGTCTAAAAACCCTATTTCCTCCTAAATATATTTTATTTAATAATCGAACATCGAAGAATAAGGTAACAAAGTACAGTGAACAAAGTCGTTTTGGATGTTAAGGTTAATAGATACGAAAAATAGGATTGATTCTCTAAACATCGATATTTAGCTTATGCCTCATTGTGCACATAAACAATTGCAAATGGCCTTTCACCAATCTTATAATAATGATACTTATATCTAAGCAATTATATAATATACCTAAGCAATTATATAATAGTTTACATTCATATGATGTGCCAAAAAGGGAGTAGAGAATTGTTTTTTTTTTTTTTTTAATTTGGTTGAAGAAATTCTGATCATATCATATCTCAGCATGGATCCTGCTATACATGTACATAAATGTTTACATAATGGATTACATAATGCCACATGGTACTCTACTATTTTCTCAGTTTAAAATACAATTAACTTTTTCTTCCAATCTTTTCCCCCACATTATTTTATGTAATCCATTATGTTCCATTTTTATATACAAGTATAAATCTCTCAGTATCTCATGTGTATGTAAATTATAATGTGAACATATTATATATATATGTAGCACAACCTTATTTTTTGTGGGTTGAACATGTTTGATGATATCAATGTAAGTTGGGTAATGCACAGTAAATATTTTCTTATTTCTTATAAGCTAAACCTGTTTGGCCCAGTTTAATGCATCTATTACGACACGTGTAATCCAATGAGTGGACATTAATGCAATGAATGAACAATTTATAATCATTAAAATACCTAGAAATATATCCATGGCCAGATTCGTGTATGTTGGTGCATTTTAATATATTTAATTAATTAATTCATTGTATTTTCTTTTAATGATTTGTAGATTTTGGAAGTTAGGAAAGTGAAGAGGTTGGAAGTTTGGAAAGTGAAAGGTGAGTAGGTGGGAATTGAACATGTAACGTTCATGTGTTCATGACATCTCTTTATTTTGGATAGCCTATTTTTACCTATATATAAGTAGGATCATTCATCACCAACATAGCAATCACAATTCTTTCATTTTCTCTTATTACATTTTCACTCATTTTCTTTGAGAGATTATTAAGCAAAGAAGGGTGTTCTTTTAGTGGAGTTTTGGACTCAACTACTTGTGCAAAGTTTGTTTGAGCTATACGACGAACACTCGGGCTGTTGTATCCTGGAGGAGACAAGTTATAGAGATGTTCTGTTGCATTGCGTTTTAGGTTTTGCCAATCGTAGAGGGATTGAATCTCTTTAAAGAGAGTGAAATATCCGAGCCTTAGTCTACCCAATTTTGTTATTTTCCTATTTATTTTGTAACTCCATTATCTATTATTGAAACTTCACCAACAATTTTATGGTGATTCAAACAAATGCAGTTAGCACCTGAGAAGCCCGTTGACAACATCGGAGATCTCAACAAACCCTTTCGTTTTAAGGGAGCCCACTTCAAGCGGTGGAAGAGCAAAGTCGTATTTTACCTTAGTCTTCTCAAAGTATCTTATATCCTCACTGAGAAGAACCCAAACAAGGTCTCTACCAACAATATGAATGAAAAGGAACTTCAAGCTCATTAACGAAAGGTAGAACAATATAATAAAGATGAGTGTAATTTTAGGTGTTCTATCTTGAAATGCTAGTGGATAATTTTTATGATTACTATAATACTACTTAATCCTTTGCAAAGAAAATGTGGAAAGCTTTACATAATAAATATGATACTAAGAAATACGCTGCTAGTCACTTCTTCGCTATCATATGGTGGATGGAAAATCAGTGGCAAAACAAGCACAAAATTTTCAAATGATTGTTGCAGAGGTCAGATTTGAAGGCATTGATAAATGTAGTTTCCACACTTATTCGAGGTCCTAAATGATGATATTTTATTGTTCTTTGGATAAAATACTATCTAATTTGTGTTATATTTCATTTCGTAGGTAAAACTCAATATTTGATGAAGAATTGGAGAAAATAATGCAAATATAGCTGAAAATTGGCTAGAGTGGATCTAGTCCAAAGTTTGGGGACTAAATTGCAAAATGCTAATAGATGATTCGGACCTAGGATCGATGATTGGAGATATGTTGGAGTCAATTAGACGAAGTTGGAAGATGGAGGGTCAAGAAAATACAAAAAAAAAGAACCAAAATAAATAAAGAATGAAATTCGGGGGACCAAAGTGCAACAATTTGAGATTTTATGTTTGCGCACGCACACATGCAAAATCTCTCTCGCGCGCATGGGATTAGTTACTACTTGAATGGCACGCATGCAAGGAATAACACGGTGCGCATGCACAGGCTAATTCTGGGCCTGAACGATCCAATTTTCTGGTTTTATCCAAATTCCTATAAAAATCAAAATTAACCTACTTTCTAAGGGGATGAGCGGCGTGAACGAATAAGGGCATATCAAATCCTAATTTTCACAACAAATAAGAGGCTAGCACAAGATTCAAAAGCGATTATCACAAGAGATTGAATATTCAAAGTCCGAGTTGAAATACAAAAAATAAATTGAGTTTTCACTTCCATTCATTATTTTTCATTCCGGGTGATGTTTTTCCAAATCTTATTTTGTGATTTACATAACATTATGCTAGGCTAATTATTTCATGTATTGGATGAAGATGAAACCTTTTATTATTTATTGTTAATTCAAGACTAGTAGTTAGTTAAATTCTTATTTTTCTTGATTAATCTTGCAAGCGTAATTTTATTATTTGATTGCTTGATCACCAATTAAATATATAGTTGTTTGTTGTAGTACTGGGAGGCTCAGAATAGGTCTAGAACATTGCTTGATTAACATACGTGCAATATATATTAGGAATAATATTTATCATGTGTGCAATTTGTGAGATAATCTAAACTTTCATGCGTTCTATTCTTTCGACTTCGGACTAGGAATAGATTCGGGTCGTGATTAGAATAGATTTAATTTGTCTTGAAAAAAAGAATTAATTACAATAGATTTATCAATTGTCAAGAATGCATGAATGATACTAACTACATAATTGAGAATTGAAATAGATAATAATAGGTGGATTCGTAATTCAATACATTCATTCCCTAGAAACACAAAACTCGAATTTTACAAGCTTTCTTATAATAATTTAGAATAGTTAACAACCAAGATCCTATTTCGTTTGCTTACTTTGAATCTAAATAAAAACTAATACACTTGATTGACATTTATTCCTTGTGGGAAGATAACTCTTAACTCATCATATATTACTTGTCAACAATCCCGTACACTTGCGGGTTTTGCACGAACAAGTTGTTGGCGCCTTTGGCGGGGAATAACGGTGTTAGTCTTGGGTATTTGATATTTTAGAGTCATTTTAATTTTTTTTTGTTGCTTTAGGCCATTATTACATGTCTGATTTCTCTCATGTCTTGATTTTTTTAGGTGAAGTATATGCAAAATCCCGATGAGCCAAATCTCTTTCTGTTAGATCACGAAATCGAAAAGACATTCAGAAATCGTCGAAGAGTGCAATGTCAAGCAAGGAGAATGGTCGCAAATCAGAATCAACTACAAAATCAGGTTCAACTTCAAGGGTAAATACCATAGCCAAATCAACAGAGAACCATCCCGAATGAAGCTCTTATTTTAGTTGAGGATTATGTTAACCCAATTCCCACACCTGTGCACCCGTTGTGGTATACCCTCCATTTGGACAGCTTAACTTCCACCTTAGATCTGATGCCATAAATCTGTTCCAAAATCATCAAGACATCAGGTTTTTTGGAAAAGCTACGGAGAACTGTCATGAACATATTTCGGCTTTTTTCATGTTATGTGAAGTGATCAGTCACGAAGGGGTATCAGCAAATGCTTTTCGAATGCTGTTATTCCTTCATACTCTGAAGGATGTTGCTAGAGAATGGTCTCTTTGTTTACCTCCAGGGAGCATATAATCATGGGCTGATATGGTTAAAAAATTCAAGATGAAATTCTTCCCACTTTCTCAAATCCACCAAATTAGGAATGAAGTCCACACTTTCAAGCAGAAAGATTTAGAGAGCTACCATGAGCCATGGAAGAGGTTCAAGAATTTGTTCAGGAAATTCCCTAGTCTTGACATTCCTAAGCAAGCTCAGCAATATCTCTTTTACTACGGTCTACAACAAGAGTTTAGGAATATGTTAGATGCTTCAGCAGGAGGATCATTGATAAAACTTGACGTCGATAATGTTTATGATTTGTATGAGACAATAGATGATAATCCGTCGACGTGGCCAACCGATAGGGAAGTTCTAAAGAAAATAGCAGAGATACACAATATGGATGCAATGACAGCACTGACTGCACAAATGGAAGTTCTTATAATGAAAATGGACAATCTATCCCATTCACTCAATATGGTACACCAATCACCACTTGTTTACGAAGGTTGTGGGGCAGATCATACTACTATAAGCTACACTTTGGCCTCTACATATGCTAGTCAGCCTGCTTAGGTGAGCTACGCGCAGAACTTTCAGAGACAACAAAATAATCCTTACGCCAACACTTATAATCCGGGTTGGAGAAACCATCTAAACTTTTCATGGTCTAACAATCAGGGACAAGGACAAAGACAAGGACAAGGACAAGGACAAGGACAATGAGGAAACAATCAGAATAAACCACCATGATTTCAACAGCTGCAACAATAGCAAGTAAAGAAGCCATCGTTGGAAGATTTACTAGCTCATTACATTATAAAGACTGAGACCAATTTTCAGAATCAACAAGCTTCAATCAAAAACTTAGAACAATAAGTGGGCAGACATCAACTGCAATAGCCAACAGACCACAAGGTAACTTGCCGAGTGACACAGAGAAGAATCCACGGAAGCAAATATTAGCGGTTGAGGAGGTGAATTATGCAACTATTGAGCTTCCATCATTCACTCCTACCACCTATGTTAAGGCTTATGTGCCACTCATTCCATTCCCTCAAAGACTTCGACGGTAACCAATAGTTGAGCAGGTTTAGGCCATCACAACTAGGAGTGGTGTTCAGTTGCTAGAAATCATCGCAAAGAGGAAAGAGATAGAGAACAGTAAAATATCTACTGAGAGCAAGGAATATGTGGAGCAGTCCAAAAAAGCAACAGAGAAAGATCAACAATCAATTTCAGATAAACCACAACTTAAGACAAGAGTTTTTGGCACAACACTCACATCTCTGATCCCTTCTCCTCAAAGAATGCAAAACACCAAACTAGAAAGACAGTTTACTAAATTTCTAGAAATCCTCAAAAAACTACATGTTAACATCCCCATTCATTGACACGATTCTTCAAACTCCAAATTACTCCAAATTTTTGAAGGAGATGTTGACCAAAAAGAGGAAGTTGCCTGAACATGAAACGATAGCTCTATCTGAAGAGTGCAACGCGATCATCCAGTGCAAGATCCCTCCCAAACTTAAAGATCCAGGGAGTTTCGCTCTACCTTGCTCTATAGAAAATTTAAATTTCTTAATTGATTCAGGAGCAAGTATTAATCTAATTTCCTTACCTTTTTTTTTTTTTTTTTTTTTACAGAAAACTAGGATTGGGAAGTCCTAAAGCCATGTCTATAATCCTTCAGCTAATAGACCGAACATTGAAGCACCCTTATGGAATAATCAAAGACATGCTCATCAAAGCGGAGGAGTTTATTTTTTCGGCCAACTTCATCATCGTGGACATAGAAGAGGCATATCATATGTCAATAATCCTAGGAAGGCTATTTTTGTATATAAGTCGAGCTTTGCTGGATTTTGATACTAATGAGATAGTCTTGAGGGTGGAAGATAAGCAGCAGAGTTTCACCATGAAAAATCCAATCAAACAACCATCCCACTTTGAAGATTGCCAAGGAGTGGATTACTGGGAGAGCTACAAAAGTAAGACAGACGCAGAAGGACTTATTGGTAGGAACAATAATGGAAACATGATTGTTTGGAGAATCAAGGATGAATTGAAGAAATGAAACCAGTATCTAAAATATAGAATTAAAAACTCTATTTTCAAACCACCATGAAGAGCCTAAAACATTAGGAGTCGAGCTAAAGACTTTAAACAAGCACTTGTTGGGAGGCAACCCAATACTTTTATCCATTTAATCTATTTTGCTTTTTAGATTCAGGATAATTTAAGATAATTTAGATTAGTTTTTTTAAATATTCAATTTTAGGGACCCTTCATCCATACCACATTCTCCTTCGGTCTTCGATATGTTAGTCGGTTTATTAGATGTTATGGTTAAGTAATACTTGTTCCAAATTTTTTAGCCTTATTGCTTTTTTTATCGCATTGTGTAAGAACATGACATCACGGAACATTTAAACCAATACTGACTAAAAAGCCAATGAGAGCAATATGAAGCTAGTCATTAGATAAGAAGCCATATCAGAGAAGTATTTTCTTAATTTTTCCCCATCCCTTTATATGCAGATTTAGAATTTAAGACATTGAGCACAACGTCCAGTTTAAGTTTGGGGGTGAAAAATATGAGTTTTCATTTTTTTGTATGTTTGTATCATTCTTATGTTTATTTATTTTGTGTGCTTTTATTGCTTTATATATATATATAAATGAAAAATTCAAAAAAACTCAAATTTTTTTTGTTTGCTTGTGTGAGTTAATTGGCCTGGTTGGTAATAAAAAAAATATATTGAATCATTTATTGATTTATGAATGGTGAATATGTTGCATGTTTAGATTAATTTTTGCTTTTTCATGTGAAATTTGATATATATTGAGCACATGAATTAAGTTAAGCATTGCGGAGGAATGCGTTGATTTCATAATTGGATAGATTGAAATAGTGGACCATATGTGTTAAATTCAAAATCACTAAATTTAACATCCTTAGACCAAATTTATAATAGTTTGAGGGATTTCATAGTTATAGGAAGATATTGAGATAAATAGGAATTCCACGTATGAAATTAAAAATCTTGTGTTGATTGTCTAAGGTAAATGAGATGCAATTGGGTGAAAATTTCAAGTTAGAGGTCATTTTACTTGGATATGTGTTTAATAAGGGACATTGCACTAATCAATACAAAAAAAAAACATATTTTATTTGAAAATTTCACTTCGTAGCCTTTATGACTCAAGTTATTAAGCTTGTAAGAATGTTAAAACATGTTGCCCTAAAGTCAATTGATTTGAGATTCATCGGCCTAAAGCTTGTTACATATGTCATTTAAAAAGCTTAAGAGAAAGAATGCTGCAAATAAAGAAAAAAAGTGTTGAAAAAAAAATTGAGAGAAAAAAATATAGTGAAAAAAAAGTAGGTGCATGAGACCGACGCATCAAATACCTTGATTATGTCCCAAATACTTGTTTAAGAAAATTTAACTTTTGATTAGAGATTGTTAGCATAATTAAGTCATAGAGATTGAAACAATCAAACTTAATGGAGAATCCTTATTTATTGATATATTGACTTGCAATTAGTGAGATTTATCTAAACTAGAGAGGTGATAGTATAGAATTCAACATTAGATCACACACTTGAAAAGAGTGAAAAGAATAAGTTTGGGGGTGTGTGAATTTTACGAGTGATGAAAGAATATATTTGACTATTGAGTGTCGAGAATTAAAACAACTTATGAATTCATAATGTCATGCTTAATTCTTCATACACACATCGACTTTACATTGGAGAAGTAGATTTTAATTTCTGTATTGTGATTTTGAAATATGCATAAATCTGATATTATGATTTCAATCATGAAATAAAAAGTCAAGTTAGCTAGCTAAAATTCTTGACTGGCCACCAATTAGGCAATCAACATTGTTTGTCTAATAGGTTTTAGTTTTGTTTGAGGACAAACAAAGAATTAACTTTGAGGGTGTGATAAGTGTAGTTTCTACATTTATTCGATGTCCTAAATAATGATATTTTATTGTTCTTTGGATAAAATACTACCCTATCTGTATTATATTTCATTTTATAGGTAAAACTCATTGTTTGATGAAGAATTGGAGAAAAAAATGCAAAGATAGCTGAACATTGGCTAAAGTGGACCTAATCTAAGTTTGGGGACTAAATTGCAAAATAATAATAGATGATTCGGACCTAGTATCGATGATTGGAGAGATGTTTGACTCAATTAGACGAAGTTAGAAGATAGAGGGTCAAGAAAATCAAAGAAGGAACCAAAATAAATAAATAATGAAATTCGGGGACCAAAGTGCAACAATTAAAAGATTTTATGCCCACGCACAAACACATGCAAAATTTCTCGTGTACGCACATGCTTAGTTTTTATTTACTGGGAGCAAACTACTTGAATGGAGCGCGGGCAAGGAATAACATGGCGCGCGTGCATAGGCTAATTCTGGGCCCGAAGTTCTGGTGGGCGCGGGTCGGGTCGGTTCGGTTCGGTTCGGTTTTTTCGGTTCCAGAAATTTTCGAGTATTTAGTAAATGGAACCGTCGGTTCCAGATATAATTCTGGAACCGTTCGGGTTCGGGTTCGGTTCGGTTCGGTTCAGTTCCATTCGGTTCTGTTCGGTTCCTACTATAATTAATTTTTTTAACATTTATAATAACACTATATAAACATATTTAGAAAACTTTGTCAGTGCGTCTTGAATAATTAATCCATAATATATATGAGAAAATTTTCACAAAATGCTAACACTTTAGTAATAGACAATATAGATCACAATTTTGTTTTTTGCTTCCCTCAAACAGTTACTACTCCACTGCTTACCTACCAAAAGGTAACATATAAAAACATCTAACTATGTTCTCCATTTTGAGAAGTGGTACCAAAATCATTCCTATTTTCTGAAAACATTGTGAGAAGTGAGGCAATCACAACGTGCTCAGTACTTTCACCGAGTGAATCTGCGTGTGAATATTGACCAGGTTCAATCTTAACTTTTACAAATGAACGTAATATTTTAAAGTATTAAAAATACTTACCAACTATGTAATGTAATCATCGATTGTTTGACTTGCCATGTACCATTAAAATGTTAACAATTTCTTGAGTACCATGTAGAGAAAAAGAATCCAGTAACTAGAGCTAGAAATCTCTGTGCAAAGCTCTTGGAAGGCTTAAAAAATTTGTCATTGTAAACACGATAAAAGAACGAAAGCACTGTGAGCGTTAAGAGGGTAAAATCTCACGTATCTTAAATATGAAAAGAATAATTACGAGAGTACTCCAGCTTAGTGTGGGAACTAGAGGAGGAGGACTTCTTCAAGTTGAGAGAAAATGACTCATGACTGGACGAGAAACATGTCGTGCGGCAGGAATGGACTGGAGAGAGAAGAAGAAGAGAAGACCGAAAATTCTAGGGCTCTTTCCCTTTTATATTTAGTGGCTTTTTTTTACAATTTTTTTTATATTGGTCGGTTTGGGTTATATTCAATATACTTAAAGCCCAAATGCTCAATTGTTAAAAAAAAAAAAAAAAATATTCGGTTCTTGGTCTAGAACCGAGAACCGAACCAAACCCGTCGGTTCTCGATTCGGATACCCGTTCGGGTTTTTAATTTAAGAAAACCCGTTCGGTTCGGTTCAGTTCGGTTCCGGTTCGCTTCGGTTCGGTTCGGACATTTTGCCCAGCCCTAGCCAGAACGGCCTAATTTTCTGGTTTTATCCAAATTCTTATAAAAATCAAATTTAACCTACTTTCTAAGGGGATGAATGGCGTGAACGACTCAAAGCATATCAAATCCTAATTTTCGCCACAAGTAAGAGGTTAGCACAAGATTCAAAAGCGATTATCACAAGAGATTGAAGATTCAAAGTCCGGGTTAAAGAAATATAAAGAACTTTCCATTCATTATTTTTCATTTCGGGTGATGTTTTTCCAAATCTTATTTTGTGATTTACATAACATTATGCTAGGCTAATTATTTCATATATTGGATGAAGATGAAACCTTTTATTATTTATTGTTCATTCAAGACTAGTAGTTAGTTAAATTCTTATTTTTCTTGATTAATCTTGCAAGCGTAATTTTATTATTTGATTGCTTGATCACCAATTAAATATATAGTTGTTTGTTGTAGTGCTGGGAGGCTCAGAATAGGTCTAAAACATTGCTTGATTAACATACGTGCAATATATATTAGGAATAATATTTATCACGTGTGCAATTTGTGAGATAATCTAAACTTTCATGCGTTCTATTCTTTCGACTTCGGACTAGGAATAGATTCGGGTCGTGATTAGAATAGATTTAATTTGTCTTGAAAAAAAGAATTAATTACAATAGATTTATCAATTGTCAAGAATGCATGAATGATACTAACGACATAATTGAGATTTGAAATAGATAATAATAGGTGGATTCATAATTCAATACATTCATTCCCTAGAAACACAAAACTCGAATTTTACAAGCTTTCTTAGAATAATTTAGAATAGTTAACAACCAAGATCCTATTTCGTTTGCTTACTTTGAATCTAAATAAAAACTAATACACTTGATTGACATTTATTCCTTGTGGGACGACAACTCTTAACTCATCATGTATTACTTGTCAACAATCCCGTACACTTGCGGGATTTGCACGAACATGCATCAAAATTGGGGACAAACTTGTCGTGTCTATACTCATTGACAAATTACCGCTACCATGGAGAGAGTTCCAAAAGTCAATGTGCCATAAGCAGAAAGAGACGTCCCTGGAGACTTTGATCACTTGCATCCGCATAGAGGAGGAATCTAGATGCCAAAATTCACCGAAAACACAAGCAAGCAATGGACATTCTGGCGTGAAGGTAAATTTAATTACTGCAAATAATCACTTGTCCAATAATCAGTTTTCTAGAAATAGTCAGTTGAAACTAAGAAAAATATGAAAATTTATGGTAAATCTCACAATCGGGGAAACCCAAACCAGAAAAATAAGAACCAAAGCCCTCATTCTCAAAATCAAATATAAAATGCATGTTTTTATGTAGCAAAAGTGGGCATATTACTTGAAATTGCAGATTTTGAAAACATCATTTTCTTCAGGCTAATGTAACTAAGAACCACTTGTGGCAATGGTTACACACATTAACATGGTAGAATATGTTGAAGGGTGGTGGGTAGATTCTGATGCTAATAAGCACGTATGCTATGATAAAGATTGTTCAAGAATCATACTCCATTCAAGAAAGAGAAAACCATCATACTTGGTGATTCTAGCAAAATCAAGATTGTTGGGAGTGGTGAGGTTGAACTAAAATTGACATATAGACATGTGCTAACTTTGAAAGATGTTTTACATGCGTCGCCAATGAGAAAGAATTTGATGTCAAGTGTTTTTCTTAATAGGCTGGCTTTATATAGACTATGGAATCTGATCAATACGTGATTACCAAAAAGGGTTTATTTGTGGGTAAAGGTTATTTTTGTGGTTTAATGTTCATATTAAATATTGAGAAAAATAAAACATCTACTTTTGCTTACATGCTTTCTTTTTTGAATTTTTGGCATGAATGTTTATGTCATGTAAATATTAGATATATGGAAATCATGAGTAGTTTAGTATCTTCTAAGACTGAAAAGTGATTCAAAAATGTGAAATTTGTAGTCAAGCAAAAATTACAAAGAAGCCTCATATAAGTGTTAAAAGAAATATTGAATTGTTAGACTTAATTCATATTGATCTTTGTGAATTTGAAGGAATTTTAATTCATTGAGGTAAAGGATATTTCTTCTTTTTTATTGATGATTTTTCAAAATACATTTATGTTTATTTATTGAAAAACAAAAGTGATGCTTTTGATAAATTCAAAAATTTCCTCCAAGAAGTTGAAAATCAATTCAGTAGAAAAATCAAAAGACTTAGAAGTGATAGAGGTCAATAGTATGATTCTATTACTTTTAATTGTTTTGTTCAGTTTTTAGGAATAATTCATGAGACTACTCCAACATACTCGCATGCATCTAACGGCGTTGCTGAAAGGAAAAAAAAAAACTTTAATTGATTTGACAAATGCCATGCTTATTGAGTCATTTGCTTCTTCAAATCTTTAGAGTGAAGCAATGTGTTGAATAGAGTGCCCCACAAGAAAACAAAAATCACACCTTTTGAATCGTAGAAAAGTTATAAGTCAACTTGGGATTTTTAAGGATTGTCGGCCATTTAGCTTTTGTAAGGCTAACAAATTCTAAAATATCGAAATATCACTTATGATTTTCTTAGATATGCAGTAAATATACGGCCTACAAATTTTTAGATTTTGAAAATAATATTATTTTTTAATCAGGTGATGCTATTTTTCAGAAAAATAAGTTTTCTTTCAAAACCAAAAATAGTGGGGGTGAAGAATTAAGATAAAAATTATCAGAACCAAGTTCTTCTACTCCTTTTCAAACCAAGAAAATTTCCAAATTGAACCCAAAAATAGTAAAAGAGCAAGAGTTGAAAAATATTTTTGTCTTGTCTGCTATGTATTCAATAGTGAGGAAACTCCAAATTCTTTATAAGTTTTTACATCCCTTAATGTTGTATTTTGAAAATAATTTGTAAATGATGAGATGGATTCTCTAATCTCCTACAACACTTGAAAATTGGTATAATTACGATTGGGTTGTACAACTATTGGTTGTAAATGGGTCCTTAGAAAGAAATATAAACTGGATGGCATTGTAATAGATTCAAGGCTAAACTTGTTGCAAAATGTTTTAAACAAAAAGCTGACCTTGATTTTTCGATACTTTTTCTCCATTATCTAAGAGTCACATTCATTAGATTGTCGATTACAGTGGCTATCAGATGGTGTAAAAACTATCTTTTTGAATGGGGATCTAGATTAGGAAATTTATATGGATTAACCCTAAGATTTTGTAGAGCCTAGCAAGAAAGCAAAGTGTGCCAGCGGAATAAATCCTTATGTGGCATAAAACAGGCACATAAGCAGTGACATGAAAAGTTTGATTCTTGCATGATTAAAAATGATTTTCAAACCAACGAGTGTAATAAGTAATGCATATATTATAGATCTTCTGAAAATTCACATGTCATTGTTAGTCTCTATGTGGATGATTTGTTGATATTTTGTTTGAACTTGCATGTTATAAATGAGACAAAAATCATGTTTTGTAACCATTTTGATATGAAAGATCTTGGTGAGGCTAATATCATTTTGGGTATGAAAATCACAAAAAACATACGATGGCATTTTTCTTGATCAGTCGCATTACTTTGATAGAATGTTGAAAAAATATTATTACTATGATTGTAAGCATGTTGCTACTGCTTTTGATTATAGTGGTCGCTTGTTTCCCATGAATAATGAAAATGATGTGATTAATGAAAAGGAATATGCTAGCATGACTGGAAGCTTGCATTATGCAATTGATTGTACTAGACCTAACATTGCATATGCAGTAGGAATACTTAGCAGATTTAGTAGCAAGTCAAGAAGAGATTATTGACATGCTGATCTCATAGACAAAACCCAAATGGGATAACTCTGAATTTCACTAAAATTTTGAGTAAATTCCTTAAAATTTCTGATTTCTTGAAAATTTATATAGAGACTACTTGGGATTTTTCTTGTATAAAGAAGAAATTACAGTGGAGAAAGAATAACAAAATAATGTGAGCTCTTCTGAAAAGAATGTAGTTATTTATATGGGCAGAAATTTCAATAAAAATCGAGGAGGACTAGAAAGAGCTGTCAACCAAAAGAAAAATAATCACGTCAGCTCGTTAACACTATCTGAAATGGAAAACTAGCATAGATAATATGCCCTTTTTTCCTTTTTATAATATGCAAATCTTACTTCAAACTCCACCCATGGCACCTATTTTTCCTCATCCTCCTATACATATATATTTCTATTCCTCTATTCTTCGATTTTTTTCAATCTAATCAACTATTTTATTTTGAATTTTCTTCTTCAAAAGATTCCCATTATTCTTTACGGATCTTGTTATTAGATCTGTAACCTAGAAACCTAAAAAATATCTTCATAAACGACCTACCCCAACCGGTGTGGATTTTGGGTTTGAGATGGGGGTGGGCGAGGGTTGAAAAAAAGAAGACACTGTTGTGTGTGTGTGTTTTATTTAATTATTTAATATGATAAATGGAAAGTTACTCTTTTCCATTTTTCTAAAATATTGAAAATGTGGTCAAAGTCAAATATTTGATCAATTGACAGAATTATTGATGAAAACTGTCCAAAAGGGTTTCACCTACAACATTTGGAAATGTTAGGGATGACGGCTGTAACAAATCAAAGATTTGGGTAAGTTTTGCTAATGTTACAAAGGTTGGGACTTTTGCTGCAATTATGCCTAAATTTATTATAACGGTAAATCCAGATGTATCAAGAGAAAACAAAATACTTTGAGATCTTATCTAAATAATGGCATCATTAATGTTGAATATGTGAAATCTTGTAATAATCTTGTAGATTCATTAACACAAGAGCCACGTATGAGGATAGCTAACCCAAGGATCAGAGATGCTAAGAACTGGGTTCAATGGGAAAAGCAAATCCCATAGTGGTCGCAAAAAAACGCACTATTTATTTTATATATCTTATTATTATCGCCCATATGGTGTGAGTGCCTTTATCCTGTAATACTTTTGGAAGTTGAGTTTTCTTAAAAAAAAGTTCTATTAGGTTTTAATGTTATAATTGGCAATTCTATAAACAAAAGGGACTTAATTGTAATTTGTATACAAAGTTAAGGAGTAATGTGCAAATAGATAAAGTTAAGGTTTTTAGGTCTAGGGTTTGAGAATGACAAAAGAAGGAAAACAAGGTGCAAGTTTTCGTTAGATTGTTGTATGGATTGGCTCGAGCATAAAAAATAGAACCTCTATCGCACGACTGTTGCCTCTCCTTCGTTCGAGCAACAACGTTGTCCGAAAAACTTTTATTTCATGATTTAAAGGTTTTTTTCCCGACCTACTCGTTTCATAACTTATCTATATATACCAAAACACCCAGAATGATTTTTGTCAAGGTTGAACATTGAAAGAGCTTCATCTATGAGAGAATTCATATATTTTATCTTTCAACCTTCGTCCCGTGAGATTGTTTTGGTGAAAAAATATCGTCCACATAATCCAAATACCAAACATGTCTTTCCTCTACATCTGTTAGAGTTCTGAAGATTGATGAAAGTTGACTGGAGCTCTAGTTTGTGAAGAACGAGGTGTTCTTCATTGATCCACGGGAGATCAGAGAGCTGTAGGAATTGCAGTTAGGAGATCGGATAGTACATGTCGTCTAGTTTGATAAATTGTAAGTTATTTGAATCATTTATAGTAGATTGTTTAGCAAAGTGCCCAGATTTTTTCCAAGTTGGGTTTCTCCGTGATCATACCGTGTGTTGATTTACTACTTTATTCAGTGTTTAAATTATATAAACTGCGGCATTCAAACGTAGGATTAAAACTGATGTGTATGTTTAATCATCTAGAAAAGAATTAAAAAGTGACTTGTTATTTAATTCGTTAATTATTTTAATTCCGCATATAATACCTATTCACTATCTTCTAGGTATTGTTATGGTCAAACTAAGCATTTTTTTAATTGGTATCAGAGCCTTAAATCTATTCATGACCCTTATTTTGTAATTCTAGATGAGTCAATCATTGTCCGTACTTCCGTTCTTTGACTGAATCAATTATGCCTACTGGAAAGTTTGAATTAGATCTTTTCTTAAGGTTTTGGATGAACGTATTTGGATTAATGTTCAAAATGGGTGGGCTCCACCTACCACAAATATTGCTGGTATAGTTACACCCACTGATATCTCATTGTGGACTAAAACTAATTTGGATGAGTGTAATTGGAATAGTAATGGCCTTTATGCCATATTCATGGCTGTGTCTGCTGAGGAATTTAAGAGAGTCTCTATGTGTAAAACTGCTAAAGAGGTTTGTAATATCTTAGAAACCACACACGAGAGAACTAAAACTGTTAAAAATTCTAAATTGCAAGTGTTAACTACTAAGTTTGAAGAGATTAAAATGAAAGACGATCAATCATTCGATGAATTCTATGTGAAGCTGAATGACATAGTCAACTCTATCCTTAATTTAGGTAAAAAGATCACCGAGTCTAAAATTGTTAGAAAAGTCTTTAGATCCCTACTTGAGAGGTTTAGACCCAAGGTAACCGTGATAAAAGAAAGTAATGACTTAGACGCCATTAAGATTGAAGAACTCGTAGGATCTCTTCAAACTTATGAATTCACCGTTTCACAACCTAAAAAGGTTAAATCCATCGCAATGAACACCATTAGAGGAAAAGAGAGCGAGTCCACTATTATTGAGACTCTTAGGGACGACGAAATAGTTTATTTCATTAAAAAATTTCAGAAGGTGATGAGGAATAAGAGAAAACCCCAGGAGCAGAAAAGTGAGGTCCTTAATAGACTCTCGAGAGGTACACGTAAGAAAAACACCTCTAGGACTTCCGTTAAGAAATCTCAATTTGTCCAATGCCACAAGTGCAAGGGATATGATCACATTAGAAGTTAATGTCCTAATCTGAAGAAGAGTTCGGGTAAAAAATAACGTAAAGCTTTAGTCGTGACTAGGAGTGATGAGGAGTCAGATTCTAGTTCTTAGACTGAGACATCTGGTGGTAAAGATGAACAACATTACATGACCTTCATCTCGATTACTGCAATCGAATCTGACCGTGAGATTAAGAAGGGGAAAATGGAGGATGAGAGTGAACAGTCTGAAGAAGAGTCTGAGGATATGATTGACATTCATGAGTCTTATCGTGAATTGTTTGAGGAGAGTCTCAAAATTAAGAAGGTCATTAAAGCTTTCACGAAAAAGGTTAATGAACTTGAACGTGAAAAAGAAAAACTCTTAGGTGATCTTCAGGGCTTGACTAAAAAGTTAAGTGAGTTGAAGCTGGTTAATGAAAACTTGGAAGCTAAAGTTAAATAATTAACTAATGATCTCGATAAATCTAATGCTCAACTCTAATTTTTTTTAGTGTCTCACAGAAGCTGGACAATCTACTGGGGTTGAACAAGCCTGTTGGTAATAGGCATGGTCTGGGTTAGGTTCATAACCGTGATACTACTACTAGTACATCTAGGACCACATTCATTCCTGCTACTAACAAAGCTCATGAGATTTCTTATCCTAAACCCAAAGGAAAGCATGCCATAGGATCGAGACCTACTGACAGCATAGGGTCAATCGTTCTACATATCGGCAACAACCATCCAATAGGTTTGAACCTAGTTTTATTCCCAGTTGCCACCATTGTGGTGCACGGGACACATTAGACCTAGGTATCATAAGTTTTCGAATAGAAGTAAAAGTTAGGACTTCACTAGCAAGGTTAACTTTCTTACCAATCAAGTTAGCCACTTAACTGAAATGATGACTCAGTTATCCAATGTCACTTCTACTTCAAGAAGGTTTGTGTTAAAAGAGTGATCTCTCTAGGTCTGAAGATCAGATAAATTGTTATGTTGCACACATTGCTCTTAAAGCTCAAAATAGCTCTATGTGGTATTTTGATAATGCATGTTCAAGATACACGCGTGGTGACAAAACCTTGTTCTTATCTCTAGATGAGTGAAATGGCAGTATAGTTACATTTGGAGAATGAGCTACTGCACCGATTCAAGGAAAATGTGTTGTTAAAATTGCTGGACTACCTGCTATCTCGAATGTGCTTTATTGAAAGGGTTAAAGTCCAATTTGTTGAGCATCAATCAAATTTTGTGATGCTAATTTTGAGGTTAGTTCTGTCTAGAAGAGGTGTACTGTGTATGACTCGTCTAGTAACATTGTTTTCGAAAGTGTAAGAACCTCTGATAATTGTTATGGAGTTTTACCAAATTCCAACTATGTATGTAGTAGTGCCAAGAAGGAAATAATCAACTAAGTTGTGGCATCAACATCTAGGCCATATGAACCACAACAATTTGTCTAAACTTTCCAAGAAGGAAATAGTCAATGGCCTACCTAAGCTAGAAAATACTACCATTATTTGTGGTCCGTGTCAACAAGGTAAACAACTTAGAGTGTCTCACAAACAAACTTCTAAGATCTTGATGAGAAAGCCACTTGAACTACTCCATATCGATTTAATGGGACCATCTAGGACTGAAAGTCTTGGTGGTAAAAGATATATTCTGGTTATGGTTGACGATTTTTCTCGATATATTTGGATTGAATTGTTGAGAGATAAAACTAAGGTGTTCGGTCTAATCATCTCATTGTACAAGAGGCTTAGAAATGAGAAAGAATATTCTGTTTCCAGAATTCGTAGTGATCATGGAAAAGAATTTGAAAACTCCAATCTTGAGAACTTCTGTATGGAGGAGGGAATCCAACATGAGTTCTGCTCACCGATCACTTCACAACAAAATGGAGTAGTTGGGAGGAAAAATCGCGAGCTTCAAGAAATGGCTAGAGCTATGCTTCATGGTAAGGGACTAGCTATACATTTCTGGGGTAAAGCCATTAATACTGCGTGTTACATAGTTGACAGGGTTTATCTTAGACCTAAAACTGATATGACACCTTATGAGACCAGGAAGGGTAAACGGCCTACTGTCAAGTACTTTCGTGTATTGGGCAACAAGTGCTACATTCTGAGAGACATAGAAACTTTGAGAAAGTTTGATTCCAAGTGATGAGGGTATATTTTTAGGGTACTCCAAAAAAAGTCGGGCTTATCAGGTGAACAATAATAGTACACGCGTTGTGATAGAATCTATTAATATAGTGGTTTATGATGCATGTAGTGAGGGGATATTTGCACAGATTGTATTGAGCTGGAACAATTGAGTGTTGATCCAGACAAGGTAACTGAACCTAAGGACACTTCAGTTCCTGATCCCCCACGCTCATCGAGTGAGTTAGTTGCTTCAAATAAAGAGTCTACTTTATGATAATGAAGGTAAACCACCTAAAGAACTTTTGTCCAGAGTTAAGTCAAATCACCCTAAGGTTAATAAATTGGAGATTTAGAAGAAGGTATGAGATTTTGCAAGAGGGTTTTGAACAACCTGTCATATGCGAGCTATGTGTCTCAGATTGAACCAAAAAATAGGGAAGAAGCCCTTAGGGAGGAATGTTGCGTAAATGCTATGCATGAAGAATTAAATCTATTTGTGAGAAACAAAGTATGAGATTTGGTTTCTAGGCCTAATGATTGCAATGTTATAGGTACTTAGTGGATATTCAAGAATAAAACTGATGATCAAGGTATCATAACTAGAATTACGGCTAGGTTAGTTGCCCAAGGATACACTCAGGAGGAAGGTGTTGATTTTGATGAAACGTTTGTCTCGGTAGCTAGGCTTGAATCCATTAGAATCCTTATGGATATTGCTTGTACTTTGGGTTTCAAATTATACTAAATGGATGTCAAAAGTGCCTTCATGAATGAAATTCTTCAGGACCTAAAGGGTTCACTGATCCGAAGTATCCTTATTATGTGTATAGGTTGGATAAAGCCTTGTATGGGCTGAAACAAGCTCTTGGAGCTGGTATGATAGGCTTACTACATATCTCTTGGAACATGGTTTCACGAGAGGTGGTGCAGACAGAACCTATCTATGAGACGAACTGGGGATACCATCACCACAGCTCAGATCTATGTGGATGACATCATCTTTAGTTCTCCTGGTGATTCTCTTGATCATGATTTCGCTGAGTACATAAAACAAGAAGTTGAGATGAGCATGATTGGTGAATTAACGTACTTTCTTGGGCTTCAAGTTAAGCAAATTTATGAGGGATTATTCATATCTCAATCGAAATACGCCAAGAATATTGTCAAACGTTTTGTCCTAGACATCAAGAAACATACTAGAACCCTCATGAACACCAGTGTTCAGTTAGATCTAGATCATACATGTAAAAGTGTTGATCAAACGCTGTATAGGAGTATGATAGGTAGCTTACTTTACCTCACTACTGGTAGACCTGACATAGCATTTAGTGTAGGGATTTGTGTGCATTTTCAAGCTGATCCCAAGGAATCACACCTAAGCATCGTACGACGTATTATTAGATATGTCAATGGTACTGTTGATTATGGGATCTTGTACTCTCGGAATTCTAATCTAGATCTTGCTAGCTATTCCGATGCCGATGATAGAAAAATACTTCTGAAGGCTATTTTTATGTTGGTGCAAATCTCGTTGCTTGGATGAGTAAAAAATAAAATTCTATCTCATTATCCATAGGAGAGGTCGAGTATATTGCGGCAGGAAGTTAATGCACTCAACTGCTTTGGATGAAGCAGATAGTGAGTGACTATGGGATTGAACCGGGAACTATGACTGTGTTTTGTGATAATACCAACAATATTAATATTTCGAAAAATCATGTTCAACACTCTCGCACTAATCATATTGATATTAGACATCATTTCATTCGAGAGCTTGGGGAAACTCAAATAGTTAAACTTGAACATATTTTTACTGAGAACCAATTAGCTGACTTGTTTACTAAACTGTTGGATGAGCTTCAGTTAGAATCTCTTAGAACCGCTATTGGTATTTGTGTGTCTCATTGACTGAGTATAATTGATTTATGCTCGTATTCTACTATTGTGTGATATTGAGTTATGCATGCATTATGTTTATTTATTTATTTGTTCTCATACATTTTTACATTTTTGCTTTTGTGTTTTGTTTGTGTGAATTTTCTTTTGTTTTGTGTGCTTGGTGGATTTATGTTTTAATTGAAAAAAAAAACCAATTTTTCATTGTTATAATTTAAATTTCTTTTTGAAAAAAAAGGGAGAACAAAAAGTTTTTATGCAGAAAATTATGTTACAGAATGATATACAATACACTTGATTTTTTGTTGGTTGTAATCAAGCATGAATTTATTTAGTAAGCTGTAACATAATTCCCATTACTGGTTTGGGATACTTTTGGAGTATTTAATATATGTCTCTTCATATACCATCTACACTGTGCACACTATGAATTTGATAGTGGGACTGTACTACGTGTGTGAGATTTGGGATGGAAATCACATGTTAGCAGGAAGACCTTGAAAATGAATTGACCAACCTATTTAGATCTAAGCTCGAGATTATCCCTGCAATAATAAATAAATATATAAAAAAAATATTAAAAGAGCTCAATATCTTATACTACTTTTCGAAGCCTACTTTAAATGTTTGAGGTTTCTCATAATTTGGTGCTTATGGTCAATTGACTTGGGTTAACCGATCTAAAGCAAGTTATAGGGGTCATGTTAGTCACTTAATGAAAAGAAGTTTGCACTTAAAATGAAAACAATATATATTCATGTTTACTGTTGTGATATAAGATAAATGTTTTATGCTAAAAGTCAGGGGAAGAAAAGACATTCTCCATAAAAATGAGCTTTTTTATGTAGGTTCTAATGTGCTTTACTGGTTTGACTTTCATAAGTAGAGGAATATACTTAGATGTGATGTTTTGCAAGTTATTTCTCACAAAATTAATGTTTGAAGTCTCACTACTAGATGATTAGTGACACTTAACACATATGTGTCACTTATATTATTTACTCCATGAATACTTTGAGTACGATTTGTGGGAAAATTTATTGTTCATTGTATATAGTTATGACTGTTTACACATACATTATTAAGATGTTGTACGTTATTTTTTATCACTTGTCATTTTGTGACACAAAGGGGAGTAGAAAATCAAATAAAAGTGTTTATCAAACAGAAATAAAGCTTATTACCTACATTGCATATTGCATTCTGCGCTGCATATTACATTAACTTGTTTGATTTCAACATCATGATCATTGATCAAATTTTTTTTATATAAAATGATTTTTGACTCAAATGCATTTTATATTTTTATTTCAGTTCTACTAAATTAAGTTTGATGTTTTAGTAATATCATTGTGTCTTCTTGATAAGTCGGGTTGCATTGGTACTATGTTTTAATTTAGCAGACATGTGTGAAACTGAAGAATACTATATGATTCTTAAATTGCCTATATTCTATGAACTGCTTTATTTATACTGTTTTCCACACATTTTACACTAGTGTTGAGTTATCTATTTTAGGAAACAGGTGTTGATTGAAATGTAAAATTTGTTCAAGTTAGTTAGCTTTGTGATAGGTTTTTAAGTCTGTAATTTACTTTTGATTACTACCTTGACTTTAGTTTGTAGTTTTGTCACAAAATATCAAAGGAGGAGCTTGTTAGGTTTTAATATTGTAATTGGCAATTTTGTAAACAAAAGAGACTTAATTGTAATTTGTATAAAAAGTTAAGGAGTAATATGTAAATAGATAAAGTTAAAGTTTTTAGGTCTAAGGTTCGAGAATGGAAAAATAAGGAAAACACGAAGTGGATTTTCGCTAGACTGTCGTCATGGATTAGCTTGAGCGTAAAAAATAGAACCTCCATCGCTCGAGCGACAGCCTGTTGCTTGACTGTCACTCGCCCTTACTCGAACGACAGTGTTGTCCGGAAATTTTTTATTTTGCGATTTAAAGGCTTTTTTCCTGACCCATTTGTTTCTTAACCTACCTATATATACCAAAACACCTCAGAACGATTTTTGTCAAGGTTGAACATTGAGAGAGCTTCATCTATGAAAGAATTTATTTATTTTATCTTTCAACATTTGTCCTGTGAGATTGTTTTGGTGAGAAAAACATCATCCACATAATCCAAATACCAAACCTGTCTTTCTTCCACATTTGTCAAAGTTCTGAAGATCTAGGGAAGTTGATTGGAGTTCCAGTCTGTGAAGAACAAGGTGTTTTTCGTTGATCCACGGGAGATAGACGATCTCGCGAGGCTAGGAGTGCTGCAGGGTAGCAGATTCCACGAAGAGCTTTGGCAATTGGAGCTAAGGATTGGTGCAGGGGAGCACGGGATCCACATAGAGCCGTAAGAATTACAGTCAGAGATCATATAGTATGTATCGTCTAGTCTGATAGACTGTTAGTTGTTTGAATCGTTTACAGTGGATTGCCTGGTAAAGGGCCCAGAGTTTTTCCAAGTTGGGTTTCTCCGTGATCGTACCGTGTGTTGATTTATGCTTTATTTACTGTTTAAATTATATAAACTGCGGTATTCAAACATATGATTAAAATTGATGTGCATGTTTAATCATCTAGAAAATAATTAAAAAGTGACTTGTTGCTATTTAATTCATTAATTATTTTAACTCCGCATATAATACCTAGTCACACCCTTCTAGGTATTGTTGGGGTCGAACTACGCATTTCAAGTTCTTAATGAGATCTATAGCTTTTATGAATGGTGCAAGTATTATAGGAGAACTCTATGTGAGTGGAGGTTGAGTCACTTCCTATGAGAAATGGGACTATTTTCAAATACGCTCATGAAATTGGGATTAGCACAAGGTCGTTACGTGCTGGCTATTAAAGCTCTTGTCCATACCTAGATTATTATGTGTGGATGGTAATTATGTATTTCCTTTAAGTAGTCACAATTCAATGTTGAGTACACTTTTGTCTTCGGAGTAAAGGATTCTGTTTTACTAAGTGAAGGTTCAATGCAGAGCATGCCTTCATGATGCATAATATTCCCTCTTTGATTGGTAATATTTCTGTCTATTTTATATTAAAATGAGTGGGGAAATGTTGGTACATTTTAATATATTTAATTCATTCATTGTATTTTCTTTTAATAGGTTTGTAGGTTTTGGAAGTTAGGAAAGTGAAGAGGTTGGATGTTTGGAAATGAAAGGTGAATAGTAAATTGAATATGTAATCTTCGTGTGTTTATGACACATCTTTATTTTGTGGCCTATTTTTACCTATAAATAGGACCATTCATTGGTAATTAATCACCAACACAACAATCACAATTCTTTCATATTATCTTATTACATTCTCACTCATTTTCTTTTAGAGATTCTTTAGCAAAGAAAGGTGTTCATTTAGTAGAGCTTTGAACTTTACTTGTTCAAAGTTTGTTTGAGTTATACGATGAACATTTGGGTTGTTGTATCTTGGAGGAGACAAGTCATCGAGAAGTTTTGTTGCACCGTGTTTTAGGCTTTGCTAACTGCAGATAGCTTGAATCTCCTTAAAGAGAGAAAGATATTCGCGTCTCAGTCTGTTCGATTTCGTTATTTTCCTATTTATTTTGTAAATCCGTTTTCTATTATTGAAATTTCACAAACAGTGTATCTTTGGTTGGAATCCAATTTTTGACGAGTAGCCATGCTAAATCAATAGCTTTTATAGGAAAATATCGGCTCACACAATGGCACAGGGAAGTCCAATGACTTTTGATGGTCCACAAGGCAGCCCAACAAGGTGTGTGATTCTTTCTATATTTGATAGTTCATTTTGTATTGTTTTTCTTTAAAAACAAATAAATAAAGATGAAAGAGACCGAATGTGACTTTTTGACATGTATTCATAATAATATGGGAAAAATATAGTCAAAGTATCAAACTTTTCATTTAATAATATACTTTACTCAAATCTTTCATTTGTGCCACCGTGAGTACCAAACATTCAAAAAATTCGCAGCTTAAATCTAAAATGACGATTTCTCAGTTTGACTACCAAAATATCAATTGACTCTCAAAATAAAAAATAAAAAAGTCATTATTTTCCCCCAAATAAGACGAGCATTTTAGACAAATCACATTTCCCCTATTAAATCAAGAATTAAAAATAATAATAATAAATCCACAACCCATTCCCATCTTCTTCTTCCCCAAAATAAAAAAATACTCCACCCAACTGCCACCGTCACCACCGACACCTACCAAAAATTAGCATCACCAATTTTAAGGAGCATTAATTTAGAGGACCTCTTAAGAGAACGAACAAATTTAATCTCTTTATGTGAAATCTCTCAAAACTCTCTACTTCAGAACAAGTCCTGCAAAATAGAACACAAAAAAAAAAAAAAAAAAAAATAGCAAAAAAAAATTCATATCCGCCATTAAAACTTCCAAAATTCACAAAAACATCATAAGAAAATATAAACAAAACATCATACGATATCTACAAAAAACCTACAAAAGGATTTAAGGAAGAAATATGCAAACAAAACAAAATAAACCCCAAAAAATAGCAAAAAATATATCAGATCAACCTTCAAATCGTAAAAACAGACCAAAAAAAGTTGAAAACCACAAATATATACACAGAAAAATCCTTTGACATATACCTAGAAAATAATCCACAAGGGTTTTAAGAAAAAAGTTTCACCTTTTAGGCCTCAAACACATCGAAAGAAATGGAGAAAAAAAGAGGGTTCTCTTCTGGAGTGCACAAAAAATGGATTGTCGCATGTAGAGATCAATCGAAGAAGAACCAGAGAAACATAGCTTCAATGAAGACCCAAAAACAACATCCAAATCAGCACTTCTCGACATAAAATCACTCTGACACCAACCCCTTTTTCTCACACAAAAGCTCATTTCTTCTTCAACAACAAACCCTCTCGGCAAAGTCAGCTATTATTTGGGGAAATGTGATTTGTCCAAAATGTTCCTACCTTATTTGGGAAAACTAATGAAGTTTTTTTTTTCTTCTTTTTAATTTTGGGAGTCAACTGACGGTTTTTGTAGTCATTTTGGATTTGAGCTATGAATTTTTTGAAGATTTGGTACTCACGATGGCACAAATGAAAGATTTGATACTGTGGCTGCAATTTTTCCTAATAATAATGGATGGATCATGTTAAAAAAGATTTGTTTCATTAAATGCTTATTCAGAGCACAATACTTAACTTTATAACAAACAATTAAAATCCTACTTCAAATAAGAAATGCATATACATCATAAATTAATAAGTCAAGTTTCTTAAAATCCTGATACTTATTAGGTAGATATCATTAACTTATTCAATATTAACAATTTAACAGTTACTTATTGTATTTAACTTATTCAATAAATATTGTAGCGTTTAAGAAACTAAGGTCTTCAAAGGACCAAACTTATAAATTTGTGCCAAACAAAGTAATTTTCATTTTCACTCGCCAACTTCCTATCACAACAAATGTACAATAGTAGTCGTCATTAAAATATACTCTACAATATATTTATACTCGATGTTGGATGGTATGTATGTACATAAATAAAGTGAGACTGGCTGGCTTCAACACTTTCAATGCAAAGGTGAGCAAATTTGTTCCTGTTGTTCATCCCCCACTCCATAGGACCCAAGGTACATAGCTCAACATAAGAAATCCATCATTATCTTCATACAAGATCAAGGAGCACATATGGTCCAAGTAGAAGGAAGCCTGGTCGAAGTCAAAGGGGGCATGTTACGTACATTCACATCATGAGGCAGCAAACGGCATTGAATATCAAGCTCCCGGAAAATTTTAACCATTTCCTCAACCAGAAGGGATCTCCTTGACCACCTCTCACCCATATCCTGATGATTTATTGTGTGAGAAAGCCACACCGACCATTTTAGCGTGTTCATATCCTCCACATCTCTTATGACTATCAGTGGAGCCGGATACCAGTGATCACTCCTATTTCCTACATATCTGCATTGGCCATAACACCATAAAACATGACATGATAGACTGATATCTCGTGTTAATTTAGGGTTATTATAGAGATGGATAGCTTCTGCAAAGCAAGACTGAAAGCATGTGCGGCTAAGCCCAATAAGCTTAAAAGTAATTTTTGAGAAGTATGAAACCATAAGGAGTAAGCTTTTGAACTAAAAGTTACTTATACTTTTTCTAGCAAACATGTTCGGCAAAAAAAGTAAAAAATAACTTTTAAACTTAGAGCAATGTTTAAAAAACATATATACATAATATTTTTCTTACTTTAAAGGGAAAAAAGTTAATGTGAAGGTAATTCTTACATACCATGAAAATTACTTCCTTGTTTCCATGTCAAAAAATTATCATTTTAAGTGAAACAACCACTTGCTTTGAGGTACATGAATACCAGGAAAAAATGATACAGCAATATTGTACCTTGTTATTCTCTCCTTCATCGTTGCAATCTTCCCCTCCGGAGTTGAAATGTGGATAACAAAATCAATTGCATCACCCATATCTGGACTGCGATAGTAATTACCGATGAACTTTGTGGATAAGACACTGTTTGGATAAAAAATCTTTTGGTTATCGAACCTCAGAAAAACTGTTGTCAATATGTTCATCTCTTCGACTACCATCTGAATAAATTAAAACGAAAAGTTACACAAAGCACAAGCATAATAATAATAATCATGATGGAATATGCTCAGCCATGCAGATTCTTATGCAAAAGAAAACATTTTTTCTTGTAAGAAATCTTACCTGAACTTCGTCAATTTCAACACGGTCACCCACATCAAACGGGTGCATCACAAATAAGAAGATAATAGCCTCAAACGTTGTCTTGCACGTGTTCCCGAACACAAACACAACCAAAATAAGCTGAGAGCTTACAAAGATAAAAAATTGTGTAGTCGCAACTTTGAGTACAAGGAGCGAGATGATAACTATGACCACTCCCACGAGGACATTCAGTATTTGGTGCAGTTTGTTAACAGCGATTTTTGTATCATTCAAAGACAAAGCTAGGGCTCGCCTTTCTCTATATGCATTGACCTGCAATATAAGAGATAGGAAGTAATATAATATTTTTGTTGTTGAAGTAATATAAAAGTTTAGAATACATTTATATTTCGCTCTTCCTATAATGGATACATACACGAACTATAGTCTGCAATGAAGCATAAAAGATAATGCTAATTTATTTATTTTTATTTTTTTAAACAGTTCAATAGTAGCATCTAACAAATGATGTTTCCTCCAAGTTCCATAATACACTTTTCTAATGTCAATCGGCATTAGGTTGCTGAGCCTAAGCACAAGTAAACTCACCCTGCTTGAGGTTTTTAGGGTAGAGCTCCCAAAGCAAATTTTTAATCTGGGATAATATTTAGTGGTCTAAACATTTATTAGGTCACCCAAAATTGAATTTCATCTTCTTTCCCCCCTACAAAATGGTCCTAAAGAAATATTATGATACATATTTTATATCGTGAGAGAATGTCTACAAGAGATTATTGTTTGACACGACTAAGTGGAGAGAGAAAATGAAATTAAACCCTCATTCTAAACTTATATAAATGAACCTCCATTATTGTCAAAATCCAAATATTCCCACATCCATTCTTCTGCACCCAATTGTTCCTTTTAGCCAGTCCCTGCTACGCATGTGTCCTCCCCCATAAATTACAGGTATGCATTCCTATAAGGCCCCTTAGATGTATTTATATGTATTTCTCATCAGTCCACCTTTAGACTTTATTTGACAATGGACCAGATAGAACTTACTCACAATTTTGAACTGATGATAAGATCCCAAAGGAAAAGGGGTAAAAAGGATATAATTTTACTTACCACCCAAATTTTAAGAGCTCGTTTACTTATCCCCTTGTTTTCATTTGCTCCTTCAAAGAGGTGTGTGGCCTTCAAAGCTTCATCCTCTCTCATAAAGCGCATCAAATCCTCAAGGTAAATGAATCTAATCACAGAAGACAAGCTACCAAATCATTTGGAATCAATAGAAAACTGAAATTCATAAGAGCATGTAAATGCTAAAACTAAAGTTGGACTTTCTGTAAATAGATCGTGTGCTATTCTACAATTTTTAACTGAATTCGTGATTTCTTGAGCAGATGTTGGAGTTTTCGGCTGTTTGGTTCAAATGGGAACCTTCAGTCAAATATCCTAGGTCAACTGCAATGAGTGTTGTAATCTTGATAATATAATTGACATAGCTTAAAGAATGTCAGTGTTGGAATAATCTGTGTCCATGCACCCAAGCGATGGAATGAACGACAGTATAATTTCAAATTGCCAAGCAAGAGAATAAATGATGTAAATCAAGGCAACGAATAAATCTGGAAGCAGAACTTAAAAAATTAACAAGTTGCTGTCAATAAACAAGTTAAAATAAAAAATTTCATGGACAAAAAACTAACTCTGATCCAGGTTTCACCACATTGTAGAAGATCTTCTTGGCTGCAGCTTTTGCCTGTTTTTCACTAGTTATCTGCACGGCTGACTCATCAGTTGAGCCTTGTATTTGCTCGTCCAGAGTGGATAATACACCTTTCCGAACTATACTAATCAGCCTCTTCATATTCCGAGCTGAAATATTCTTCTGATTCAGCCTATGCAAATGATCAATTGTTATACCAGCCTCATCTTCCTTCTTTGACATGATTGGAGAAAACACTCGACTCTTTGCACCTGTAGCCATGGGACTCTTCGGGGATGTGCCTAACACTTTCCCACTTTTGGGAAACACTTTTTCCTTAAGATCGGCTGGGATATTCACCCCAGCACTCTGAAGCTTCTGAACCTCAGCTATCACCTTCTCCTCCTCTTCTTGCTCGTGCTGAATCCCAATCAATGGTGGACCAGACAGTGTCTCAATAACATACTGACTAAACAAAGATTCCTGAATCCGATCCAAAAATGTGCTGACTTGAAACGAGGATGCTAAAACCTTCACGAGCAAGGTCTTGACCAACCAAATCAATGTCCCAACCAATAGACACACCCAAATCTTAGTCACGTAAGGCAAAACTTTCCCACCCGTAAGTCTCACAACCTTCTTATCGAAAATCCATTGCCAAGCAATCAAAACCAAAGCCAACCATATACAGTTCTGCACTGCATTTCTCAACCCATAAATAAAATACAAAACCCGTTTTCGCAGCAAAAAATTCTTCTCAAAGAAGAACACAAGAATTCTAATCCCCCACCCCGATACCAATCTTCCAGAAATCAAAACCAAAATCATCAATTCCCATTTCCATAATTGCAAATCCAAAATTTCCTTCTTCTTCAACAGATCAATAGTTAAACTACAAACTAAAGCTGTAATAATCAGAACCAAGCTCAGCAGCTGAAGAATCGAAAGTGCACTGAACTTCATTTTCTTGTAATCCTCCGGCAAATCTTCATCTAGAAAAGGGTCGTCTTCATCGATTTCACTTCCTTTACCTGAAAACAGAGATTCTCTGGTTCTCTGATTATAGGATTTTTTATTGTTCTCCGGCTGGTCGAATAATCGGGACTTGGTTTTGGTTCTAAGCAAACTGGATTTTCTCCGGAAAGATGATTCGGAGCTGCAGGCCAGAACCTCGTCGAGTTCGGCGTTGGAGCTGCAGACCAGAACCTCCTCCAGTTCGACGTTGGAGCTGCGCTTTGAGCCCCGAACCGCTGCCGTCTCCGCCGTGTTGTCGTTAAACGGGACGCGGACCTCCCTCTGCGTCATCTGGCCGGAGTTGGTACTCACACTCTCTGCTATACGAGATAAGGGAGACTCGTTTGAGAAATCGTAACCCGAGTCCCTCCACAGCCTACAGGCATTAGTAATAGTACTAATATTTTCTCAGGTTTTAGTTGGTTCCTCGAAGGAATCCTGGCCGTCGATTTTGACGATAACTTCTTTGGGTGAGGAATGAGCGGACGATGAAGGCACGGCGGTGGAGGCAGAGTTAGTACTAGTGCTACTGTTGATGGAATTATGGCGGAGGAGGATATCTCGGAGTTGTAATGTGCTACGGTTAAATAATTCGAACTACTTATAGGAAAATAATATAATAATATGAAATGAAGTTAGAAATAATAAATATAAGAAAAAATAATAAATATTTATTGAAGTAGTAAAATTAAGTTTTAAGTATAAAGAATCCATTGGAGTAATTAAAATTTTTTATTTCCTAAATTGTAGAATGTACTATTTAAAAATAAAGCATATTAGAGGTACAATCATGTTACATGTACATCATTTTTTATATTATGCCACTTGACAACACATTATTAGACAATTTTATAAACAAAAAACACGTCGTCTACAATTTTTTGAACTTCAATGGGATGTAAACTATGTTGTCAAATAATATGCACTTAGCATTATTCACCATAGCTATTGTAATTTTTGACTATTTTAGATTACCAATATTGGTGACGTGTCTCAATTATGTGGAAAGCACCGTTAAATTGGGACAAAGAGAGCCATCCTTTCATTTATTTATTTATGAGGACAGTAGTTGACAAGACATAATAAAAAATGTTCTGGTAGTTAAAAGCCTAAGAATATCTAAATAAGAGGAGGTGAATTAATTTTTAAAACTTTTTTCTAAAATAATTCAAGTCTTATATAATATACTAGCAATTATAACACTTTAACAGATATGGACAAATACAAAGATAATTAAGCACGAGCAATTTGAGTAATATAATGACGGTAAGTAGATTAATTCAAATAATAAGAATAAAAATTTTAATATATACCCAACAGGGGCTAAACTTAAAAATATATATATACACACTAATATACTCAAACATTATTTAATTTTTTTTAAATATACATTTTTCAAAATAATAAGAACAAAATTTTATTTGTTAAGAAATGAAAACCTAAAATAAAATATATATAAACACATTTTGTAAACAATTTTTTAAATATACATTTTTCAAAACATTTTAATTTTTTACAATTAAAAAAAAAGAAGATAAACCCTCATCTTTTATCCAGGTTTGGGACCGGCTACTTTCTTTAATCGAGTAGGCGGACTTAAAAATTGTACACGAACAACTTGTTATGTGTACAATTTTTTTAAACATTATAAATGTATGAAAATAAAATATTGTGATGAATGTGGTGAAATTAAATATCACTTACTTGGTTACATGCAATTTCGACATATTTATCTTGAATTCGATAATTAGTGTGTTCCTAGTCCTTCACGCACATTAACGTTTCTAAAATATCTTCTTTTAGTCGACTCCTGGCCTCATAAAGAACCCTCTTCCCTACACTAAAAGCAGACTCTGAAGCTACAGTGCTAACCGGAGGTGTTAGTAGATCTTTTGCCATTGCAGAAACTATTGGTCATCTGCATTCGTTATTTTGCTAGAATTCAAGGACATCTTCTGAACTTTTACTAATTGCTTTGTTACTAGACAAATGTTGACTAAAGTAGTCAATTAATTCATATGGCAACGCATTTGGATTTGGACTATGACTGGAAGTTTAAGTACATGCAGCGGAAGCTAAACTACTACTAGATGAACCACATGCATCTGTAGTTGCATCAAATCTATACGAGTGCATGCTTTCAAATAAATTCAAAATTTCAGCGTCGTCATCTGTTATATTAGTAGGAGGAGTATGTGTAGGTACACGATTGATATGTGTACCCATTCGTGAAGCATATAATTCATACATTTCACAGAACGTCGTTTCCAAATTCCTATAAGTAACAGGTGTATTAAAAGTTAAAGCATTTGACATTTGATCAATTATAAATTTAGTACCCGATAAATTATATCGGGGAACCATGACATATGTTAAATGAAATAACATATGTGTAATTTTTTCAAATAAGTGCATTCCTAATTCGGTTAATTTCTTCCTTAACATGTTTTAAACCATCTTATACTATTAAATTAAAAATATGACATACACATCGAATATGAAATAAATAACTATCGAAATCGGGTTGAAGTACTCTATGCAATTTATCGATAACAACCTTATTTACAGTAGCGTTGTCGAACGTAAAAGTACGAATTTTATACTAGTATTTATATTCTCTAATTATTAACATAATAACATTAAATATAGTTTGAGCGTTGTGCAGATACTCAACAATTTTAAAAGTAATAAATTTTTTATGCATGACCTAAAGTGGGTCTATGTAGTGTGCAGTTACAGCCATATAACCTCTCTTATTAATCCTTTCCCACATATCACACCCCCATATTTTTCCAAATACGAAATCAATAGTTGCTTTGCATTTAGAAAAAATGCAATATTATTGGAATGAAGAGTATTTTGACTTACCCATTGGTACCTCGGTTGAAGATATCTTTGATGTAGTTTACGAAATGTTGGTTGTCCGCTATTTTTAGTGGCAGCTCCGCCGCTGCAATGAACTTTACCATTTCCGTTCGAGCTTCTTCCTCCGAATACATTCATGTAGAAAGTGGTGCAGTAGTAGCAGCACCGGCTTCTAGAGTACCAAATTGTAGTTGTTTTTAACCACCTGGGAGAAACACATGATTTGTAGTGACAGTTGAGGTGGGTGGTTCCAATGACTTTTTTCCATGCCAGTCGTTGTTGGTAGTATTTACATATCGCTTTGGTTTTTGGAAGTCCATCGACCACACGACCAGTGGGAAGCAATTTGAAATGGTCCCAACATTTTGTCTGTTTCTTTCCCTTTCTTTTCCCTCTTGCATCAAGCATATTTAATGTAGATTCTTCATCTTGTTTTTAATCAATTGGAACACTAGGCTTGCATCAACGTCATCCAAATCAATTGAATGACTATCACGAACGTCGAAATCTTCAATATTTTTGGGGATTGATAATTCATTGAGACAGGCGAATTCATTCTCAAATTGATTTTGGACAGGTGGTTGTGTTTCGTTATCCATACCGAACAAGTTTTCAACAAATGACTGTGAATCCATTTTTTTATAAATAATAGAAATTGAATGTAGAAATGTAGAATTGAAAAGTGAATGAAGATATGTAGTAGTGTATGAAATAATGAAATGAATTGTAAAATAATAAGAAATAATGTAAACAAATTGTAGAAGATGATTATAAAATGAATGAATGATAATGTTGATAATTGATAAATAGATATTAGAGAATGTAAATTGTAGAGAGTATAGTATATTATAGTAAATAATGAGATATTGATATTGGTGGGAAAAAAATGTTTTATTATGGTGGATATTTATAGAGGAAAAATAATGAAATTGAAAAAAAATTAGGACCAAAATGGTTACTGAAATAAATTCAGTGACCGTTTGCGGAACGGTCACTTCTGGTCAGTGACTTTTCAATTTCAATTTTTTTTACGAGTCACGAGCCAAGCTGGCTCGTTAAAAAAAGGCTCGTCTAAGACGAGCCCACGAGCTGATCAGCGAGCAACTCGTCACTGTTATGAGCCGAGCAGGCTCGGCTTGGCTCGGCTCGTCTAATGAGCCGCCCTGCTCGGCTCGTGCTTGTGCTCATTTTTTGACGAGCCCGAGCGGCTCGTGGGTATGAACAGTACGAGCCGAGCGGTAGAGTCGACGAGCCGCTCGGCTTGATTACCACCTCTATTTCTGGCACGAGCAATGCCTTTTCACTATATTGATTGACTTACCTTTACAACACTTCCGACGACATACAAACAAGGAGTACCTATCCTTATGCAATGTTGAGTTTTACGGGACCTCAACACTACCCATACTATTGAGCTTTACCAGATCTCAATATGACCCACACAGTGACTTACTACAAGGAGCACCAATCCTTATACAATGTTGATCTTTAAGGGACTTCAATACGACCAACATTTTATCAAAGTGATTTTACAATGAAATATCATCTCTTGATAATTAATACAAACAAATTAAGTACTAAGAGAGGCTAACACTTCAATAAATAGTAATAAATGATAGCTCAAGTGTTAGATGAATTTTTTTGATGAATATGATAATTAGAAATTAGATTCAATTAATCAAATTGTTTCAATGAAAAGATGAAGAGATAAATTCAATGTAGGTTCAAAAATATTCTCAAGAAATATCTCAGTTTTAATGGATGATTGTAATAAATAAAGTATTAAGAGAGAAATGAGCAACTTTGATGAATGTGATGATTTTACAAGTTTAGTTCTATCAATCAAAGTTTCAATATGAAGAAGAAGAAGATTTTATGCAATGTAAGTGCAAAAGCCTTCTTCAAAAATATATATCTCTTTCAATGAATGATTTGTGATAAACTAAGCCTAAGAGAGAAATGAAAAACTTTGATGAGAGAAATGATTCAAAAAGTTTGATTCAACAATCAAAGTTTTTGTTATGAAGAAATAAATGAAATGAATGTAAAAATATAAGTTCAAAGAATATTTTTTAAATGAAAAACTTTGATGAGTAGATTTTCAAAAGTTAATTGATCAAAAGTTTTTCAAAGCTAAATGATTTGATAATAATAAATGAGATGAAAAATCAATATAATTTTGCTCAAAAACATCTCATTTGAATGCTCGTAAGTGTTGAAATGAATGACAAGTGAGTTGGTATTTATAGAAGTGAAAACACCAAACTTTCTGTCAAACTGGATGACCGGTCCGATTGACCGCCAATTTTCGGATGACCAATATAACCGTTTGTATAAGTCAGTCAAATATTGGACCATTGGAAAAGTCTGGTCGAACGCCAACGCCGTTGACTGTTGACTTTTCTTTTAAGAAATATGATTTAAGTTCAAGTACACTTTGAACGAAATCTTATTTTTGATAAAAAAAATATTTTATGTAAGTAATATGAAAATAATTCTTTGTGCACAAAATATTTTTTTGAGGTATAGTCATTCATTACTAAAGATCAGAGTGCTATACTTTTATTTATGATCTTGAAAGCCTAGTTTTTGATATTGCTTCGAAGTTTCTTTCATAGGCTCTTAAACTCTTGATCTTGTTCTTCTTCATGAGCCCAATTCGATAGTCTTGATTTTGATCTTTTAAGCTCTCGTCTCGAATGATGACTTGAATGCTTAACTCTCATTTTGATCCTCATTTCGAGTCCAATTTATGATGTATTGTTTTTGACAATGCTGGATGGATTTTAACATTGAGCTACCATCACTCAAAACCAATTGTTAGAAACAATATCAATCTTATTTGTTATTATCAAAACATCGAGTATGAAATCAATCATAGGTCAACACTAGTTACTAGTTAGCATGTTATTTCCAATAAACTCTCATATCATTTGTTTTTCCATGGTCAATTAAGTTCCCTATTGCAATTCTTTTCTTAAATTTTGTTTTTAATCACATCTTTTAATAAATATAAATTATTTATTTATTTTTTAACTACACACTCATAACTACAATTTCCTATTTAAAAGACCAATTTTATTGTGGTTGAATAACGAAAATTCTTGATCTTGTTCTTCTTCATCAGCCCAATTCGATAGTCTTGATTTTGATCTTTTAAGCTCTCCTCTCGAATGATTCGACTTGAATGCTTAACTCTTATTTTGATCTTCATTTCGAGTCCAATTTATAATGTGTTGATTTTGACAATGCTGGATGGATTTTAACATTGAGCTACTATCACTCAAAACCAATTGTTAGAAACAATATCAATCTTGTTTGTTATTATCAAAACATCGAGTATGAAATCAATCATATGTCAACACTAGTTACTAGTTAGCATGTTATTTCTGATAAACTCTCATATCATTTGTTTTTCCATGGTCAATTAAGCTCCCTATTGCAATTCTTTTCTTAAATTTTGTTTTTAATCACATCTTTTAATAAATATAAATTATTATTATTTTTTTTAACTACACACTCATAACTACAATTTCATATTTAAAAGACCAATTTTATTGTGGTTGAATAACGAAAATTTGCTTAGCGACATTCTTATAAAAAAAAAAAAAAATTGTTAGTTCACATTACATGAGCAAAATGTGATTGTAGGTATTTTTAGGTAACAAGAAAATTTTGTTGTCAACAATAAAATATTTTATTTAAGTTGACGTCAAAAAAATATAATTAACAACTAATTTCGTGATCGCTAATATACAATTTTGTCATTGCAAATACGCACATTTCATTAATTTGGAAGCTAAAGAGGAATCGGCAATAAGCAAATTTGATGATAGAGATCTCGATAATTAGCAAAAAGCTTAATAGAATGCTTATCAAGAAATGATTCATCTGAATGAGGGAGTTGATTCCAAAGATCACGGACCTTAAATTGAAACTCAGAAATAGATTGACAAGACTTCTAACACATCTGATAAAGCTTAGATTCTACCTAAAACTGGAGAGCAACATCGCTAGAACAATTGTATCGATTTGCTCAAAGATTTTAAGTGGACTTGGTATTTAGAAACCTAGAAAGAATACTCTGAATGGAAGGAACAAAAGTATCAATAAACCATTTGAATTCCTTCCCATTCTTCAAGGCGCTCATCAAACTCCTCGACGGGTTTATGTAAGGGTAGTTTTTCTTTGATAACAAATGCCACAATAAGCAATGAAATAATGTACATTTGCTGGGCCAAAACATTGTAGTTTGTGCCATCTAAAACAATTTCTATAGGCGAGCACTATCATTTCAAGAAGCCATAATAGAAAAATGATAATGCTGACCAAATTATCTGGTTGGGGGTAGGTGAGGGGTTACCGAAGATGTTGACTGCAGTGGTTGATGACAGTCGACGATGTCGGAACAAGACATTTTTTGCACCAAACAGGAGAAGAAAATAAAGTCATAATTTAACCAAGCAAAAACTCAAGAAAACTCTAATACCATGTTGAAACTAAGAAAAAGAAAGAAAAAAGAAGTTGCGAAAAAGAGAGAGTTAAGAAAGGAATTATGTATTATGTTATGTATTAAACTATACAAGAAACCATCATTTTGCAGGGAAAGAAAGCAAACTGAAAATGCCCAGATAACATGATATAAAACAAGATCTAAAAACAATCGTCAACTACGAAAAATAAATTTGCAAGAAATTAAAATAACACAAGCGATTTCTTTCGGCCTTAGCCCTGGAGGTTCAGGGACAACATCTAACGCCTACATCCCCACCAATAAATTGGATATTTGCTAGGTTACACTATATAGCCCAAAAAATGGCAACAAGATTATAGATAAGTTCTTCCAAAAGAAGAAATAAGTACACAACACTTATCTCTTTCTCAATAAATTGCATATCTACGAAGAATAGCTCAAGAAACTTCAACAAGCCTTTTGAAATTACAACTATGAGAATCCTCTCATTCTTATAGAAATCACTTAGAATATACAAACACCAGAGGCCCAAAAACATATCTCAATTTCGTATGGTTTTTCAAGAGAGAAGAAAACCACCGATCAAAACAAAACCTATTGAAAGGAAGAAGGAAACACTCTCTCAAGAAACTCAACAACCGGAAGATGAAAAGTGTCAAATGAAATGTCACTATGCAATCATATATCACTTCAACCAAAATGAAGGGCCAGGATATAGATACGTGTCGCCATCCTATAAAAACGTTCCAACTTAAAAAATCGTGTTTCAATAATGCAACTTTAGCCAAATTTTGGGTGCACATCACAGATTACCAGATCGAGCCTCAACACAAACATACAAAATATGGTCTTAATGATAATTATACCAATCATTCTCAGTTACAATTGTACACAAATCAACAAATGTGCAATTAACCCAATTTATGGGAATATAACCTAAAAAGGATTCAATTTCATTTTTTAAATCTTGCACGACATAAATCAAAATATGTCGATGACTTTGTTGATTTGAATAAAATCATCAATAACCAGGAGAGAAGCCAGAATTATTATTTAGTGCGGGTACAATTCTTTTGATGTGTTCTTATCCTTTACGTGCTCTAATAATTCTTTCTGGATTACTATCTTTATAACAAACATGGCCGTGCCTGCTTTGATTCTCCACTTTTTAAAAGCCACGATTTTGTGTGGAGATATCATGTCACTTCCGTCAACTACTTCCTATAAATCTTGCCTTCGAAGATAAAACTATATGCAAGTTTGTCATTTAGTATAATTTTTGTTATTGAGCTTTTTCATTATGTCTACCACTTGTAGGTTGTTCATCTTGACTTAATTTACCTCTTCATAATCAAGTAAACTTTATGGAAGCTTCAAAATCTCCCATTGTACACGAGCTCCAAAAGCTCAAAAATTCGTCTATGATTGATGGTGGAGGTAAATTAGTCAAAAGTAGTGGTAATGAAGTATATAAATCCTAGCACCAACACCTTCAAGATTTTACTTCAATGTTGATGGTTGTTTTCACTTCTACAGTTGTTGCTTTCAAGTATGTGGGTGCCGAGAATTTAAAGGAAATGTGCCATAGTTTAGTGTAAGCATGTATAATACTTTTTTTCTGTATTTTACAAACAAAAAGAAAAGATTATCATATTTTTTTAAAAAGAACATGAGTTGTTCTTAATAAATTGAAAAAAGAGTAATAATACTCACTAACTAAAAGACGTAAAAAAATAAAAGTAAAATATAAAATAAATAAATAAATGGGCACGATAAACTGGGTAGGGGACCTGTCCCATCCTGTCTCGATCTTGTCTTGTCCTGCTTTAACTAGGTATGGAGTAAGGGAAGGTAACAAAAATATCTGATGGAGTGAAAGTGAGAATGATTGACCTATCTCATACTTGTCATCCCTATACTCGTGTTATCTCAATGGATGCAACTTGTTAATGACTAATCATTTGGAGACTTATATCATCTTTGGTAGAGATTAAAATCTACACTTTAATTTAGCTCAAAGTCAAAACTAATTTTAATCGCATATTTTATGGAACACATGACTTTTCAACAACACATTCCATCTTTTATCAAAATCTACTAAAAATCTGATTTTGATTCCTATCAAATAGGAACTTATTATATTTTCTCACTTGAGATTTGTTTCAATATAGACTTACTATTCTATAAAATGGAGATTTAATATTGTAGCTTGAATATGTGCTATAGGTAGGATTTTAGTAGACCATGTTACTCCAGTGATGCCCCATAGATGACTAGGGCTATGGCAAAATCCCTAGAGATATGGCAAAATACCCTGTCTCCCGTCCCACTCCGTTGGGGATCATGTATGGGTGGAAAACCTGTCAAAGTACACCATCTTTGTCTCGCACTATTGTCATCCTTAATGTGCTTCTAGGTTAGTTTTATATTTGGCACACGTGACTCATTATTTGAAACAGAGACGCAAGAAATAGTTATCAATTACAAATCGCAGTAGCACACTTAGTAGTATATGATTTTTTCAGGTTTCAATCACAATCAAGGAACACGTAGAGCAAACATAGATAAATAACACAATATCAGAGATCACAAGTCTATATTTCAGAGATTTGTCCTACAAAATTATCCGATACACACCCGTACTGAATTTATCTCTAATTTCCAAGGCCTCATTTAAGCCTTTGGACAAAGATTAATCTCCAGGGGGTTTAGTGTGTGGTAAATCAGAAGAAAACTCAAGAAACCCTAATTTTTGAAAAAAAAAAAACCTTTACAAAAAATCAAAGGTATCTCACTTAGCAAGTTTATAAAATCTCGATGTCTTTATGTTTTGCTTAAAAGCAGTTCCAAAAAATCTTAGATTTGCAATAGATCTATCTCTTTCTGCAAAGATCCAGGTATCTGGTTCTCAGTTTTTGCTCTGATACCACTGAAAAAGCCCTGAAGAAGCTAGGAAAAAGAGAGAGTTTGTAGAAAGGAATTATGTATTCTCTTGTGTATTAAACTATACTAGAAACCATAATTCTACAGGGAAAGAAAGAAAACTAAAAAAGCTCAGATAGCACGATATTTAAACAAGATCTAAAAACAATCATCAACTACAAAAATTAAACTTACAAGAAATTAAAAGAGTACAAACGATTTCTTTGGACCTTAGCTCCGGAGGTTTGACTACGACATCTAACACCTACATCCCCGTTGAGCATCCAATAAATTCAATATTTGCTAGATTTCACTATATAGACCAAAAATTGAAACAATATTATAGATAAGTTCTTCCAACACAAGAAATTAGTACAAAACACTTACCTTTTTCTCAATAAACTGCAGATCTACGAAGAATCACTCAAGAAACTTCAACAAGCCTTCTAAAACTACAACTATGAGAATCCTTTCATTCTCAAAATATACCGACATCAGAGGCCAAAAAATAGATCTTAGTTTCATATGGTTTTTCAAGAGAGAAGAAAACCACAGATCAAAATCCTAACTATTGAAAGGAAGAAAGAAACTCGCTCAAGAAACTCAACAGTCGGAAGATGAAAAGTGTCAAATGAAATGTCACTGTTCACGTATATATCACTACAACAGAATTACCAAAATGAAGGGCCAGGATATGGACACGTGTAGCCATCCTATAAAAACATTCCAACTTAAAAAATCATGTTTCAATAATACACGCCTTTAGCCAAATTTTGGGAGCACATCACAGATCACTGGTTTGAGCCTCAACACAAACATACAATATATGGTCTTAATGATAATTGTACCAATCATTCTTAGTTACGATTGTACACAAATCAATAAATGTGAAATTAACCCAATTTATGGGAATATAACCTAACAAAGATTCAATTTCATATTAAATCTCGCACGACATAAATCAAAATATGTCGATGACTTTGTTGATTTGAATAAAATCATCAACAACCATGAGAGAAGCCATGATTATTATTCAGTGCGGGTACAATTCTTTTGATGTATTCTTATCCCCTACGTGCTCTAATAATTCTTTCTCGATTACTGTCTTTATAACAAACATGGCCGTGCCCGCTTTGATTCTCCACTTTTTAAGAGCCACGATTTTGTGTGGAGATATCATGTCACTTCCGTCAACTACTTCCTACAGATCTTGCCTTCGAAGATAAAACTATATGCAAGTTTGTCATTTAGTATAATTTTTTGTTCTTGAGGTTTTCCATTACGTCTACCACTAGTAGGTCATTCATCTTGACTTAATTTACCTCTTCATATATATCGAAGTTTCTGGATCTCCCTTTGTTCATGAACTCTAATATCAAATTGTTGAATTTAAATATTAAAGACACAATTTAATGAATGAAAATTTGTGTAATACACACACCCACCCACTTAGCAAAGTCGGTGAATTGGGCTTTTTAAGTTTTAGATGAATCTATCAAGGAAGGTAGAGGTAAATTAGTCAAAAGCAATGGTAATGAAGTATATAAATCCTAGCACCAGCACCATCAAGATTATTCTTCAATGCTGATGATTTTTGCGCTTCTTTCAATTTTTGCTTTCCATATGTGGGCACCGAGAATTTAAAGGAAATGTGCCATAGTTCAGTCTAAGCATGTATAATATTTATTTATGTATTTTATAAGTAAAAAAACAAGAATAAACTTGATTTGATATTGATATATATTTTTTATTTATAATATTACTGTAGAATAAGCTTTTTTTCCTCTTTCATTATTTTATGCAGGTGCTTGAGATGAAGGTACCCATGTAGAGATGACAAAAAAGTTCGTTCAACCTAATACCAGTGGAAACCCACCTCTAATGGGGCGGAGATTACCTGCCTATTCAGGTAAACGAGATGGCACGAGGACGGGGTTCGTTCCCCCAAAGTGGGTATGGGGCAAGTACGGGAAAAATGGTCCCCGTCCCATTTAAAGTTAATTTCAAATTTAATTTTTTTATCAAACAAAAAGAAAAAATTTATCATAATTTTTAAAAAGAACATGAGTTCTTAATAAATTAGGAAAAAGTAATAATACCCACTAACTGAAAACGTAAAAAATAAAATAAATAAATAAATGGACGCAATAAACTGGGTAGGGGACCTACCCCATCCCGGCTTGCTTTAACCGGGTATGGGGTGGGAGAATGTGACAAAAAATATCCACCCATCCCATACTAGTTCTATTGTCAACCCTATACACATGTTATCTCAACGGATGCAACTTCTCAATGGTTAATCATTTGGAGACTTAGATCATGTTCAAAACTAATTTTAATCACATATTTTATGGACCACTATCTTTTCAACCACATATTTCATCAAATTTTATCAAAATCTACTAAAAATCTAATTTTAATTATCAAACTGGAACTTATTATATTTTCTCACTTGAGATTTGTTGCAATATAGACTTACTATTCTATAGAATGGAGATTTAATATTGCAGCTTGAATATGTGCTATAGGTAGGATTTTACTAGACCCTATCACTCGAGTGGTGCCCCTTAGACGGTCAGGGCCACATATATGTGCTATATGTATGATTTTACTAGACTAGTCATTCCAGTAATGTCTCCCATGTGCCCTTGGCCTTAGGTCAAAATCCATAGAGATATGGCAAAATACCCTATCTCTCATCCAACTCCATTGGGAATCATGTATGGTCACATAATATGTCAAAGTGCATTCTCTGTGCCTCGCTGGCACCCGTGGGTCTCATTATTTGAAATTTTAATTTTTGAAATTTTTTTTTTGGAGAAAGTATGGTTGAAAAAAAATGAAAAACTTTCGATTTATGTAATATTATTTTATTGAAAAATGTGTGATTGATAAGAAGAGTGAGTAAAATGAATTATAACTTAAAAATGAATTATAACTTAAATGGAGATAACAAGGGGGCTTGTTGGCTTCATCTTTTCACTTATCATCTTTGCGATCTGTCGGTATTGACATCTTGTGAGCATGCTGGTAAGGTGTCGTCCATATAAGTTAGTAACTTATGGAGTTGGAGCTTTTTTCTATGAGCTTGTTGGCAACCACATACTGGTTTCGATCAAAAATCGTTAATGAGAAGTCGTAAGTATTGTCAACAAAAATATATTCTTTCTGTATTTTATTCTTATTAGTCAAATAAACAATATTTTCCTTATTTGATACAGTCAAAAAAGTTCAATATCTTTTTAATTTTTCTTTATAATACTTTAAATATTGTTTTCCTTTTGATCTAATATTCCATTACTATTCAAAGTTATTAATTGACAGAATTTTCGTTAGTAAACTTAATTTATTAAGCTAGTTATATTTTTAATGTTAAGAACTAAAAAGCTTTAATGCGTATTTAAATAGTGGCTGATACTTAAAAATAATATTTGTGAAAATTACCTCAAACCCTAAATGTTTGATGGCCTTATCACTCTCTTTAGACACTGGCCGCATATAACAATGGTGGATAGTCAATTAGTCATCACTCCCACAAACACCCTCCTTCTCCCCATTTTGCAAGATATTTTCTGCCACTATTGCAGACACCTTCCCTCTCAAAAAAAATTATAATATTATATTAATTTACTTAAATAGACATATATTAAATTTTAATTTCCCATACTTGCCCCGAAGTGGGTGCGGGGCAAGTACGGGAAAAATGGTCCCCGTCCCATTTAAAGTTAATCTTCCATTTAATTTTTTTATCAAACAAAAGGAAAATATTTATCATAATTTTTAAAAAGAACATGAGTTCTTAATAAATTGAAAAAAGTAATAATACTCACTAACTAAAAATGTAAAAAAAAAAGAAAGTTAAATATAAAACAAACAAATAAATGGGCACGATAAACTAGGTAGGGACCTACCCTATCCCATCCAATCCCATCTCGTCCCGCTTTGACCAGGTATGAAGTGGAAGAATGCGACAAAAATATCCGGTGGGGTGATAGTGGGGATGGTCGATTTATCCCATACTAGTTATGTTATCATCCCTATACCCATATTATCTCAGTGGATGCAACTTGTTAATGACAAATCATTTGGAGACTTAGATCTTGTTCAACACTAATTTTGAACCACACATTTTATGGAATACATAACTTTTCAACCATATATTTCATCAACTTACATCAAAATCTACTAAAAATCTGATTTTGATTCTTATCAAACAGGAGCTTATTATATTTTCTCACTTGTGATTTGTTGCAATATAGATTTACTATTCTTTAAAATGGAGATTTAATATAGCAGCTTGAATATGTGCTATATGTAGGATTTTACTACTCTAGTGACGCTAACTAGATGACCAAAGCCACATATATGTGCCTCTGGCCTTTTGGCAAAATCCCTAGAGATATGGCAAAATACCGTATCTCCCATCCTACTCCATTGGGAATTGTGTATGGGCAAAGAACACGTCAAAGTGTAGTCTCTGCCTTGTACTATTGTCATCCTTAATGTGCTTGTAGGTTAGTTTTCTATTTGGCACCCGTGGCTCTCCTTATTTGAAATTATAATTTTTGAAATAATGTTTCTTTTTTTGGAGAATGTGTTGTTGAAAACGAATGAAATTTTTTCGATTTACGTATAATATTATTTTATTGGGAAATGTGTGATTGATAAGAAGAAAGAGAAAAATGAATTATAATTTAAGTGGGGATCAAAGAGGGGCTTGTGAGCTTCATCTTCTCACTTTCCATCTTCATGATCCATTGGTATTTACATCTTGTGAGCATGCCAGTAAGGTGTCGTCTATATAAGTTAGTCATCTATGGAGTTTGAGCTTTTTTCTTTGATCTTGTTGGCAACCACCAACTGTTTTCAATCAAAAATCGTTGACGAGAAGTTGTAAGTATTGTCAACAAAAACTTATTCTTTCTGTTTTATTAGTCAAATAAACAATATTTTCCTTATTTGATATAGTGGAAAAAGTTGAGGTATCTTTTTATTTTTTCTTTATAATACTTTAAATATTGTTTTCCTTTTGATCTAATATTCCATTACTATTTAAAGTTATACATTGACAGAATGTTTGTTAGTAAACTAAATTTATTAAGCTAGTTATATTTTTAATGTTAAGAACTAAAAAGCAATAAGTGATCTTAATTTTCTAATGCATATTTAAATAGTGTCTGATATTTAAAAATAATATTTGTGAAAATTACCTCAAACCTACATGTTTGATGGCCCTATCCCCCAAGATATTTTCTATCACCATTGGTCCATTGCAGACACCTCTCTCTCTCTCTCTCTCTCTCTCTCTCTCTCTCTCTCTCTCTCTCTCTCTCTATATATATATATATATATATATATATATATAATACGACATTCTCTCTTTAAAATAAAATATATTTAATTATGTATATTATTTATTTCATTAATTTAGAAGGAAAGTGTAACAAACTCTTTGATTTAGGAGAGAATATTTTTAAACATCTTTCATTATTTATACAATAACCTATTTGAAAAAAATAAATAAAAAAAATCACTCTAAATTCATCCACTAATATTTTCCCATTTAATAAAGTTGAATTTGTATCTTTAGATCTATGTATTTATGTATTTTTTCCCATTTAATTAGGGAGTTGTTATTAACCTCCACCACATTAAAAAAATTATAATATTATATTAATATTATATTAATTTACTTAAATAGACATATATTAAATTAAATAAAATATATCACTCTAAAAATATATATTTTCATTATTCTTGCAAGATCAACTTGTAAAACATTCCACCTGCCTTTCATTATCACATGGTTGACTTGAAATTGCACGCTTAGCATTGGTGGAAGCAACCATCATTGAACAAATCAATAGCTCCAAATCTGCTATTACAGTTTTCGTTAATATTTTTTTTCCCCCTTTTTTGGTTCATCCCTTTAATTATTATTTGCATTGTTTAATAATAATAATAAGTTTTTTTAAAATATTCAACAATTTATTTTTATTTTAAAAAAACAAATTAAAAGTTTGAAAAACATATTCTAGTGGAATCCTCCACTCAACATAGCACAGGTTGATTATTAGTGGAATGGATGCACTAATAATCTGCTTGCTATTAGTGCATCCATTCCACTAATAATCTAATATACTGAATAGGAAGTCCCAATTATGCAAAAGCAAAATCATTAGCATGTTCAAGAAACTATTTAAACATGAGATATTTTTTATTTTAAAGTGTCAACCCTTGAAATTATACCCCAAATTTTTTTTAAATTAGCATTTTAATTTAGAGAGTAATTATGGCTCTTCAAATTTGGAGAGTCAAACATTCTCTCTATAATAAAATAAATTCAAAGTATTTCAATTGAAGAGAAGTTAGAAAAAATAAAAAATAAGAAAAAATAATAAATATTTTTTGAAGTAGTAAAATTATATTTTACATTGTGTCACTTGAAAACACATTACTAGACAATTTTTTAAACAAAAAACACACGGCTCACAATTTTTTGAACTTCAATGAAATGTAAACTACGTTGTCAATCAAATAATGTGCACTTAGCATTAGACTATTTTAGATTACCAACATTGGTGATGTGTCTCAGTTATGCGGAATGCACTCTTAAATCGGAACAAAGGGAACCATCCTTCCATTTATTTATTTATGTAGACAGTAGTCAACAAGACAAGACAAAAAAATGTGGTGGTAGTTACTAGTTAGCATGTTATTTCCAATAAACTCTCATCATTTGTTTTTCCATGGTCAATTAAGCTCCCTATTGCAAATTTTTTGTTCTTAAATTATAATTTTGTTAAATTTTGTTTTTAATCACTTCTTTTAATAACTATAAATTAGTTATTTATGTGTTAACTACACACTCATATCTACAATTTCCTATTTAAAAGACCAATTTTATTGTGGTTGAATATAATTAATAAAAAAATATTTTTTTGTTCATTGCATCGTCATAAAACGCTAGTCTTTAAGTGTATTTAACTATAAAACGTACTGTTTGCAGATGAATATTTCCATTTAGCAGATGAAAATTTGCTTAGCGACATTCTTAAAAAAAAAAAAAAAAAATAAATAAATAAAAAAAATATTGTTAATTCATTTTATAGGAGCAAAATGTAATTGTAGATTTTTTAGGAACAAATAATTTTTGTTGTCAACAATAAAATATTTTATTTAAGTTTACCTCAAAAAAATATAATTAACAACTAATTTTGTGGTCACTAATATACAATTTTCTCATTAAATTTCATTTCTTTTGTCATTGCAAATACATACATTTCATTAATTTAGAAACTAAAGAGGAATCAGCAATAAGCAAAGTCGATGAACCAGCGAAGTATGAGATAGACCTGGTTGATGACCTCCTTAAGGTTAGTTGCGGTAAGAGAAGATAGTGAGGCACGTGAGAGGAGTCAAAAGTCGACGAACTGGTCAAGGCGGCTTTAGTAATAGGCCTAGCCTTTTGTCTTTTTCTTCGGACAATCAGATATGCGGTGACCTTTTTCCTTATAATAGTGGCACTTTTCGAAGAACGAATGTGATTTAGAGAAAGCAGTCGTCGTATCAGTAGATCCATGAAAATGAGCTTTGTGAAAGCAACCTCAAGCGTAGGCATAGGAGAGCAATGAAGTAAAGAAGCCCTATTATGCTCAAAATCATATTGAACATTCACCATAAAATGAATAAATTGACAGAGATCTCCATAATCAGTAAAAAGCTTAATAGATTGATTATTAGAAAATGATGAATCTGAATGAGGGAGTTGATTCCAAAGATCACACACCTTAAAGTGAAAATCAGTAATAAATTGACAAGGCTTCTAACGCATCTGATAAAGCTTAGATTCTAACTAAAACTGGAGAGCAACATCGCTAGAGCAATTGTATCGATTTGCTCAAAGATTCTAAGCAGGCTTGGCATTCAGAAACTTAGAAAGAAGATTCTGAATGGAAGGAACAAAAGTATTAATAAACCATTTTAATTCCTTCCCATTCTTCAAGGCGCTCATCAAACTCAACGGGTTTCTTTTCAATTTGTGTAGGGGGTAGTTTTTCTTTGATAACAAAATACCACAATAACCAATGAAATATTGTACATTTGTTGGGCCAAAAACATTGTAGTTTGTGCCATCCAAAACAATTTGTGGAGGTGAGCACTATCATTTAAAGAAGCCATAATAGAAAAATGATAATGCGGACCAAATTATCTGGTTGGGGTAAGTGAGAGGTTACCGAAGATGTCGATGAAAGTGGTTGATGAAGGTCGATGTTGTCGGAACGGGACATTCATCGCACCGAACATGAGAAGAAAATAAAGTCAAAATTTAACCAAGCCAGAACTCAAGAAAACTCTGATACCATGTTGAAACTAACAAAAAAGAAAGAATAAAAGAAGTTTTTAGAAAGGAATTATGTATTCTGTTGTGTATTAAACTATACAAGAAACCATCATTCTATGTGGAAAGAAAGCAAACTGAAAAGGCCTAGATCACACGATATTAAAACAAGATTTAAAAACACTCATCAACTACGAAAAATAGACTTGCAGGAAATTAAAAGAACACAAGTGATTTCTTTCTGGAGGTTCGACGACCACATCTAACCCTACATCCCCAATGAGAATCCAATGATTGGATGTTTCCTCAATTGCACTATATAGCCCAAAAATGGCAACAAGATTACAGATAAGTTCTTCCAACACAAAAAAGTGTTAAATCTTTTGTACCATTGTCTTTGAGCTTTGTTTTAACCCATATGAGGATTTCTTTAACAAACAAATAACAATTTTAGAATCCCCTTTAATAAAACCAACAGGTTGCCTCATATAAATTTTCTCATCTAAATCCCCATAGAGAAAGGCAGTTTTAACATCAAACAGATCAAGCTGCCACTTAAATTGAACAACGAGCAAAAATATAGCTGATAGTGACATATTTAACTACAAGGGAGAAAATTTCAGCATAGTCAACACCTTCCTTTTGTGTGAACCCTTTAACTATAAGTCTAGCTTTATATCTAATACTTTTACTTTTCCTCTTGCCATTTTTTTTATTTTGTATATCCACTTACAATCAATTAGTTTATGACCTCTACATCTTTCAACCAATTCCCAAGTTTTATTTTTTAAAAGCGAAGATATTTCATCTTCAATGACAGCTTTCCAGGTTTTGGCATTTTTGCAGTTAATAGTATCATCATAAGAGTGAGGCTCGTTTTCAAATTGATTTTGATAAATAAATAGTGAAAGCATATAATATGTCTTCTTTCCCTATCTCTCGTGAGTTAATATTCATCAATGGGATGAGTTGCATGATCACATTGATTAAAAAAATTAGTTTCTTTATTGTTTTCATTTTCAGTTACGCTAAAATTTTCATCAAGATCAAATTGATCTACCACATGTTTAGGAGTTTCTCTTTCATTTTGAGAGGTTTCCACCTCAATTTGAACATCTTTCTTTGTCATGTTATTTTCTTTTCCTTCTAGACATCACATAATGTGATGTGATCTAGACAAGGCTTCAAACGAGCAAAGAATCGAAGTGCATTGAGGAGGAGTCAAGGTTGAGCTCAGGAAGGAGCCGGGGTTGGAATCAAGCCAAAGAAGCCACACAATCAAGTGATCGAGCCAAAAGGTTCACCGGGACGAAGTTGACGAGCCAATGGACAAGTTCCATGTTGGGGTCGAGGGCTGGAATGAGTTCGAAGGCGACGGAATCGAAGGCCAAAGCAAGGGAGTAAAAGGGAGAACCATGCGGTTGCATGGTTCCCCAAGCCATGCGGCTGCATGGCCACCTCCAGGACACAAAAAGGGAAAAAATTAATTGCCCATGCGACCGTATGGGAAATAATCATGCGGCCACATAGGCCAAACTTTTGGCTAGAATTTTCAATTGTCGTAAGTTTCCTAGTTTGACTCAATTACCATCTTTTAGTATCTTTTAACACATTTGGACTCTAATTTCGTGCATTTTAGGGTTTTTCATGCTTTCATATAAATATGATTTCCTTTTTACATTGTAAAAGAAGACTTTTATTATTTGGAGAGATTAAATACAATTTGTGAGTTTTTTCCTCCATATTCTTGGTGGCTTAAACTTATAATCTTGAATTTATCAAAATGTTTCTTAATCATTTTGTGACGTTCCCACTTCACGGTTCTTGTTCCGAGTAATCAACGAGTCAGATTTCTAGCTTTCTTGAGTTGCTTCCATCTTGTTCGTGGGTTGTTGCATTTTTTATCTCGCAAGTGTACAATATCGTAACAAGTAATATAGTGGACATTTGAGTCTGGATTATCGTTCCCCACGAAGACTATTCTTTAAGTCTTAATCTACTTTTCTAATTTCTATTTGACAAAAGCAAGTAAATATTTATGATGATTGTGATTATTTTCACTAACTATTTTTTTAAAAAAATAATTGCAAAGAACGGATAATTGAAGAAACAAATATGTGATGAATATTAGGGCAAAATAATTTCATTTATTGATCACCTTTATTCTTAATTCAAGATTCATAACCTAATGTAGTGTTCGATCGAATTCTTCTATTATATTCAATTTATCCATCTCGAGTTCTCATTGAACCTATTTAATTAATTCAATTCCATATATCTATGGGAATCAATTTTAGTTAAACGAGATTCTAAAAATTCATATTATGACCGCAATAATTAGTATATGTATCTCTACACGTTATACTAATTTATCGAATTTTATTATATGGTCTAAATCTCAAACTCACTTCTCGATTTGTAAGAGACTCACATAATCATCAAATTATTAATCATGTAATTTAATGCAACAAACTCATAATAAAACCAACACATATATAAATAAAACACATAAATCTTGAATATAAAAATAAAGGATCACAAGTCGATTAGATTGTTTTCCTAATATAAAAATTAGTTATTCATGCTGGAAGAATAAAAACAAGAAAAAGTGGAAATATATCAGCAAAAATTGACGGAACATGAAACTTCTGGTGTTTGCTTCTTTTCTCTCTTTTTCTTTTCCTTTTTTCTTTTTTCTTTCCCACTTTCTTTGTCTTTCCTGTGTTTTTGTCCTATTGTTTGACTTTCTTCCCTTCTTCTTCTTCTTCTTCTCTCTCTCTTTTCTTTTCTTCTTTCTGCTTTTTTCCTTTCATGCAGCAGTTTTTCTCTTCTTTTTTTGGTCCACGTTTAAATATATTTAGGTTTAATTTGGGTCTTCAATTAAATTTTCTAATGCAAGTCCATTTCGGCCCATTTAACTACAACCCATCTAATATATTATTTCTCTCCAAGGAATTCATCTTTGAATCTTGTCATTTTTCTCCACATTTGCAATTTTTTCTTCAATTATTCATTAAATATAAAGTTTACTTACAAAACACAGTATAACACAAATTGGGTAAAATATAATGATTTAGGGCCACAAATAAGCTGTTTCCCTATATCCTTTTTCACTTTTAACTCAGTCTATAACCTCTTACATTTTCACCATAACCTACGAAAACACATTTAAATGATCTAGGTTATAGTTTACCAATATTTTGATGAGCATAAGCATAACAACCAAACACTTTCAAACGTGAGTAGTTAACAGGACTTTTAGACCAAACTGATTCAGGAACATCAAGATTCAAAGCACTAGTAGTGGTTCCATTAACAAGATATGCAGTCATTTTTACAACTTCCCCCCAAAAATAGTGTAGGTAAACTCGAACTTAAAAACATGCGTCTTACATTGTTCAGTAAAGTTTTATCCATTCTTTCAGCTATTCCATTTTGTTGAGGTGTATAAGTAATAATTCTATGTCTTATTATACCATGCTTCTTACAAAAATTGTTGAATCCATAGTTGCAAAATTTCAAACCATTGTCATTTCGTAGAATTTTTATCTTATGACCAATTTAGTTTTCAAATTGTGTTTTCCAATATTTGAAAACTGAAAAAGTTTCATCTTTTGATTTTAATAAGAAAATCCATATTTTCTTAGAGAAATCATTAATGATCAGAAGATAATATCTATAACTAGTTAAGGTACACACAGTAGCAAGACCCCATAGATCATCATGCAAATATTCAAGTATTTGATTGGATTTAAGAATTCCACATAACAAATGTAACTTTACTTGCTTGCGTATTACACATTGTTCACAAGAACCAATATCACCAAGATTTTGATTTCCAAACTCTTTTATTTTCTTGCTAATGTGGCCAAGTCTTTCATGCGATAACTTTGCCAAAGTAAAATTTTCAGTCAAACCAGTTGCAATCAAACTAAGTAAATGTTTAGCTTTTAAAAAATAGAGACTCTTATGGGTGCTAATAATCAAATCAGTGCCCCTAAGAATCTTAATGCGTCCTTGACCCAATTTTATGTCAAACTCCATGTCATCTAACGTGCCTAGAAACACAAGATTTCTCTCTAAATCAGGAACATATCTCATTTCTTTTAGAAATAAAATATTACCATTTTCAAGTAATAGTTTTACAGTTCCTATTCCATTAACTTTACATGTTATGTTGTTTCCCATTATTAACTTGCCCTTCCATTGTTTTTTCAAGTTCAAGAAAAATAATTTTTATTTGGGCACATACGGAAAGAATAGCCTGAATCAAGTATACATTCATCACTTAGCTTCTTTTCAATGTTAACAAAAACCAACACATCTTGAAGCTTTACTTTGTTACAGACTAGGGCAACATTCCCAACATCAAATTTCTTTTCTCTTGATTCATTTTTCTTCTTATAACATTTTTTGATAAAATGACCCAATTTTCCATAATAATAACATTTCTTGTCTTTTGCCTTATTCTTGGATTTATTCTTATCACTCCACTTATTCTTGTTCTCATTTAAAGTTTTTGAGTGATAATTAGGTTTACTAAATAATTTTCATTTTGCGAATAGATTGTCTCCACTATGACTTTCTTTTGATTCAGATTTAATCTTGCCTTATTTCTTAGTTCACTAATGATTTCATCAATAATAATCTCTGCCTACCATATTATAGAACAATCTTAATATCTCTATATCTCCACTAATGGAATTTAATGGAACTACTAACAGTTGATCTTTTGAAAGTTTTTATTATAGTTGGCTAAGTTTTCGGTAATTTTTCTAAACCTAATCAAGTTATTGTCCAAGTCAACTAAAGGATCCACTTTAAAAAAGAAATGTTTTAACAAATAGCACTTGCTTGGACTAGTTTTAGTCACATATTTAGCATGAAGTTTAGTCCATAGTTCAGAAGTAGTTTTGGTTTCACCAATTGTTCTTATCACATTATTAGATAAGTGTAAGAAAATGGTACTCCAGGCAACCTCTTCAAGTTCAGTTTTCTTTGCAGGGAGTAAGTCCACATGCCAACTGTCATCTAGAACCCTAATATATCTCATTTGTATTAAGATTGCTTTCATTTTTGACTCCACATATTAAAATCACCATTTTCATCAAATTGTATAGCTTCAAACTTAGCAGAGGCCATTTTACAGTTAAAAGATACACAAATAGAAGTCGAGAATTGATATGGCACAAATAGAGACTCAAGAAATAGTACACTCAGTAGTACAATATTATTGAAGTCTCAATCACAATCAGGGAACACATAGAGCAAACACAGATAAAGAACACAATATTAGATATCACAAGTCTATGTTTCAGAGATTTGTCCTACAAAATTATCTAGATACACACCTGTACCAGATTTATCTCAGATTTTCAAGGTCTCAATTGAGCTTTTCAACAAAGACTTATCCCCAGGGGGTTTCAGTGTATGGTCAATCAAAAGGAAAATCAAGAAACCCTAATCTTTGGAAAAAAAAAACTTGACAAAATATTAAAGAGATCTCACCTAGCAAGTGATAAGTGCATTTTTGTGCACTTATTCGGGGCCATTTTACTAACCTTTTGTGTCGTTTTATTACTGCATTTTACTTAACTTAAGTTATTTTTATCTTCTTTCAGTTTTGGACCTGTTTCTAAACAATTGAGAAAAAAAGGATAAATCGGTCAATTGATGGAAGTTTGGGGGACCAACAAGCATTTGGGTAAGAGTGGAAGCATTAAAATTGAAGTAATTTGATGAGGAGGACCAAGATAAAAGAAAGAATGAAGAAAATGAGCGAAAAAAGAAAGTTTTGAAAATTTAGGCTGGGCAACCTTGGGAGGTCACCCAGGCATAATTAATGGAAGGTTGCACAATCATAAAGTTTTCAACAGAAGCCAAAATATTGGCCTGGGCGAGCGCCCTAATTTGGCCTGGGCATTTCCGAGAAAAAGTTATGGTTTCCTAATTTGACTCAAACTCCTATGGAAACAAATATTGGGAGGTATTTTAAAATCCTAAGGCCGGTCAAAAAGAAGGGAGAGACATTACAACACAAAGAGAACCCTAGAATACATCAAGAAGGAGGATTTGGGGCAAAGATCCCAAGAAGAACTAGAAGAATTCTCAGATTTTTCAAGAAAATTATGATTTTGGTGATGTCTTCTTTCACTTTAATTTTGTATTTTCTCATTTTCTCTATGTTAGGCTAGATCTATTGGTGCTAGGAGATCGATGAACTTTGCTATGTAAACTTGGATTTTAGTTTTACAATTATTGGCAATTAAAACATGTTTTGAGGTTTGAATGACTTTTATTGACTTATTTGTTTCCACAATTATTATGCATACGACTGCGTGAGTGTGGTGATCTATTTCATGCATTCGAGAGACGGAAAATAGACTTGACGAGGTATTAGTCATCGTAAGGTCCGATAGGGGATAGAGATATATCTCTATACTTTGCGTAAATCTTTAAGTGATCATAAAAATACATGCATCCTTGTGAATTTACATTCGTCATAGAGATATAGTCGGGTGGTTTACATGAATAGGTCCAGTAATTTTCGAGAGAGATTGTTGGATAGGTTAGGATCATTGATTTTTCAAACTATCAAGCATGTTGTCGATATTGTAGAACTAGCTTCTAAGGTGAACATTGCATGGGGATTCGTGATCCTAGTACTCGTTTGTTATTCTTAAGAAAAATCGAAATTGCATTCGAACATTTAATTGCATTTAGTTGGTAAATTTTAGTTGAGTTGCATAGTTTAGTTAAGTTACAAATCCTCACCGTCATCTTAATTTCTATAGATTCGGTTAAGGTTTTAGTAATTAAAATCAAATTAATTCAATCCCTGTGGGAACGATATTCTGAATTCTCTATTCCAATTTATTACTTATTATGAACAATACACTTGCAGTGATTTAAAACGAATAAATATTTTTGTGAATAAGTTTTTGGCGCTACTGCCGGGGATTGAGTACTTATTTTTTTAGCTCTCTCTATGATAGGAAGAGTACTTGGTGCATTACCGAACAACACAGAAGTAAATCCTAGGGAGCATGTTCAAGCCATTACTACACGAAATGGAGTTCAGCTACTTGAGATACATGTCAAGAGACTGGGTGCAAATACAGAACAAGTGGAATCCTCTGAAGAAGAGAGTGAGAAGCAAGTTGACAAAACCAAGAAGATGTCAGTAAAAGAAAGTCCAACAATGTCACATCGAATGCCAGATAATTCGGTCAATCCTTATGAGCTACCCATTCCATTCCCACAACGATTGAGAAAGCATAAATGAGAGCAACAATACAAGAAATTTCTCGAAATCTTCACGAAACTCCATATAAATATCTCATTTGCGGAAGCACTGTTCAAAATGCCTGGTTACGCCAAATTCCTAAAAGACATTATTTCCAAAAAAGAAAGCTAGATGACCATGAGACAGTGATGCTAACAGAGGAGTGCAATGCCATAATTCAGAAAATACTCCCACCAAAACTGAAAGACCCAGGGAGTTTTACTATACCTTGCACTATTGGTGAATGCTACTTTGATAAAGCTCTTTGTAATCTTGGTGCAAGTATTAATCTAATGCCTCTATTTGTTTTCAGAAAACTCAGACTAGGCGAAGCCAAAGCAACTATGGTGACACTGCAATTAGTTGATTGATCATTGGCATTGAGGAGGATAATTGAGGACGTGCTAATCAAGGTGGACAAATTCATTTTCCCAACCGATTTCCTCATTCTGGATATGTAGGAAGACAAGAATATCTCACTTATCTTGGGCAGACCATTCCTAGCTACCAGCAAAGCCCTAATAATGTTCAAAAGGGGCAGTTAAATTTGAGACTAGCGCTGGATGGGAAGCAACCCATCATTTCTACCATTTTATTCATTTTGCCTTATGCATTCGATTGGTAATTTCTTTTTCAATTTTTTTTATAATTTTTAATAAGATTACTTTTTCATTGTCTCTACAGGTAATAAAAGAATTTATGCATAGTCCACACTTCTTTTTCCTCCATCATCTTCACCTTCGCATCCCCATCGATTAGGGGAGTATTCCTCACCCGTTGTTCTTTATCGTTTGTGAATTTGTCCTTAATTTTATGCACTACTAAGCTTGCATTTTATTTTTCTTTAAACATTGAGGACAGTGTTCTGTATACGTTTGGGGGTGGGAACATGTCATTCATCATGTTACTGTAGTTTTTGTTTCTGTGTGATTGTGTGAAAAAAAATGAAAATGAAAAAAAAGTTACTCTTATGTTCAATTTTTCATTAGTTTCCAATATTATTAGTTGTTTATTTACTAGCATTAATTTAGAATTTTGTGTGCTTGTGTGTGTTTGATAATTATGTCGACCGTGATGTTTAATATTGCGCTGTGCATGGACCGTGAATGGTGAAAACTGTGCTTCATTAGATTGATCAATACATGTTTATGTGAAACTTGATTTATTTTGCGCATGTACTCATACATGTATATTGGGTTAATGATTTGACTCATTGCTTATAAATAGTTGAACATAGAGAACATACCCAAATAACCTCTTTTATACTAAACCATGACCAGTTTTTAGAATAGTTTGGAGGTTTGAACTGTTGCAAGAGAACACTGAGATAAGTAGGAGTTCCGTGCATGATGTTATGTGTGGATTGTCTAAAACTAAGGAGATAAAAATGAAGTGAAAGTTTCAAGTTAGGGTGTAGTTTTAGAAACTTTGTGTCTAAAAGAAAAGTAGCATTGCACTAATCATTGAGTAAACAAAAACATCTGTTCGAGCCTGTATAACTCGAGTGATTAAGCATGCAAGAATTTAAAACTCGGTACCCTATGGTCATCTGACTTGGGAATCATCGGCTTAAAGCTCGCTACAGAGGTTATATAGAAAGCAAAGGAAAGATGTTATATTAAACAAATGAAAACAAAATGGTATTTATCTATTGATAAATTATATACATACTCTTATATATGAAATGCATTGATTAGCCCCAGATACTTGGTTGATAAGATTATATCTCTAATGCGAGGCAACTAGCTCAGTTTAATCTTAAGAGTTGAAGAAATCAAAAATATGATAACCTCTACTTGTTAAAGTGTGAACTTGTAATAGTCCGATACATCCGAACTAAGAGAGGGTAAGGAGTAGAAGTAAATGAACTCGACTTTAAAGCACATCCCGGGATAATTGAGTGAAAATAATAAGTTTGGAGGCGTCTGTACCTCTCGAGCAAAGTAATGAAATATTTGACTACTTTGAGTCAGGTGTTGTGCTAATCATGATCTTAATATGTTAGCATGAGTTCTCACACACATACACGTCAAGTTATGCATGTAACATGTGGAGATTGATTTGATTTTGCACGGTTGTAGTTGTTCATTTTGTTTAGCACTAAGTCCAATCCTGCGACACAACATGTTGTTGAACCATGTTTTATATGGAATTAAGTTTTAGTTTTGTTCAAGGATGAACAAAAGTTTAAGTTTGGGGGTGTTTGATAAGTGCATTTTTGTGCACTTATTCGAAGCCATTTATTCGAAGCCATTTTACTAACCTTTTGTCTCGTTTTATTATTGCATTTTACTCAACTTAAGTTATTTTTATCTTCTTTCAGTTTTGGACCTATTTCTAAACAATTGAGAAAGAAAGAAGGATAAATCGGTCAATTGATAGAAGTTTGGAGGACCAACAAGCATTTGGGTAGGAGTGTAAGCACTACAATTGAAGTAATTTGATGAGAATGACCAAGATAGAAGAAAGAATGAAGAAAATGAGTGAAAAAAAAGAAAATTTCGAAAATTTAGCCCGGGAGGTTGCCCAGGCATAATTGATGGAAGGTTGCCCAACCTTAAAGTTTTCAACAGAAGCCAAAATATTGGTGATGTCTTCTTTCACTTTAATTTTGTATTTTCTTATTTTCTCTATGTTAGGCTAGATCTATTGGTGCTAGGAGATCGATGAACTTTGCTATGTAAACTTGGATTTTAGTTTTACAATTATTGACAATTAAAACATGTTTTGAGGTTTGAATGACTTTTATTCACTTATTTGTTTCCATAATTATTATGCATATGATTATGTAAGTGTGGTGGTCTATTTCATGCATTCGAGAGAAGGAAAATAGACATGACGAGGTATTAGTCATCGTAAGGTCTGATAGGGGATTGAAATATACCTCTATACTTCGCATAAATCTTTAAGTGATCATAAAAATACATGCATTCTTGTGAATTTACATTCGTCATAGAGATATAGTTGGGTGGTTTACATGAATAGGTCCAGCAATTCTCGAGAGAGATTGTTGGATAGGTTAGGATCATTGATTTTTCAAACTATCAAGCATGTTATCGATATCGTAGAACTAGCTTCCAAGGGAACATTGCATGGGGATTCATGATCCTAGTACTCGTTTGTTATTCTTAAGAAAAATCCAAATTGCATTCAAACATTTAATTGCATTTAGTTGGTAAAATTTAGTTGAGTTCCATAGTTTAGTTTAGTTACAAATCCTCACCGTCATCTTAATTTCTATAGATTCGATTAAGGTTTCAGTAATTAGAATCAAATTTATTAAATCCCTGTGGGAACGATATTCGGAATTCTTTATTCAACTTTATTATTTGTTACGAACTGTACACTTGCGATGATTTAAAATGAACAAATATTTTTGTGAATAACATGTATATAAAATCTCGATGTCTTTATATTTTGCTTAATAGCAGTGCTGAAATATCTTAGATTTACAACAGATCTATCTCTTTTTGCAAAGATCCAGGTATCTTGTTTTCAATTCTTGCTTTGATGCCACTGAAAAAGCCCAGAAGAAGCTGGGAAAATGAGAGAGTTTGTAGAAAGGAATTATGTATTTTATTGTACATTAAACAATACAAGAAATCATCATTATACAGGGAAAGAAATCAAACTAAAAAAGGCCTAGATAACATGATATTGAAACAAGATCTAAAAAACAATTGTCAACTATGAAAAATAAACTTGTAGGAAATTAAAAGAACACAGGTGATTTCTTTCCACCTAAGCCCCAGAGATTCGACGACCTCATCTAATGCCTACATCCCCCATTGAACATCCAATAAATTGAATATTTGCTCTATTGCACTATTTAGATAAGTTCTTCCAACACAAGGAATAAGTACAAAACACTTATCTCTTTATCAATAAACTGCAGATCTACGTAGAATTACTCAAGAAACTTCAACAAGCCTTCTGAAACTACAACTATGATAATCATTTGATTCTCACAAAAATCACTCAGAATATACAGACATCAGATGCCAAAAAATAGATCTAGTTTTCATATGATTTTTCAAGAGAGAAGAAAACCACTGATCAAAACTCTAAGTACTGAAAGGAAGAAGGAAACTCTCTTTCAAGAAATTAAACAGTCGAAAGATGAAAAGTGTCAAATGAAATGTCACTATGCACGTATATATCACTTCAACTGAAATGCCAAAGTGAGTGGTATGGACACCAATTTGAAATGGTCCCAATGTTTTGTATGCTTCTTCCCCTTTCTCTTCTCTTTTGCATCTAGAATATTTAATGTAGATTCTTCATCTTGTTCTTAATCAATTGGAACACTATGTGCAACATCAACGTCATCCAAATCAATTGGATGACTATCACGAACGTCGAAATCTTCAATATTTTTGGGGATTGGTAATTCATTGAGACCGGAGAATTCATTCTCAAATTGATTTTGGGCAGGTGTTTGTGTTTCGTTATCTATACCGAAAAAGTTTTCAACAAATGATCGTGAATTCATTTGTTATGAATAATAGAAATTGAATGTAGAAATGTAGAATTGAGAAGTGAATGAAAATTATGTAGTAGTGTATGAAATAATGAAATGAATTGTAAAATAGTAAGAAATAATGTAAAAAAATTGTAGAAGATGATTATAGAATGAATGAATGATATTGTTGATAATTGATAAATGGAGATTAGAGAATGTAAATTGTAGAGAGTATAGTATAGTAAATAATGAGATATTGATATTGGTGGGAAAAATGGTTTATTAGGGTGGGTATTTATAGAGGAAAAATAATGAAATTGAAAAAAAAATTAGGACCAAAACGGTTACTGAAATAAATTCAGTGATCGTTTGTGGAACGGTCACTTCTGGTCACTAACTTTTCAATTTCAATTTTTTTTAACGAGTCACGAGCCGAGCCGGCTCGTCTAAGACGAGCCTACAGCTGATCGGCGAGCAACTCGTCATTGGTACGAGCCGAGCAGGCTTGGTTTTTTTCAATGAGAAAATGAAGAGATAAATACAATGGAGGTTCAAAAATATTCTCAAGAAATATCTCAGTTTTAATGGATGATTGTAATAAATAAAGTATTAAGAGAGAAATGAGCAACTTTGATGAATGTGATGATTTTACAAGTTTAGTTCTATCAATCAAAGTTTCAATATGAAGAAGAAGAGGATTTTATGCAATGTAAGTGCAAAAGCCTTCTTCAAAAATATATATCTCTTTCAATGAATGATTTGTGATAAATTAAGCCTAAGAGAGAAATGAAAAACTTTGATAAGAGAAATGATTCAAAAAGTTTGATTCAACAATCAAAGTTTTTGTTATGAAGAAATAAATGAAATGAATGTAAAAATATAAGCTCAAAGAAAATTTTTCAAATGAAAAACTTTGATGCGTAGATTTTCAAAAGTTAATTGATCAAAAGTTTTTCAAAACTAAATGATTTGATAATAATAAATGAGATGAAAAATCAATATAATTTTGCTCAAAAGCATCTCATTTGAATGCTTGTAAGTGTTGAAATGAATGACAAGCGAGTTGGTATTTATAGAAGTGAAAAACACCAAACTTTCTGCCAAACCGGATGACTGGTTCGATCGATCGCCAATTTTCGGATGACCAATATAACCCTTTGTATAAGTCATAACGGTCAAATGTTGGACCGTTGGAGAAGTCTGGTCGAATGCCAATGCCGTAGATTGTTGACTTTTTTTTTTAGGAAATATGATTTAAGTTCACGTACACTTTGAACGATAAATCTTATTTTTGATAAAAAAAAAATATTTTATATAAGTGATATGAAAATAATTCTTTGTGCACAAAATGATTGAGCTATAGTTATTCATTACTAAAGATCAAAGTGTTATACCTTTATATATGATCTTGAAATCCTAGTTTTTGATATTGCTTCGAAGTTTCTTTCATATTTGGTTCTTAAACTCTTGATCTTGTTCTTCTTTATGAGCCCGGTTCGATAGTCTTGATTTTGATCTTTTAAGCTCTCATCTCGAATGATTTGACTTGAATGCTTAACTCTCATTTTGATCTTCATTTCGAGTCCAATTTATGATGTGGATTTTAACATTGAGCTATCATCACTCAAAACCAATTGTTAGAAACAATATTAATCTTGTTTGTTATTATCAAAACATCGAGTATGAAATCAATCATAGGTCAATACTAGTTACTGGTTAGCATAATCTCCAATAAACTCTCATATCATTTGTTTTTCCATGGTCAATTAAGCTCCCTATTGCAATTCTTTTCTTAAATAATTTTGTTAAATTTTGTTTTTAATCACATCTTTTAATAAATATAAATTTTTTTTTTAACTACACACTCATAACTACAATTTCCTATTTAAAAGACCAATTTTATTGTGGTTGAATAACAAAAATTTGCTTAGCGACATTCTTAAAAAAAATAAAAAATTGTTAGTTCACATTTACATGAGCAAAATATGATTGTAGGTATTTTTAGGTAACAAAAAAGTTTTGCTGTCAACAATAAAATATTTTATTTAAGTTGACGTCAAAAAAATATAATTACACAACCAATTTCGTGATCGCTAATATACAATTTCGTCATTGCAAATACGCACATTTCATTAATTTGGAAGCTAAAGAGGAATCGGCAATAAGCAAAGTTGATGATAGAGATCTCGATATTTAGCAAAAAGCTTAATAGAATGATTATCAAGAAATAATTCATCTGAATGAGGGAGTTGATTCCAAAGATCACGGACCTTAAATTGAAACTCAGAAATAGATTGACAAGTCTTCTAACACATCTGATAAAGCTTAGATTCTACCTAAAACTGGAGAGCAACATCGCTAGAGCAATTGTATCGATTTGCTTAAAGATTTTAAGTGGACTTGGTATTTAGAAACTTAGAAAGAAGACTCTGAATGGAAGGAACAAAAGTATCAATAAACCATTTGAATTCCTTCCCATTCTTCAAGGTGCTCATCAAACTCCTCGACGGGTTTATGTAAGGGTAGTTTTTCTTTGATAACAAATGCCACAAGCAATGAAATAATGTACATTTGCTGGGCCAAAACATTGTAGTTTGTGCCTTCTAAAACAATTTCTATAGGCGAGCACTATCATTTAAAGAAGCCATAATAGAAAAATGATAATGCTGACCAAATTATCTGGTTGGGGGTAGGTGAGGGGTTATCGAAGATGTTGACTGCAGTGGTTGATGACAGTCGACGATGTCGGAACAAGACATTTTTTGCACCAAACAGGAGAAGAAAATAAAATCATAATTTAACCAAGCAAAAACTCAAGAAAACTCTAATACCATGTTGAAACTAAGAAAAAGAAAGAATAAAGAAGTTGCGAAAAAGAGAGAGTTAAGAAAGGAATTATGTATTATGTTATGTATTAAACTATACAAGAAACCATCATTCTGCAGGGAAAGAAAGCAAACTGAAAATGCCCATATAACACGATATTAAAACAAGATCTAAAAACAATCGTCAACTACGAAAAATAAATTTGCAAGAAATTAAAATAACATAAGCGATTTCTTTCGGCCTTAGCCCCGGAGGTTCGGGGACAACATCTAACGCCTACATCCCCACCAATAAATTGGATATTTGCTAGGTTACACTATATAGCCCAAAAAATGGCAACAAGATTATAGATAAGTTCTTCCAAAAGAAGAAATAAGTACACAACACTTCTCTCTTTCTCAATAAATTGCATATCTATGAAGAATAGCTCAAGAAACTTCAACAAGCCTTCTGAAATTACAACTATGAGAATCCTCTCATTCTTATAGAAATCACTTAGAATATACAGACACCAGAGGCCCAAAAACATATCTCAATTTCGTATGAGTTTTCAAGAGAGAAGAAAACCACCGTTCAAAACCAAAACTATTGAAAGCAGGGGCGAATCCAGGAATTCAACCCAGTACGGGCGGAGACCGTTGACCCGTGACCGTTGACCATTGACCGGTGACCGTTGCCCGATGACCGTAGACAATCAACTATCGTAATAGCCGAAAATATAATTCGATACATATATAAATGCACTAAAACATAAAAAGTATATACATATGAAAATATGTTTCAATACAACCCAGAATACTAAAAAAAAAAAAAAAATACAACCCTACTCTGTAACTGCAAGCTTAGACAACTGCATTCTTCGGGGTCTCATATTTTGAAAACGTTGCAATATTGTTTCATTCTCAAGTTTTAAAAAAATATCTTTCTCCACGTAAACTGTCAAATTGTCATTCAACCATTCATCTCCCATTTTGTTGCGCAAGTCGCTTTTGATTAAATTCATAGCAGAAAATACCCTTTCAACACTTGCAGTTGCCACAGGTAATATCAAAACTAAGGTGATCAACCTATAAACCGACGGAAAATAACAGTAACTTCCAGTTTCAACCAACCTCCGAGCTACACAAGATATGCTATTAGGTTAAAGAAAGCTGCATTCATTCTCACCAACAGAAGAAACTTGTCAAGTTGAGGTCTAAGTAATAAAAGCACTTCACTATTGAAGTCCAAAGGATATAACTGAGCAAGACGCAGCAATTTACCCTGATCAAAAGCCGCAAATGAATTTTTTGGATTTAAACATGCAATGCAAGTAAAGAGCTCGGTAGTTGTTTCTGAAAAACGATCATTCAACTCTTGCAAGATTGAGTCAATCACATGACAATACAAATCAACATAAAAGCGATGATAATAAGTCACTTGCTCAGCTGCACGCCTAGGTCGACCTTTTACTACTACAACATCATCCAAATTAGGCACTAAAATATGTCTATCAACACAAAACCCAATCACCCTGCGCAACAGAGTTTCCCAACCATTGTCTCTCATGTTCTGCAATGCACACTTACACAAATTCAATAACATCATAGCATTCTAAATATCCTGATCCTTTTTCTGTAAAGCTTGTGAAAGGTCATTTGTAGTTGCAAGAATTTCAAACATAAAGTGGAGACTAAACACAAACTGAAAATCTTGCATAGTGTCCATTTGTCTTATGGCTATTGATTTTTGATCTGAATTTACTCCATCTTTTGATATATTCTCAAGAACATCTATGATAGCATTAAACATATCAATGAAACGAGTAACTGTCATTAGATGCGAGCCCCATCTAGTATCACCTGGGCGAGCCAAACCCATTTCTTGAAATTGACCAGTTCCACTAGATAGTTCCCCAATATGAAGCTTCTCCGGAATATTAGAATGGTAACTTGATCGAAGAGCATCTACACGCTTACATGATACACCAACCATATTCACAATAATAGCAAGCATGTTAAAAAAATCACCAAGCATAGAATTCCTACGTGCCACGGAAACAACTGATAACTGAAGTTGATGAGCAAAGCAATGAACATACATGGCATGTGGATTCTCTCTTAGAATTAAAGCTTTCAAACCATTAAACTCATCTGACATATTGCTTGCTCCATCATAACCTTGACCTCGCAGGCTAGATATGCTCAATCCATATGTAGAAAACATTGTATCAATGACATTTTTCAGTGATTGGGCACAAGTATCAGTAACATGGGAGATGCCCAAAAAACGCTCCTTCACTTGCCCACTTTTGTCAACAAATCTCAAAACAACTGCCATTTGTTCTTTTATAGAGTTATCACGAGCCTCATCAACCAAAATCGAAAATAAAGAATCACATATCTCATTGATAATAGCCCTTGTCGTCTCCACTGCACAACAATTAATCAAATCCTTTTGGATGTTTGGTGAAGTCATTTGGTCATTTGCAGGAGCATTACTAAATAGTACTTCTTTAACTTCCTGACAACGATCTCCATACCATTTTAGTAGCTCAACTAGATTTCCTCTATTCAGAGACTCTTTCGATTCATCATGACCACGAAATGACAATCCTTGCATCAAGAGGAATCTAGTACAATGTAGCACCGCTGTCAATCTCATCCTATAGTTTTGTTGTTGATTACTACTTTGGCTAGAAATAACATAGGAGATGCTCTACTTTTGATTCATCAAGTTCGTACACTTTGCAAAAGATTGATTATGAGCACTATCAAAGAGACCGACATGATCTTTCAATGTCTTTTTGTGCTTCCAATCCCTAAAGCCGATTTGAGTGAATACATGTCCACCTCCTTGACCCCCTCTATCGGGTTTGAACAAGTAACAATGCAAACAATATGCAGCATCATTTTCTATAATGTACTCCAACCAAAGAAATTCAGAGAACCACTCTTTTCGAAAACACCTATTATCATTCCCTATTTGTCTTCTTGGAAAGTCATGTCCATATGGTTGACAATGACCTTTCTCCAAGTATGCCATCCTCACATCATCTCTGATATTAGGATCGTATGATTCGATAGAGGGACGTTTCCCTGGATCAGATTCAAGATTATCCACATTGAATTGATGCCGAGACTTCTTTACATTATTTACTAACTCTTGTGCTTGGCTAGAATCAGTGGCGGGACTAGATGCACAACTAGAGAATGAAGAACTATGTATGGACTTTCGTTTCGGTTGAAAAAATCGCTCCACTCCATAATCTGCAAAATGCCCCAAATTATTTTTCAATTCAAAATTGATTAAAAACACTGTACACATGGACATGGTTAATGGTTTAATTGAGCCAAATATCTTCACGCCAAAGACTCTTCAGACTCTTCACTTATCCTTAAATCCTAATTTCCTAAAAGGCTAAAACCCTAAATCCCAAATCACAATTCAAAATTCAAAATTATACGTCGTAACTCGTAGTTAATATAAATTCTCATTTCCCATAAATTCACAAAATAGAAATATGCAGTCCAGGGGCTGCACCCATCACTTCAATTTTCATTTATCATAAATTCATAATTCATTAATAGCAAATAACAAATTAACAAAAAATGAAAAAAAAGGAATATAACAACACAAATATACAGTCCAGGGGCTGCACCCATCACTTAAATTCACATTTATCATAAATTCATAATTCATTAATAGCAAATAACAAATTAACAAAAACTAAAAATACAAAAACACAAATATACAGTCCAGGGGCTGCACCTATCACTTAAATTCTCATAATCTCATTTATCATAAATTCATAATACATTAATAGCAATTAGCAGATAACAAATTCACAAAAACTAATAAATAAAAAAAACACAAATATACAGTCTAGGGGCTACACCCATCACTTAAATTCTCATTTATCATAAATTTATAATTCATTAATAATATTGAATAATAATAGCAATTAAATTTGCAACTAACAAATTAACAAAAACAAAAAAAATAAATAAATAAATTAGTCATATTATACCTTCCTCCAGCAGCCCCTGCCCAGCCCAGCTCCAGTCCACAGATAGCGGCCCAGCCCAGCTGCCCAAAGCCCAAAAGTCCACAGATTCCAGCTCCACTCCAGGCTCCAGCAGAAAGCTCTCCTCAGTCCGCTAGTCTCGCGGAATCGAGCCTCCAGTCGGCAGACGGCAGTCACGGACTCACGGTCTCTCACGAATCCACTCCAGTCTCCACCGCGGCACTGCCACAGGCCACAGCCCAAGCCCCAAGTCTGCCGTCCCATCCTCGGTCGGTTCTCCTCAATCCTCACCTCAGAAGTAGACACTTAGACCCCCAAATTAATTTCACCAAGCTACTGCCCTAACCCCGTCGCCCATTGCTCAGAAGTTAGACCCCCAAATTGATTGTTAAATGGATTGGATTCTATTGTTAAACAGATGGCTATGGATTTCATCAATTCGGTATTTGTTAAAACTTAAATGGGCCTTTTATTTTTTTAAAATTAGGCCCAACAATTTATTTTTTTAAAATTAGGCCCAACAATTTATTTTTTCTCCAGCCCAACCCCACGATAGCCTTCTTCCTCCTCCTGGCTCCTGCTGCTTCTTTCCCGGCGAATCTGAAACTGAAACTTCGAAGAATTTCCGGCGAACCCAGCACGGGCGGCCGCGGGGGCTGGCCAGGTGCTGGGTCCGCCACTTATTGAAAGGAAGAAGGAAACACTCTCTCAAGAAACTCAACAACCGGAAGATGAAAAGTGTCAAATGAAATGTCACTATGCACGCATATATCACTTCAACAGAAATGCCAAAATAAAGGGCTAGGATATAGATACGTGTTGCCTTCCTATAAAAACGTTCCAACTTAAAAAATCGTGTTTCAATAATGCAACTTTAGCCAAATTTTGGGTGCACATCACAGATTACCAGATTGAGCCTCAACACAAACATACAAAATATGGTCTTAATGATAATTATACCAATCATTCTCAGTTACAATTGTACACAAATCAACAAATGTGCAATTAACCCGATTTATGGGAATATAACCTAACAAGGATTCAATTTCATTTTTTAAATCTCGCACGACATAAATCAAAATATGTCGATGACTTTGTTGATTTGAATAAAATCATCAATAACCAGGAGAGAAGCCAGAATTATTCAGTGCGGGTACAATTCTTTTGATGTGTTCTTATCCTTTACGTGCTCTAATAATTCTTTCTCGATTACTATCTTTATAACAAACATGGCCTTGCCCGCTTTGATTCTCCACTTTTTAAGAGCCACGATTTTGTGTGGAGATATCATGTCACTTCCGTCAACTACTTCCTATAAATCTTGCCTTTGAAGATAAAACTATATGCAAGTTTGTCATTTAGTATAATTTTTTGTTATTGAGCTTTTTCATTATGTCTACCACTTGTAGGTTGTTCATCTTGACTTAATTTACCTCTTCATAATCAAGTAAACTTTATGGAAGCTTCAAAATCTCCCATTGTACACGAGCTCCAAAAGCTCAAAAATTCGTCTATGATTGATAATATCAAAATTGTTGAATTAAAATATTAAAGAAACAATTTAATTAATGAAAATTTGTGTAATATTTAAATATATATGCGCGCGCACTCACACACACCCACACCCACACCCACACCCACACCCACACCCACACCCACACCCACACTTAGCAAAGTCAATGAATTGGGCTTCCTAAGTTCTAGATGAATCTGTCAAGGACGGTGGAGGTAAATTAGTCAAAAGTAGTGGTAATGAAGTATATAAATCCTAGCACCAACACCTTCAAGATTTCACTTCAATGTTGATGGTTGTTTTCACTTCTATCACTTGTTGCTTCCAAGTATGTGGGCACCGAGAATTTAAAGGAAATGTGCCATAGTTTAGTGTAAGCATGTATAATACTTTTTTTTTCTGTATTTTACAAACAAAAAGAAAAGATTATCATATTTTTTAAAAAGAACGTGAGTTGTTCTTAATAAATTGAAAAAAGAGTAATAATACTCACTAACCAAAAGACGTAAGAAAAAAAAAAAGTAAAATATAAAATAAATAAATAAATGGGCATGATAAACCGGGTAGGGGACCTGTCCCATCCTGCCTCGATCTTGTCTCGTCCCGCTTTATCTAGGTATGGAGTGAGGGAAGGTAACAAAAATACCTGATGGAGTGAAAGTGAGAATGATCGACCTATCTCATACTTGTCATCCCTATACTCGCATTATCTTAATGGATGCAACTTGTTAATGACTAATCATTTGGAGACTTATATCATCTTTGGTAGAGATTAAAATCTACACTTTAATTTAGCTCAAAGTCAAAACTAATTTTAATCGCATATTTTATGGAACACATGCCTTTTCAACCACACATTCCATCTTTTATCAAAATCTACTAAAAATCTTATTTTATTCTTATCAAATAGGAACTTGTTATATTTTCTCACTTGAGATTTGTTTCAATATAGACTTGCTATTCTATAAAATGGAGATTTAATATTGTAGCTTGAATATGTGCTATAGGTAGGATTTTAGTAGACCATGTTACTCCAGTGATGCCCCATAGATGACTAGGGCTATGGCAAAATCCCTAGAGATATGGCAAAATACCCTGTCTCCCGTCCCACTCCGTTGGGGATCATGTATGGGTGGAAAACCTGTCAAAGTACACCATCTCTGTCTTACACTATTGTCATCCTTAATGTGCTTCTAGGTTAGTTTTCTATTTGGCACACGTGACTCATTATTTGAAACAGAGACTCAAGAAATAGTTATCAATTACAAATCGTAGTAGCACACTTAGGTTTCAATCACAATCAGGGAACAAGTAGAGCAAACATAGATAAATAACACAATATCAGAGATCACAAGTCTATATTTCAGAGATTAGTCCTACAAAATTATCCGATACACACCCGTACTGAATTTATCTCTAATTTCCAAGGCCTCATTTAAGCCTTTGGACAAAGATTAATCTCCAGGGGGTTTAGTGTGTGGTAAATCAGAAGAAAAATCAAGAAACCCTAATTTTTGAAAAAAAAAAAAAAAAACCTTTACAAAAAATCAAAGGTATCTCACTTAGCAAGTTTATAAAATCTCGATGTCTTAATGTTTTGCTTAAGAGCAGTTCCAAAAAATCTTAGATTTGCAACAGATCTATCTCTTTCTGCAAAGATCCAGGTATCTGGTTCTCAGTTCTTGCTCTGATACCACTGAAAAAGCCCAGAAGAAGCTAGGAAAAAGAGAGAGTTTGTAGAAAGGAATTATGTATTCTCTTGTGTATTAAACTATACTAGAAACCATAATTCTACAGGGAAAGAAAGAAAACTAAAAAAGCTCAGATAGCACGATATTTAAACAAGATCTAAAAACAATCATCAACTACAAAAATTAAACTTACAAGAAATTAAAAGAGTACAAACGATTTCTTTGGACCTTAGCTCCGGAGGTTTGACTACGACATCTAACACCTACATCCCCGTTGAGCATCCAATAAATTCAATATTTGCTAGATTTCACAATATAGACCAAAAATTGAAACAATATTATAGATAAGTTCTTCCAACACAAAAAATTAGTACAAAACACTTACCCTTTTCTCAATAAACTGCAGATCTACGAAGAATCACTCAAGAAACTTCAACAAGCCTTCTAAAACTGCAACTATGAGAATCCTTTCATTCTCACAAAAATCACTCAAAATATACCGACATCAGAGCCCCAAAAATAGATCTTAGTTTCATATGGTTTTTCAAGAGATAAGAAAACCACATATCAAAATCCTAACTATTGAAAGGAAGAAAGAAACTCTCTCAAGAAACTCAACAGTCGGAAGATGAAAAGTGTCAAATGAAATGTCACTGTGCACGTATATATCACTACAACAGAATTACCAAAATGAAGGGCCAGGATATGGACACGTGTAGCCATCCTATAAAAACATTCCAACTTAAAAAATCATGTTTCAGTAATACGCCTATAGCCAAATTTTGGGAGCACATCACAGATCACCGGTTTGAGCCTCAACACAAACATACAATATATGGTCTTAATGATAATTGTACCAATCATTCTTAGTTACGATTGTACACAAATCAATAAATGTGCAATTAACCCAATTTATGGGAATATAACCTAACAAAGATTCAATTTCATTTTTTAAATCTTGCACGACATAAATCAAAATATGTCGATGACTTTGTTGATTTGAATAAAATCATCAACAAGCATGAGAGAAGCCATGATTATTATTCAGTGCGGGTTCAATTCTTTTGATGTATTCTTATCCTCTATGTGCTCTAATAATTCTTTCTCGATTACTGTCTTTATAACAAACATGGCCGTGCCTGCTTTGGTTCTCCACTTTTTAAGAGCCACGATTTTGTGTGGAGATATCATGTCACTTCCGTCAACTACTTCCTATAGATCTTGCCTTCGAAGATAAAACTATATGCAAGTTTGTCATTTAGTATAATTTTTTGTTCTTGAGGTTTTCCATTACGTCTACCACTAGTAGGTCATTCATCTTGACTTAATTTACGTCTTCATATATATGGAAGTTTCTGGACTCCCTTTGTTGATGAACTCTAATATCAAATTGTTGAATTTAAATATTAAAGACACAATTTAATGAATGAAAATTTGTGTAATACACACGTCCACCCACTTAGCAAAGTCGGTGAATTGGGCTTTTTAAGTTTTAGATGAATCTATCAAGGAAGGTAGAGGTAAATTAGTCAAAAGCAGGGGTAATGAAGTACATAAATCCTAGCACCAGCACCATCAAGATTATTCTTCAATGCTGATGATTTTTTCGCTTCTTTCAATTTTTGCTTTCCATATGTGGGCACCGAGAATTTAAAGGAAATGTGCCATAGTTCAGTCTAAGCATGTATAATATTTATTTCTGTATTTTATAAGTGAAAAAACAAGAATAAACTTGATTTGATATTGATATATATTTTTTATTTTTTATTTATAATATTACTGTAGAATAAGCTTTTTTTTTTTTTCCTCTTTCATTATTTTATGCTGGTGGTTGAGATGAAGGTACCCATGTAGAGATGACAAAAAAGTTCGTTCAACCTAATACCCGTGGAAACCCACCTCTAATGGGGCGGAGATTACCTGCCTATTCAGGTAAACGAGATGGCAGGAGGACGGGGTTCGATCCCCCCCAGTGGGTATAGGGCAAGTACGGGAAAAATGGTCCCCGTCCCATTTAAAGTTAATTTCAAATTTAATTTTTTTATCAAACAAAAAGAAAAGATTTATCATAATTTTTAAAAAGAACATGAGTTCTTAATAAATTAGAAAAAAGTAATAATACCCAATAACTGAAAACGTAAAAAATAAAATAAATAAATAAATGGACGCAATAAACTGGGTAGGGGACCTACCCCATCCCAGCTTGCTTTAACCGGGTATGGGGTGGGAGAATGTGACAAAAAATATCCACCCATCCCATATTAGTCCTATTGTCAACCCTATACACATGTTATCTAAACGGATGCAACTTCTCAATGGTTAAATCATTTGGAGACTTAGATTATGTTCAAAACTAATTTTAATCACATATTTTATGGACTACTATTTTTTCAACCACATATTTCATCAATTTTTATCAAAGTCTACTAAAAATCTAATTTTGATTATCAAACAGGAACTTATTATATTTTCTCACTTGAGATTTGTTGCAATATAGACTTACTATTCTATAGAATGGAGATTTAATATTGCAGCTTGAATATGTGCTATAGGTAGGATTTTACTAGACCTTATCATTGGAGTGGTGCCCCTTAGACGGTCAGGGCCACATATATGTGCTATATGTATGATTTTACTAGACCAGTCACTCCAGTAGTGTCTCCCATATGCCCTTGGCCTTAGGTCAAAATCCCTAGAGATATGGCAAAATACCCTATCTCTCATCCAACTCCATTGGGAATCGTGTATGGGCACATAATATGTCAAAGTGCATTCTCTATGCCTCGCTGGCACCCGTGGCTCTCATTATTTGAAATTTTAATTTTTGAATTTTTTTTTTGAGAATGTATGGTTGAAAAAAAAATGAAAAATTTTCGATTTATGTGTAATATTATTTTATTGAAAAATGTGTGATTGATAAGAAGAGCGAGTAAAATGAATTATAATTTAAATGGAGATCAGAAGGGGGCTTGTTGGCTTCATCTTCTCAGTTATCATCTTTGTGATTTGTTGGTATTGACATCTTGTGAGCATGGTAAGGTGTCGTCCATATAAGTTAGTAACCTACGGAGTTGGAGCTTTTTTCTATGAGCTTGTTGGTAACCGCATACTGTTTTCGATAAAAAAATCGTTAATGAGAAGTCGTAAGTATTGTCAACAAAAATATATTCTTTCTGTATTTTATTCTTATTAGTCAAATAAACAATATTTTCCTTATTTGATACAGTCAAAAAAGTTCAGTATCTTTTTAATTTTTCTTTATAATACTTTAAATATTGTTTTCCTTTTGATCTAATATTCCATTACTATTCAAAGTTATTAATTGACAGAATTTTTGTTAGTAAACTAAATTTATTAACCTATAATGCTAAGAACTAAAAAGCTTTAATGCGTATTTAAATAGTGGCTGATATTTAAAAATAATATTTGTGAAAATTACCTCAAACCCTAAATGTTTGATGGCCTTATCACTCTCTTTAGACACTGGCCGCATATAACAATGGTGGATAGTCATCACTCTCACTATCCCCCACAAACACCCTCCTTCTCCCCAATTTGCAAGATATTTTCTGCCATTATTGCAGACACTTTCCCTCTCTCTCCAAAACACTGTACAATTGTGTTCTCTCTCTCTCCCTCCCCATATATATGCATATAGGGTTCCTCCATGGATACATAATGGACATTATGGTAAATGCTATGTATTTCTCATATATATACACAATTGTGTCCACTCTCTCTATACAACACAACATTCTCTCTCTAGAACCCCCCTCAAAAAAAAAAAACTCACAACAATTGGTTCTATATATATACACATACAATAACCTATTTATAACTTGATTTTTTTTTTAAAAAAAACAAAAAATAAAAAATCTAGTTTGTTAAAGTTGAATTTGTATCTTTAGATCTATGTAGTTATGTATTTTTTTCCCAGTCAATTAGGGAGTTGTTACTTACCTCCACCACATTAAAAAAAATTATAATATTATATTAATTTACTTAAATAGACATATATTAAATTTTAATTTCCCATACTTGCCCCGAAGTGGGTGCGGGGCAAGTACGGGAAAAATGGTCCCCATCCCATTTAAAGTTAATCTCCCATTTAATTTTTTTATCAAACAAAAAGAAAATATTTATCATAATTTTTAAAAAGAACATGAGTTCTTAATAAATTGAAAAAAGTAATAATACTCACTACCTAAAAATGTAAAAAAAAAGTTAAATATAAAAAAAAAAAAAATGGGCACGATAAACTAGGTAGGGACCTGCCCTATCCCATCCAATCCCATCTCATCCCGCTTTGACCAGGTATGAAGTGGAAGAATGCGACAAAAATATCCGATGGGGTGATAGTGGGGATGGTCGATTCATCCCATACTAGTTATGTTATCATTCCTATACCCATATTATCTTAGTGGATGCAATTTGTTAATGACAAATCATTTGGAGACTTAGATTATGTTCAACACTAATTTTGAACCACACATTTTATGGAATACATAACTTTTCAACCACACATTTTATCAACTTACATCAAAATCTACTAAAAATCTGATTTTGATTCTTATCAAAGAGGAGCTTATTATATTTTCTCACTTGAGATTTGTTGCAATATAGATTTACTATTCTTTAAAATGGAGATTTAATATAGCAGCTTGAATATGTGCTATATGTAGGATTTTACTACTCTAGTGGCGCTAACTAGATGACCAAAGCCACATATATGTGCCTTTGGCCTTTTGGCAAAATCCCTAGAGATATGGCAAAATACCCTATCTCCCATCCTACTCCATTGGGAATCGTGTATGGGCAAAGAACACGTCAAAGTGTAGTCTCTGCCTTGTACTATTGTCATCCTTAATGTGCTTCTAGGTTAGTTTTCTATTTGGCACCCGTGGCTCTCCTTATTAGAAATTATAATTTTTGAAATAATGTTTTTTTTTTGGAGAATGTGTTGTTGAAAACGAATGAAATTTTTTCGATTTACGTATAATATTATTTTATTGGGAAATGTGTGATTGATAAGAAGAAAGAGAAAAATGAATTATAATTTAAGTGTGGATCAAACGGGGGCTTGTGAGCTTCATCTTCTCACTTTCCATCTTCGTGATACATTAGTATTTACATCTTGTGAGCATGCCAGTAAGGTGTCGTCCATATAAGTTAGTCATCTATGGAGTTTGAGCTTTTTTCTTTGATCTTGTTGGCAACCACCAACTGTTTTCAATCAAAAATCGTTAACGAGAAGTTGTAAGTATTGTCAACAAAAACTTATTCTTTCTGTTTTATTAGTCAAATAAACAATATTTTTCTTATTTGATACAGTCGAAAAAGTTCAGTATCTTTTTATTTTTTCTTTATAATATTATTTTCCTTTTGATGTAATATTCCATTACTATCTAAACTTATTAAGCTAGTTATATTTTTAATGTTAAGAACTAAAAAGCAATAAGTGATCTTAATTTTCTAATGCGTATTTAAATAGTGGCTGATATTTAAAAATAATATTTGTGAAAATTACCTCAAACCTACATGTTTGATGGCCCTAACCCCCAAGATATTTTCTATCGCCATTGGTCCATTGCAGACACCTCTCTCTCATATATATATATATATATCGACATTCTCTCTTTAAAATAAAATATATTTAATTATCTATATTATTTATTTCATTAATTTAGAAGGAAAGTGTAACAAACTCTTTGATTTAGGAGAGAATATTTTTAAACATCTTTCATTATTTATACAATAACCTATTTGAAAATAAATAAATAAATAAATAATAACTCTAAATTCATCCACTAATATTTATTTTCCCATTTAATAAAGTTGAATTTGTATCTTTAGATCTATGTATTTATGTATTTTTTCCCACATTAAAAAAAATTATAATATACTTTTAATCTTATATGAATTTACTTAAATATTAAATTAAATAAAAATATATCACCCTAAAAATATTTATTTTCATTATTCTTGCAAGATCAACTTGTAAAACATTCCACCTGCCTTTCATTATCACAAGGTTGACTTGCAATGAAGCAATATTACTTGAAATTGCACGCTTAGCATTGGTGGAAGCAACAATCATTGAACAAATCAATAGCTCCAAATCTACTATTACAGTTTTCGTTAATATTTTTTTTTTCCCTTTTTTGGTTCATCCCTTTAATTATATTTGCATTGTTTAATTTTTCCGTTCAACTATAAAGAAAAATAATTTCATAAACATATAAAAATACCAAATAATAATAATAATAATAATAATAATAATAAGTTTTTTTTTTAATATTCAACAAGTTATTTTTATTTTAAAAAAACAAATTAAAAGTTTGAAAAACATATTCTAGTGGAATCCTCCACTCAACATAGCACAGGTTGATTATTAGTGGAATGGATGCACTAATAATCTGCTTGCTATTAGTGCATCCATTCCACTACTAATCTGCTTGCTATTAGTGCATCTATTCAACTAATAATCTAATATACTGAATAGGAAGTCCCAATTATGCAAAAGCAAAATCATTAGCATGTTCAAGAAAATATTTAAACATGAGATCTTTTTTATTTTAAAGTGTCAACCCTTGAAATTATACCCCAATTTTTTATTTTTAAATTAGCTTTTTAATTTAGAGAGTAATTATGGCTCTTCAAATTTGGAGAGTCAAACATTCTCTCTATAATAAAATAAATTCAAAGTATTTCAATTGAAGAGAAGTTAGAAAAAATAAAAAATAAGAAAAAATAATAAATATTTTTTGAAGTAGTAAAATTATATATTTTACATTGTGTCACTTGAAAACACATTACTAGACAATTTTTTAAACAAAAAACACACCGCTCACAATTTTTTGAACTTCAATGAGATGTAAACTACGTTGTCAATCAAATAATGTGCACTTAGCATTAGACTATTTTAGATTACCAACATTGGTGATGTGTCTCAGTTATGCGGAATGCACTCTTAAATCGGAACAAAGGGAACCATCCTTCCATTTATTTATTTATGTAGACAGTAGTCAACAAGACAAGACAAAAAAATGTGGTGGTAGTTACTAGTTAGCATGTTATTTCCAATAAACTCTCATCATTTGTTTTTCCATGGTCAATTAAGCTCCCTATTGCAAATTTTTTGTTCTTAAATTATAATTTTGTTAAATTTTGTTTTTAATCACTTCTTTTAATAACTATAAATTAGTTATTTATTTGTTAACTACACACTCATAACTACAATTTCCTATTTAAAAGACCAATTTTATTAATAAAAAAGATTTTTTTGTTCATTGCATCATCATAAAACGCTAGTCTTTAAATGTATTTAACTATAAAAAGTACTGTTTGCAGATGAATATTTCCATTTAGCAGATGAAAATTTGCTTAGCGACATTCTTCAAAAAAAATATTGTTAATTCATTTTATAGGAGCAAAATGTGATTGTAGATTTTTCAACAATAAAATATTTTATTTAAGTTTACCTCAAAAAAATATAATTAACAACTAATATACAATTTTGTCATTAAATTTCATTTCTTTTGTCATTGCAAATACATACATTTCATTAATTTAGAAGCTAAAGAGGAATCAGCAATAAGCAAAGTCGATGAACCTAGAAGTGGATTTACCCGAGGAAATGGATAAGCCAGCGAAGTACGAGATAGACCTGGTTGATGACGTCCTTAAGGTTACTTGCGGTAAGAGAAGATAGTGAGGTACTCGACGAACTGGTCAAGGCGGCTTTAGTAATAGGCCTAGCCTTTTGTCTTTTCCTTCGGACAATCAGATATGCGGTGACCTTTTTCCTTATAATAGTGGCACTTTTCGAAGAACGAATGTGATTTAGAGAAAGCAGTCGTCGCATGTACACTAAGGAGCTAGTGGAACAATAGCCATGACCAGATCAGTAGATCCATGAAAATGAGCTTTGTGAAAGCAACCTCAAGCGTAGGCATAGGAGAGCAATGAAGTAAAGAAGCCCTAGTATGCTCAAAATCATATTGAACATTCACCATAAAATGTTGACAGAGATCTCCATAATCAGTAAAAAGCTTAATAGATTGATTATTAGAAAATGATGAATCTGAATGAGGGAGTTGATTCCAAAGATCACATACCTTAAAGTGAAACTCAGCAATAAATTCACAAGGTTTCTAACGCATCTAATAAAGCTTAGATTCTAACTAAAACTGGAGAGCAACATCGTTAGAGCAATTGTATCGATTTGCTCAAAGATTCTAAGCGGGCTTGGCATTCAGAAACTTAGAAAGAAGATTCTGAATGGAAGGAACAAAAGTATTAATAAACCATTTTAATTCCTTCCCATTGTTCAAGGTGCTCATCAAACTCCTCAACGGGTTTCTTTTCAATTTGTGTAGGGGGTAGTTTTTCTTTGATAACAAAATACCACAATAACCAATGAAATATTGTACATTTGTTGGGCCAAAAACATTGTAGTTTGTGCCATCCAAAACAATTTGTGGAGGTGAGCACTATCATTTAAAGAAGCCATAATAGAAAAATGATAATGCGGACCAAATTATCTGGTTGGGGTAAGTGAGAGGTTACCGAAGATGTCGATGAAAGTGGTTGATGAAGGTCGATGTTGTCGGAACGGGACATTCATCGCACCGAACATGAGAAGAAAATAAAGTCAAAATTTAACCAAGCCAGAACTCAAGAAAACTCTGATACCATGTTGAAACTAACAAAAAAGAAAGAATAAAAGAAGTTTTTAGAAAGGAATTATGTATTCTGTTGTGTATTAAACTATACAAGAAACCATCATTCTATGTGGAAAGAAAGCAAACTGAAAAGGCCTAGATCACACGATATTAAAACAAGATTTAAAAACACTCATCAACTACGAAAAATAGACTTGCAGGAAATTAAAAGAACACAAGTGATTTCTTTCTGGAGGTTCGACGACCACATCTAACCCTACATCCCCAATGAGAATCCAATGATTGGATGTTTCCTCAATTGCACTATATAGCCCAAAAATGGCAACAAGATTACAGATAAGTTCTTCCAACACAAAAAAGTGTTAAATCTTTTGTACCATTGTCTTTGAGCTTTGTTTTAACCCATATGAGGATTTCTTTAACAAACAAATAACAATTTTAGAATCCCCTTTAATAAAACCAACAGGTTGCCTCATATAAATTTTCTCATCTAAATACCCATAGGGAAAAGCAGTTTTAACATCTAAATAATCAAGTTCCCACTTAAATTGAACAACAAGAGAAAAAATACAGCTGATAATGACATATTAACTACAGGGGAGAAAATTTCAGTACAGTCAACACATTCCTTTTGTGTGAACCCTTTAACTGTAAGTCTAGCTTTATATCTTATACTTATACTTTTCCCCTCACCTTTTTTTATTTTGTATATCCACTTACGATCAATTAGTTTATAACCTTTAGGTCTTTCAACCAATTCCCAAGTTTTATTTTTTAAAAGCGAAGATATTTCATCTTCAATGACAGCTTTCCATTTTTTGGCATCTTTGCAGTTAATAGTATCATCATAAGAGTTAGGCTCGTTTTCAAATTGATCTTGATAAATAAATAGTGAAAGCATATCATCACAATCAAATGTAGCAGGGGTTTGATATGCCTTCTCTCCCTATCTCTCGTGAGTTGATATTCATGACTGAAAGGAGTTGTAGGATCACATCGATTAATAAAATCAATTTCTTTATTGTTTTCATTTTCAATTACGATAAAATTTTCATCAAGATCAAATTGATCTACCACGTGTTTAGGAGTTTCTCTTTCATTTTGAGAGGTTTCCATCTCAATTTGAACATCTTTCTTTGTCAAGTTATTTTCTTTTCCTTCTAGACATAACAAAATGTGATGTGATCCAGACAAGGCTTCAAACGAGCAAAGAATCGAAGTGCGTTGAGGAGGAGTCAAGGTCGAGCTCTGGAAGAAGTCAGGGTTCAAATCAAGTCAAAGAAGCCACGCAATCAAGTGATCGAGCCACAAGGTTCACCGGGCGAAGTTGACGAGCCAATGGACACGTTCCATGTTGGGGTCGAGGGCTTATCAAAATACATTTTGATAAGTTCAACTTCGCCCGTGTTGGGGTCGATTTTGACGCCTTCGAGCTCGTTCCTTGGTGGCTTAAACTTATAATCTTGAACTTATCAAAAAGTTTCGTAGTCCTTCTGTGGCGTTCCTATTTCACGGTTCTTGTTTCGGGTAATCAACGAGTCAGATTTCTGACGCGTAATCTCAGTTCTTGATACAGGTCGAACAATGGGTCGGGTTAATCTTTACGCAACATGATTTCTATATTTTTTGGGTTGGTTCTATCTTGTTCGTGGGTTGTTGCATTTTTATATCGCAAGTGTACAATATCGTAACAAGTAATATAGTGGACCTTTGATTCCGGATTATCGTTCCCACGAAAATTATACTTTAGGTCTTAATCTACATTTCTAATTTCTATTTGACAAAAGTAAGTAAATATTTATGATGATTGTGATTATTTTGACTAACTACTTTTAAAAAAATAAATAAAATGATTGCAAATAACGGATAATTGGATAAACAAATATGTGATGAATGTTAGGGCAAAACAATTTCATTTATTGATCACTTTTATTCTTAATTCAAGATTCATAACCTAGTGTAGTGTTCGATCGAATTCTTATATTGTATTCAATTTACCCCTCTCGAGTTCTCATTAAACCTATTTGACTAATTCAATTCCATATCTCTATGTGAATTAATTTTAATTAAACGAGATTCTAAGAATTCATATTATGACCGCAATAATTAGTATATGTATCTCCACACGTTATACTAATTTACCGATACGGTCTAAATCTCAAACTCACCTATCGATTTGTAAGAGACTCACATAATCATCAAATTATTGATAATGTAATTTAATGTAATAAACTCATAATAAAACCAACACATATATAAATAAACCACATAAATCTTGAATATAAAAATAAAGGATCACAAGTCGATTAGATTGTTTTTTCTAATATAAAAATTAGTTATTCATACTGGAAGAATAAAAAAAGAAAAAGTGAAAAGATATCACAAAAAATTGACAGAACGTGAAACTTCTAGTGTTTGCTTATTTTCTTTTTCTTTTCCTTTTTTCTTTCCGACTTTCTTTCTGTTTCCTGCGTTTTTGTCCTACTGTTTGACTTCTTCCCTTTTCTTCTTCTCCTCTCTCTCTCTCTCTTCATTTCTTCTTTCTGCTTTTTTCCTTTCTTGCAGCGGTTTTTCTCCTTTTTTTTTGGTCCACTTTTCTTCTCCGTCTTGCCACAGTTTCTTCTTTCTCACTTCCATCTCTGTCTGCTGTCTCCCCTCCTCTTTTTGTTTTCTCCTATATATATATATTCCATTTCGGCTCATTTAACTACAACCCATTTAATATATTATTTCTCTCCAAGGAATTCATCTTTGAATTTTGTTATTTTTCGTCACTTTTGCATTCTTTTCTCCAATTCTTCATTAAATATAAAGTTTTACCTACAAAACACAATATAACATAAATTAGGTAAAATATAATCCAAAAGACAATAAAATATAATAATTTAGGGCCACAAATAAGCTGTTTCTCTATATCCTTTTTCACTTTTAACTTGTAGTCTATAACCTTTAAGATTTTCACCATAACCTACAAAAACACATTTAAATGATCTAGGTTCTAGTTTACCAATATTTTCATGAGCATAAGCATCACAACCAAACACTTTCAAACGAGAGTAGTCAACAAGACTTTTAGACCAAATTGATTCAGGAACATCAAAATTCAAAGCACTAGTAGTGGTTCCATTAACAAGATATGTAGCCGTTTTTACAACTTCTCACAAAACAGTTTAGGTAAACTCAAACTTAAAAGCATGCATCTTACATTGTTCAGTAAAGTTTTCTCGATTCTTTCAGCTATTCCATTTTGTTGAGGTGTATAAGTAATAATTATACTTCTTATTATACCATGCTTCTTACAAAAATTGTTGAATCCAAAGTAGCAAAATTTCAAACCATTGTCATTTTTTAGAATTTTTATCTTATGATCAGTTTGGTTTTCAAATTGTGGTTTCCAATATTTGAAAACTGAAAAAGTTTCATCTTTTGATTTTAATAAGAAAATCCATATTTTCCTAGATAAATTATCGACGAACAGAAGATAATATCTATAACTAGTTAAGGTACACACGGTAGCAAGACCCCATAGATCATCATGCAAATATTCAAGTATTTGTTTAGATTTATGAATTCCAAGTCAGAAAGGTAACTTTTCTTACTTGCGTATTACACATTGTTCACAAGAACCAATATCACCAAGATTTGATTTCCAAACTCTTTTATTTTGTAAAGACTTTAAACTATTTTGGCTAATGTGGCCAAGTCTTTCATGCTATAACTTTGCCAAAGTAAGATTTTCGGTCAAACCAGTTGCAGTCAAACTAAGTAAAGGTTTAGCTTTTAAAAAATAGAGACTCTTATGGGTGCTAATAATCAAATCAGTGCCCCTAAGAATCTTAATGTGTCCCTGACCCAATTTTAGGTCAAATTCCATGTCATCTAATGTGCCTAGAAACACAAGATTTCTCTCTAAATTAGGAACATATCTTGTTTCTTTCAGAAATAGAATATTACCATTTTCAAGTAATAGTTTTACGGTTCCTATTCCATTAACTTTACATGTCATGTTGTTTCCCATTATTAACTTGCACCCCAGTTGTTTTTTCAAGTTCAAGAAAAATAATTTTTATTTGGACACATATAGAAAGAATAGCATGAATCAAGTATTCATTCATCACTTAGCTTCTTTTCAATGTTAACAAAAACCAACACATCTTAAAGCTTTACTTTGTTACAAACTAAGGCAACATTTTGAACATCAAATTTTTTCTGTTGATTCTTTTTTCTTCTTATAACAGTTTTTGATAAAATGACCCAATTTTCCATAATACATTTCTTGCCTTTTGCCTTATTCTTGGATTTATTCTTATCACTCCACTTATTCTTGTTCTCATTTAAACTTTTTGAGTGATAATTAGGTTTACTAAATAATTTTCATTTAGCGAACAGATTGTCTCCACTATGACTTTCTTCTGATTCAGATTTAATCTTGCATTATTTCTTAGTGCACTAATGATTTCATCAATAATAATCTCTGCCTACCATATTATAGAACAATCTTAATATCTCTATATCTCCACTAATGGAGTTTAATGGAACTACTAACAGTTGATCTTTTGAAAGTTTTTATTATAGTTGGCTAAGTTTTCGGTCATTTTTTAAAACCTAATCAAGTTATTGTCCAAGTCAACTAAAGGATCCACTTTAAAAGAAAAGAAATGTTTTAACAAATAGCACTTGTTTGGACTAGTTTTAGTCACATATTTAGCATGAAGTTTAGTCCATAGTTCAGAAGTAGTTTTGGTTTCACCAATTGTTCTTATCACATTATCAGATAAGTGTAAGAAAATGGTACTCCAGGCAACCTCTTCAAGTTCAGTTTTCTTTGCAGGGAGTGAGTCCACAGGCGAACTGTCATCTAGAGCCCTAATATATCTCATTTACATTAAGATTGCTTTCATTTTTGACTCCACATATTAAAATCACCTTTTTCATCAAATTGGTAGTGGCCATTTTACTATTAAAAGATACACAAATAGAAGTCAAGAATTGATATGGCGCAAACAGAGACTCAAGAAATAGTACACTCAGTAATACAATATTTTTGAAGTCTCAATCACAATCAGGGAGCACATAGAGCAAACACAGATAAAGAACACAACATCAGATATCACAAGTCTATGTTTCATAGATTTGTCCTACAAAATTATCTAGATACACACCTGTACCAGATTTATCTCTGATTTTCAAGGTCTCAATTGAGCCTTTGGACAAAGACTAATCTCCAGGGGTTTCATTGTATGGTAAATAAGAAGAAAAATCAAGAAACCCTAATTTTTGAAAAAAAAAAAACTTTACAAAATATTAAAGAGATCTCACCCAGCAAGTATATAAAATCTCGATGTCTTTATGTTTTACTTAACAGCAGTTCCAAAATATCTTAGATTTGCAACGGATCTATATCTTTGTGCAAAGATCCAGGTATCTTGTTCTCAGTTCTTGCTCTGATGCCACTGAAAAAGCCCAGAACAAGCTTGGAAAACGAAAGAGTTTGTAGAAAGGAATTATGTATTCTATTGTTCATTAAACAATACAAGAAATCAGCATTGTACAGGGAAAGAAATCAAACTTAAAAAGGCCCAGATAACATGATATTGAAACAAGATCTAAAAAACAATAGTCAACTATGAAAAATGAACTTGTAGGAAATTAAAAGAACACGGGTGACTTCTTTCCACCTAAGCCCTGAAGGTTCAACGACCTCATCTAATGCTTACATCCTCCATTGAGCATCCAATAAATTGGTTATTTTCTCTATTGCACTATTTAGCCCAAAATGGCAACAAGATTATATATAAGTTTTTCCAACACAAGAAATAAGTACAAAACACTTATCTCTTTATCAATAAACTGCAGATCTACGTAGAATTACTCAAGAAACTTCAACAAGTCTTCTGAAACTACAACTATGATAATCCTCTCATTCTCACAAAAATCACTCAGAATATATAGACATTGGATGCCAAAAAATAGATCTCAGTTTCATATGATTTTTCAAGAGAAGAAAACCACTTATCAAAACTCTAAGTATTGAAAGGAAGAAGGAAACTCTCTCTCAAGAAATTAAACAGTCGAAAGATGAAAAGTGTCGAATGAAATGTCACTATGCACGTATATATCACCTCAACCGAAATGCCAAAATGAGTAGTAAGGATATGGACACGTGTCACCATCTTATAAAAACGTTCCAACTTAAAAAATCGTGTTTCAGTATACAACTTTCGCCAAGTTTTGGGAGCATGTCACAGATCACCGGTTGGAGCCTCAACACAAACATACAATATATGGCCTTAATGAAAATTATACCAATCAAACTCAGTTACGATTGTACACAAGTCAATAAATGCGCAATTAACCAAATTTATGGGAATATAACCTAACAAACATTCAATACATTTTTTAAATCTCACATGACATAAATCAAAATATGTCGATGGCTTTGTTGATTTGAATAAAATCATCAATAAACCGTGAGCGAAGCCAAGATTATTATTTAGTGCGAGTACAATTCTTTTGATGTGTTCTTATCCTTTACATGTTCTAACAATTCTTTCTCGATTATTGTTTGTTATGTTTTAGATATTATGTAATTGACGAATCTATAAACAAAAGGATTGAATTGTACTTTGGTTATAAAGTCAAGGAGTAATGTGCAAATAGTTGAAAATAGGGTTATTAAGTCTAGGGTTCAAGAATTGCAAAAAGGAGGAAAACAACACGATTTTTCGCTAGACTGTCGTCAAGGTTTAGCTCGAGCTACAAAAGTAAAAACATAATCGCTGAACTGTCGCCAGACCTTCACTCGAGCAATAACCCGGCGCTCAACCCTTGCTGAGCCTTTGCTCGAGCGATAGGGTTATACAAAATATTTTTATTTTGCGATTTCAAGATTTTTCCTCGGCCTATCTTTTTTAAACTCTACCTATAAATACCAAATTGCCACATAACGTATTCTTTAAAGGTTGAACATGAAGCAAACATTGTGCTTTCATATTCTCTCAATCTTTGAAGCTTTCAACCTTCATAATTCTTTGATATTAAGTCCTTGGTAGTGAGAAAAACCTCATATTTCAATCCAAATATCATACTACTACTTCCTCCACATCTGTCAGAATTGCTGAAGTTCAAATGAAGGTGACTAGAGTTCCAGTCGGTGAAGAACATGTTGTTCTTCATGATCCATAGAAGATATAGATGATTCCACAAAGTTAGGAGTTGCTACAGGAGAGTAAGATCCAGGAGAGTTTTAGAAATTACAACTGAAATTGGTGCGGAAATTGCAGCTAGATAGTACGCGTCGTCGTCTAGTCTGGTAGACTGTAAGTTATGAATAGTTTATAGTGGATTGACTTGTAAAGTGCCCAGAGTTTTTTCCAATTAGATTTTTTCGTGATCATACTGTTGTTCTTTACTGCTTTATTTATTAAGTGTATGATCTGCAGTATTTAGCCACAAGTAAAAATGACTTGCATGATTAACCATCTAGAGATAATTAATTGGTGACTTTTGTCTATTAATTAATATTTTTAATTCCACATAAAATACCTATTTACCCCCTCTAGGTACTGTTAGGGTCGAACTATGCATTTTTCATTATCTAATTATCCACTTAATTAGAGCCATGATTTTTTGTGGAGATATCATGTCACTTTTGTTAACTACTTCCTATAGATCTTGCCCTTGAAGATAAAAGGTATGCAAATTTGTCATTTAGTATAATTTTTGGTTATTGAGCTTTTTCATTACGTCTACCACTTGTAGGATGTTCATCTTGACTTAATTTACCTATTTATAATCAAGAAAACTTTATAGAAGCTTCCGAATCTCCCTTTATACACGATCTCCAAAAATTCATCTATGATTGATACGCTCTAATATCAAATTGTTGAATTTAAACATTAAAGATACAATTTAATTAATAATTAAAATTTGTGTAATATTTACACACACACTTAGCAAAGTTGGTGAATTGGGCTTCCTATGTTCTAGATGAATCTATCAAAGATGGTGGACGTAAATTAGACAAAAGTAGTGGTAATGAAGTATATAATCCTAGCACCTCCACCTTCAAGATTCTTCTTCAATGTTGATGATTTTTTCACTTCTATCATTTATTGTTTTCTAGTATGTGGGCACCGAGAATTTAAAGGAAATGTACCATAGTTCAGTGTGAGTATGTATAATACTTATTTCTGTATTTTATAAGTCAAAAAACAAGAATAACCTTGATTTGATATTGATATATATCTTTTATTTATAATATTACTGTAGAATAAGCTTTTTTTGTTTTTTCGTTTCATTATTTTATGATGATGGTTGAGATGAAGTTACCCATGTAGAGATGGCAAAAAAACTGTTCAACCCGATATCGCGTGGAAACCCACATCAAATGGGGTGGAGATTACCAGCCTATTCACGTAAACGAGATGTGAGCAGGACGCGTTGCCTCGAAGCGGGTAGGGGTAGGCAAGGAAAAAGTGGTCCCTGCTCCATTTAAAGTTAATTTCAAATTTAATTTTTTTACCAAACAAAAAAGAAAATATTTATCATAATTTTTAACAAGAACATGAGTTCTTAATAAATTGAAAAAAAGGTAATAATACTCACTAACTAAAAAGTAAAAAAATAAAAGTAAAATATAAAATAAATGAATAAATGGGTGCGAAAAACTGGGTAGGGGACCTGTCCCATGCTGTTCCGATTATGCCTCGTCCTGCTTTAACCAAGTATGAAGTGGGAGAATGTGACAAAAATTCCGATAGGGTGAAAGTGGGAATGGTCGACTCATGCCATACTATTCATGTTGTCATCCCTATACCCATGTTATCTCAGTGGATGCAACTTGTTAATGACTAATCATTTGGAGACTTAGTGTTCAAAACTAATTTTAACCATAACTCATTAATTCTATTACTAGTGAACGATCCCATATGCTTGGACGTTTCACACGAACAACATACTTGGCTTAGGAAAAGTAGTAGCCATCAGGGGTGGGAGACATATCAAGCCTGAGAAAGTAATTGAGGAAGCCAAGATCCTTCGACTCAAAGTGCTGACTCAGGAACTGCTTAAGCTCAATAAATAAATGGGTGCGATAAACTGGGTAGGGGACCTGTCCCATCTCGTTCCGATCATGCCTCTTCCTGCTTTAACCAAGTATGAAGTGGGAGAATGTGACAAAAATTCCGATAGGGTGAAAGTGGGAATGGTCGACTCATCCCATACTATTCATGTTGTCATCCTTATACCCATGTTATCTTAGTGGATGCAACTTGTTAATGACTAATCATTTGGAGACTTAGAACATGTTCAAAACTAATTTTAACCATAACTCATTAATTCTATTACTAGTGAATGATCCCATACGCTTGGATGTTTCACACGAACAACATACTTGGCTTTGGAAAAGTAGTAGCCATCAGGGGTGGGAGACATATCAAGCTTGAGAAAGTAATTGAGGAAGCCAAGATCCTTTGACTCAAAGTGCTGACTCAAGAACTGCTTAAGCTGAACAATGCTAGAAGTTTCATCACTAGTAATAATTATGTCATTGATATAAAGCAACAAAATGGTAATATCATCAGTACGTCGAGTAAAAAGGACAGAATCATAGTGACTAGAAACAAATCCAAGCTATGAGATAGTGGACCTGAATTTGGTTAACCAAGCACAAGAAGCCTGCTTAATGTCACGAACCGCTCGTTTCATGGCAAAGATGGAGGAATTATCTAGAACAACGGTGTCTTGAAGCTAATCCGGAATGTTCTAGACTATGATGGCCATGAAACTAACTAGAAGGTGATGGAAAAATCTAGATAATTGACAAGCTTTATGCTTGAAGATTATTCTAGATAATCCTAGATTGATCCTTTGTAAATATATTATTGTGGATAGTTGTAGAAAATTCTAGAGACGCAACATAAACCGTTGGATCAAATTGATCCTAGCCATCCATTAAGAATGGCTTTACCTATAAATAGGTTGGTAGGTTCATTCATTTGCTAGGGGAGTGAAGTTGTAAAGCTCTAAGCATTGTAAAACTTCTTTTCAATACAAAGCTTTCGTTAACCACTTGTGTTCCTCCTTAAATTCTTAAGTGTTCTACTTTGTGCCTTTCTAAGATCTCGACGCCAGTTGAGAGGCTGACTTAGTGTAAAACCGCAGGGGCGGAAGTTGGAGACACTAAGTGCCGCACGGTGCTTGAAGAAAACAACAAGTCCGTGACATTAAGCCCACATAGTGTTAGTAGAAGACGACAGACCTTACCAAGAAGATGATGATACCTTAGAAGGGGCTGCATATAGACTTTCTCAGCTAAATCACGATGTAAAAGGCATTTTTCACATCCTTCTAAAACAAAGGCTATTGCCACGAAAAAGCCTTAGCCAGAAGGGATTGAACAAATATAATGCTAGCAATAGGGGGAAAATGTCTCCTCATAATCAATGCCATACTCCTGAGTAAAGCCCTTCAATTTAGTACCATCAGTGTTGGTTTTCCTCTTATACACCCATTTGTTCCCAACTAATCTTTTTAGGAGGAATATCAACCAGATTCTAAGTATGAGTATTGTGGAGAGCATCAAGCTCCTTGGAGATACCTTGCCATTGAAGAGGCCAAAAAAACTTCATGGTGACTGTGAGGCTCATAAAAAGTGGTAAGAGCAAAAAAACAATGAAAATAAAAAAGATGGGTAGGGAAGCTCCTAGTGCCGATTTTGAGTATAGGCGGTATAGATCCCGCTTTGATGAAGGCTCCAAAAAAATTGTTATATAAATAAATATATATATTATTTATAAATAAAAAGGAAAAAATTTCAAAATAAGTTTTATATTCTTCAAAGAAGTTTTTAATGCATTTGTGAATTTCAATTTTTTTTCTTTTTTTTTTTCTCATTTTTATGGTAACTTTCTCTCTCTCTCTCTCTCTCTCTCTCTCATTTTTCTCTTTGCCATTTCTTTTATTCATAGACCTTTCAGCTTTTATTTTATTTTATCTACGTGTTTAATCATCTTCAATTCCTTATCTCTAAATTAAACTCTTTGCAATTCTATAGCTTACATTTACATTCTTTGACAGTAAAACTAATAGTGTTATATGCATAATATGGGTTATTTCTATAATGTAAAATTTGACACTTAAGCCACTATCACAAACACATTGAGAAAGTCAAGTTGAAAATGTTAAAGCAATAATATTTCAAGCTCACAAATGAAAGTGCTTTAAAACACTTGATGGAAACTTGTTAAGACCTTAAGGTAATTAGTGATGCTAAATGCTTATCGTACAGTATTATGAATTTTGAGTTCTAGTGACATGGTTTTTTGTTACATAGAGTAAACAAAATGTCGAAAAGTGATAACATGTCTATTGTTGTTATTATTAGTCACTCGAAAGTACTTATTTCATTTTTAGAAACATATGGAGAAATTTAATTTGAATATGACAAGATTACTTCTCAAAAGTTGAACCTACTTTTCATGAAAGCTTAGTATTCATATAAAGAAGCGGTTTGATGAAAATGTCGATGATGAGATAATACATTGAGCTGAAAATTTTTTTAGAGTTGATTATTTCTTATATATAATTGGTCAATCTTGACTCTTCATTTGAGTCAAGGTTTGAATAATTTCAAAAATATAAAAATAATTTTGAGTTTCTATTTGGTTAAAAAGTTTACATAGTGCAAATGATAATTGTTTGAAGTAATGATGTGATAAGCTTGAAGAATTTTTGAAGCACAGCAAAGATTGTGACATTGATGGGTACGAGTTATTTTATGACCTTCAAATTGTTTGAAACTTTTTGTCAGAGAAGACCAAAAAGATGATTCAAGTGTTGGATTATATAAAAATGATAGATTGTTGTTTTTCAATTGTGTGAATTTCTTAAAAAATATTATTGACTACGTTAGTTACAGTTGCATAGGTTGATATGAGCTTCTTAAATTTGAATTTGATAAAATTCTATCTTTGGTCAACAATAAGAAAGGTTGAATGGATTAATTATGATGTTTATTCAGAATGAAGTTCTAAATATTTTCTATAAAAAAAAATTAAGGAGAGAATGTAATTTAGACATTTAAAATTTTTAGATTATTATTTTCCCAAATTCGAATATTATCATTTAATAAAAATTATGGAAAGAGAACAACTACTATAGCGGGAAAGTTTCTTTAGATAAGGAAGTGGTTGTTTTCCTTGCTCTTTAAGACCAATTTGACAGACCTTCGCTCCTGATTTTAATATTATATACATTTTTTTTGAATATGGCTTAAGGCCTCCCAAAAACTTATGACCGAACCCGAGAACTCCTACATTACTAGAACGACGAAAATCCAAAGTAGAGGAAGGCTCGTAGGAATAAATGTAATTAATGACAGAATTATTGAACAACCCAAATGTGTTAAGAGTAGTTGTTGGATGATCTATTGATAAGGTAACATTACCTGCATCAGAGAGAGAATTTGGGAAAAAAATCTACATTACTAATTTATTTCAATTCTCAAATTTAACTGAGAATTTTCACGAAATAACTATACTATCAATAGTAAAACATATTTAATAGTAAATTTTGAATCATTGCTTGGATATCTAACTTTCAACATCGTGCACATCTTAAGTTTAACTATGTATTCACCATAGTATAGTTCATCATTTCAAATATTCTTTGAATATCACAATATTCTAATTTGAAGAAAATGTCACCCTCCACAAATTTTAGGATGCATCCTAATTTTAATTGAGAGTGTTATACAATTAACCATTCTAACCCTTACAATTATTGGTAGAACATAGCAACTTAATATTCATCCTCTCTTTTCAAGTTCGATAAAATTGTTATTTATGTCTATCTTCCGGATAAATAATGTTATACCGCCTCTAATAAATATATAAATGACTAGGAATGTCAATGTCTTGTGAAAGTATTTGAACTTCCATATTCAAGGATGTTGCAGCCCCATTTAGTACTATCATTGACCCAACTTTAATTTGGACTATGGCAGTCAACACATTGACCCTAATTCAATTCGTCAATTTCGTCTCATTGGTTGGATTACAAAAAGAGACATGTAGGAAAAAGGACAACTCGTGCAAAACATGAAACTTTTCGATGTGTCTTCTCCATACTTGGGCTGCACTTGCTAATGGAGGTTTTCCTACAGGTTCATTTTCAAAACTTGTGCAACCATATATAAATAGACACACGAGTGAATCAGAATCATTCACTTTGATTTGAACGTTGACATCAATTCAAAATAATCGGATTCTTCATAGACTAACATATTTCTTGTTTAATGCAAATACAAATCAGACTTCTTTTTTCCTTCTATCAAAGGACAAGTATTAGCGGATTTTATAGCAGAGCTCACCCCGAGGCCACGACCATGGTGAATGCATGGGAAATACTTGTTGATGGAGAACCCAACTCCTTGGGCTCAAGTGCAGGGGTCATTATCAGCAATCCGGACAAACTAACCGAAATTCAATGTTCACTCATATTCGAATTTGAAGCTACCAACAATGAGGCAGAGTGTGAGGCAGTGGTCATTGCTCTTGAACTTGCTAATAGCTTGGGAATTGAACATGTCAAGCTCTTTAGTGATTCACAACTCGTGGTCAGACAGATTGAAGGAGCATTTGAAAGGAAGGACGAAAAGATGAGCATGTACTGTTTGAAAGTACATGATCTACGGAGGCGATTCAAGGATTGTCAAATTTTGAAGATCACTCAGGCTCATAATAGTAAGGCAGATGCACTATCAAGTGTATTCATGGGAGTAGACGGACTTGATAACACAGTTGTAGCGACCGCAAACTTTTAATTATTATAAATTAGTTTTCTCGAAAAACGTGTCGCTAAAACGTTAACCCTAATTTTCTAGAAAAGCGCGTTCGTCTAGCCGTTATTATATTGAATTCAAATGTATTTGATCGAATCCGATCCCGAATAATAATTTTATTATCAATTTCGAATTATTTTATTTAAATCCAATTTTTATTGATTTCAAGCCCAATTATTTAAAGTCCAATTTAATATAAGTCCAATACTTTATACTTTAAGGTCCAATTTTATTAGTCCAATCCTATTTGTTTTAGCCCAATTTTATTCAAGTCCAACTAGAAAATCACTAAGCCCAACTTTTCAGCCCAATTAGTTTTTTTAGGGATTTGTGCCCTAAACATCCACTATCCATATAACTCCCTCGTTTTCCCTCCTCCTTCACTATTCATACAACAGCCTTGGTAAGAAAATTTGTCCATTCTCTCCAACTCTCTCTCCATTTCAATGTGTCCAATGTGAGACACCATTGATGCTAGAAAATTCATTTCTAGCATCAACAGTAAACTCAACAATGAACAATGCAGTCCACATTTCACCACCAATCCACTGCAATGTCACTGCAAACTCACACACCATCACACTCACACTGCCAAGCTATCCAACTCTCACGAGACCAACACCATTGCCAGTAGCCTAAGCTGCAGCTAGTAACCAACCTCCAGCAACACCACCAACCTACTGCAAGCTCACTGCAAGACAAACTGAGACCACCAACCATCAACACTCACTACACCAACCTCCACTGCAGGCAAGCAGTCACACAAACCAAACCACCATTCCATTCCACACGCTATCCACCATAGCCAACAGATAACACCTCCAACCACCTCGAGCCAACACCAAACTGCATCTCCACCAACCGAACCGAAACCAAACTCCACCAAAGCAGCCACCCACCACCACTCGACAGCTACCTCAAGTCCCCAAACCAAGAACACCCGAGTTCAACCTAAGGCCGAGAGCAAATACCCAAAAACAACCCCAAACCGGAGCTCCAATCGCGAAATCAAAACCCAAAATCACTGCCACAAATCGACCCAACACCATAGCCAACTCCACCATCAAACCAAGAAGAAGATAAAAGAAGAAACCCTAAGCACTTACCTTGATTTTTTCGCCAAGAACTTCGAAACCCGAACCCTAAACCTCGCCCAAGGTCCCTAGTAACACCCCCTCCCCTACCCTTGAGTCCGACGCCACCACCGCCGGTCGGTGGTGGCAGGAAAAAAGGAAGAAAGTGGGGAAGGGGCGAAGCCCTTCCCTGCCTGTCGACTTCTCTCTCTCTCTCGAGAGAGAGGTTTCCTCTTTTTTTCAATTGTTTTGATTTTGTTTTGTTTTATTTAGTTTAGTTAGTATATATTTAGTTATATTAATTTTAGAAATTATTAATTTATGCATCAAGTTTTTTTGTTGATTCATTTCAGTCCCTTAATTATTTATGTTTTAATTTCAGCCCTTACATTTCTTATTTTCAGTATAAAAATTTATTTATTTTAGTCCCTAGTTTATATAACTTATTATTTCAGCCATTTACTTTTATTTACATCTTTAATATATTTGCAGTTTAGTCCTTAAGCTATTAAAAGTTATTATTTCAGTTTTTAACATTTATTTTCAGCTTTAATATATTTACAGTTTAGTCCTTAAACTATTACAAGTTATTATTTCAGTTTTCAGTTTTTATTTTCAGCTTTATTATAATTACAGATTAGTCCCTAAACTTATGAAAGTTATTATTTTAGCCCTTAAAGTTTTATTTTCAGATTTAATAAATTCCAATTTAGCCCCTAAACTTTATTTTATCATTTTAAGCCATTTATTACAATTCCAATAATTTTCAATTAAGTCTTTAAACTTAATTTCAACACTTTAAAACTTTAAAGTTCGAAATACTAATTCAAACTTATTTTCTATTGACTAGACGAAACGTACGGACCACTAAGAGATTGAAGTTACTTCTCGCACTATTTTCACAAACTCGATATATTGAGGTAGACTCGCCACCATTAATTAGTTTAAATTATAATTGCATGCTTTATGTGAATTACGTGATTTATATGCTTTAATGCATAAGATGAGAATTTATCATATGAGATATATGATATTGTTATGCTTGCCATAACTTATATGCTTAATTGCATGAGAAAGAAGAGAATCCCTTATGGGATAAGAAGAGAATCCCTTATGGGATAAGAAAAGAATGTTATGCATAACTTATGTGTCTCATCAGCACAAGAAAGAAAGAGTACCCACATCCCATGTTTTCAAAGAGCCTATGATTTTCAAGAAAATGAACCAAAGATGATATCACATTGTATATTGCATAAGTGTGTATTCAATTATTCTGTAAATTAATTATCGACGATGAGTCTACTGAGTATTTCTTCGAAATACTCACTCTACTATTTTTAACAATATTTGCAGACTTCGGAGGCGATCGTGATTGATCCGGCAGTGGTGGCATAGAAAATTTGACTATCAAAATTATTATCTCTTTGAAGTTTTTTTGTATTCGAATATTGATAACATTTTGACGTTTTCCGCTATTTCTAAAATGTGATATTTAAATTTTAAATTTCTATGAGTTTACTTGTCGACGAAGTTTTCAATTACAAATGTGATTTCAAAATTAGGTTATTTCCGCGAAAATTGATTTTGAAATTAGGGCAAAAGACGATGACGTGGCAATCCGGGTTAACAGAACTCGGGGCGCTACAACAGTCCACATCAAAATTGTGACGGAGCCAAGCATAGGTCGAGAACTAACCATCATAGACATTGATAACGTGTCCTCTTGGATGGATCCCATAGTTGAATTCATAACTAACGGGAACCTTCCCAAGGATCCAAAGGAAGCAAGGAGCTTCCGATCTAGACACCAAGGTACTACATGATCCAAGGAGTCCTCATTCGTAGGAGCTTTACACTTCCATATCTTAGATGCCTCAAACCCTCAGAATCAACATAGGCTATGGCAGAAGTTCATGAGGAAATATGTGGAAATAATCAAGGAGCACGTATACTTGCCTTTAAACTTATAAGGTATGGGTACTATTGGTGTACCATGAAGAAAGATGCCTCAGACTATGTGAAAAAATGTGATAAGTGTCAAAGGTTTGGTAACGTCAATCATACCCCCATTGAAGAGCTCACCCCCACACACTGCTCGGCTCCCTTCGAGCAATGGGGGTTGACATATATAGGTTTAGGATACCTAAGGTGCTCATAACCAACAATGGGAGACAAATTGATAATGTGTAGTTTAAAAGGTTTTGCACTAACCTCGGGGATAGATAATTGCCTAACCTCGGTCACGCACCCTTAGAGTAACAGCTTGGCTGAGGTAACCAACCGGATTATACTTCAAGACCTCCGCACAAGGATTGAAGGTACGCATGGTAACTGGCCCGACGAGTTACCCTCTATATCATAGACTTACATGACTTCACACAGAATAACGACAGTGGAGACCCATTTTATGATGGCTTTTGGGTTGGAGGCCATTATCCCCATTAAAGTTAGCCTACCATCACTTAGGCATTTAGAGCACGATGCTGGGGGCATACTACTGAACATCTCGACCTTTTGGAGAAAGCACGTGAATGGCTGCACTACAAGTTGCCTCCTATCAGAATAGGACAACCAAATATTTCAATAGTAAGGTCAAACCCAGGAGATTCAGGATTGGGGACCTAGCACTTAGAAGGGCAGGGGCCGTTGGTCATGCCTCGGGAAAACTCGACCTAGCATGGAAAGGGCCATATGAAGTTATTCAATAAGTTCGAAGTCGAGCATACAGCTTGAGAGACATGTTGGAAAGACCACTTCCAAGGCCTTGGAATGCCGACCACCTCAAGGTTTATCACAAGTAACAGTCATGATCTTGTCCATTTTATTACAAGTATTTGTTTACTTTTATTTTTTGGGCTTGCGTGCCCTATGCATTTTCTTTTGTTTACTATTATTTTAATTTTTCATCAGGCTTGTACATCCTACGCATTTTTCTTTCGGTAGTTCATTCATCAAGGCCTATAAGCCCATACTTGTTTTAGAGCTTCGAAAAGTATATATGAAGTAGTTGTTAGGAAAGACCCAACAGAAATTTTTCAAAGTGTTTCTCCCAAAGAACTGTCACGCACAAGCACCTTCGAGACATGTTATGGGTATGATCTCACCAAAGCCTTGTCACACACAGGCACCTCCGAAATATGCTACGGGCATGTTCTCCAAAAGACCCGTCACGAGCGGGCTCCTCACGGCATGATGCGAGCGAACACCTCAATGCATGCCATGAGCACTCTACGAGACATGCTACGGGTATGATCTCCAAAAAGCCTTGCCACGTGCAAGCATCCCTGAGACGTGCTACGAGCATGATCCTACCAAAGCCTTGTCACGCATAGGCACCTCCGAGGCATACTATGGGCATGATCCCGCCAAGGCCCTGTCAGTCTCGAGCATGACCATTTCCAAAAATATTGTCAAGGTCTAATACGACCTTGAGATCCTACATACCTCGAGATCATTCAAATTATCTTCGGCCCTAGACTCAACGTCGGGCCTAAGATGAACTGATCATATTATCGTCGAGCTCAAACCTACAGTGAAAGACAATATAGTTAAACAATTGTGTAAATCCTCGAACACATTCCCTAAGACAAAAAGATTAATAAACAACTCGTGCTTTTGACACATATCGATCTTATGAATGGCCGAATGAAAAAATAGATCTGATAGTCGGTCAAATTCTGTAAAGTCCACGAGATCTAAAAACTTATATAACTCTCTTAAAATCCTCGATATTTTAGAATTTTTGGAAACCACGAGCCTTTTCCTAGTGTTACTCACTTTTTTTCTTTCTTTTTCCTCGAGATTTTAAGCATTTTAAAGTCCTCGATTTTTTAACTCTTCAAGTCCTCGAGTTTTAAGAATTATCGAAATCCTCGAGCTTCTTGCAATTAAAACTTTCAGTTCTAAAGTTTTTCAATCCTCGAGATTTTAGAGTTCGTAATATCCTCAAGATTTTTACTTGTAAAGTTTTTACCTTCGAGTTCTTAAATCCTCGAGATTTTAGAGTTTGTAATATACTCAAGATTTTTACTTGTAAAGTTTTTACCTTCGAGTTTTTAATTTTTAACGATAATCTGAATTACAACAACTGATTTGAAAGATCTTTCTATAGGTGGAGCAATACATAAAAAGAAAGATCAATCAAACATATATAAAGCAAAAGATCGAGCAATTTGCATGAACAAAAAGTCGAGCAATTAACTTGTTTCTATAAAAAATTACATTGTGTTGAGCAAAGCTCGTGCAAAAATACATCATTATAAAAGCTTTTTAAAGGTCCCCAGCCTCGGGGTCATCATTTGAATTTGGATGGTCATCTTTAGCATCATCACCCTCGACGTCCTCCTTTTGGTCTTCCATCGCCTCTTCATCATCAGAAAGCTTGAGCTCTTTAGGGACGTCTGGGATCGCCTTCATATCCTCAGGCTTCGCTTCCGATCTCGAGTACATAAATGCTCGAGCCTTTTTCAGAGCATGAAAGTACGAGCCCACCGCATACTTGCCCTTCAGTGCGGTAAACTCCCCAAACGTTTTGAAGTCCTCGATAGAAGTATCTCAGGCACTCTTTAACTTTTCTTCGAAATCTTTTTAGGCTCGTTCAAGCTCCAGCTTTAATTACTCAGCCTCATCCCGAGCTTTATGAAGCTTGTTCTTAGCCTCACACGCTCCCTCACAAGGAGGGCACGTTCGGCCTTGAGCTCGGTAATTTGTTGTTCTCGGGCTTTTACCTTCTCGAGAAGGCCATACAATTTTTGGGACTCATCGACCCCTTTCAAAGAGAGTCCTCGAGCAATACTCAAGGCCTACAGAAATTATGGGTGTGAGCTATTCATCGAGATTATTAGTTGGAAGCAAAAAATAATAATAATAAGATAAAGCATATCGAGCTCACCCTAGTCAACAAACTCTAGAGCACACCATCCTTAGGCCCCGAGTCCTCGAGATATTTATCTATGATGCTCAGGAAAAGGTGGCATAGTTCTTGATCATCGGGTTGTTTGAGCTGTAGTAGAATATCCTCGTCATCAAGATCTACGACAACAATGGGTCGAGGCATTAGGGTCCCTTGAGGAGTCCCCTGGGTCGTAGGGCGAGCAGCAACGTGCCTTTCCGAACCCGACGATGTTACATTAGCCCTCAAGGACTTTCCAGGGCCACTTGCAGGTTGATTATACTTCAAATCTCGAGGATGTTTCTTTCCTTCTTTTTTTTGCTCGGGGCTCGGGTTTGAGGAGCCTTATTTTTACTACCGACAGTTTGGCGTAAGGCAGATGGGTCTAACGTCATTCTTGCACACATTGGAGATATGTTAGCACGAGCTTTATGTCATCAGGATATAAATTAAACAACGTGAAAACGTACAAGTCCTACCCTCAAGGCCTTTCATCTCCACTAGATCGAGGATGTCGTCCATGAGGATGTCATCAATATCATACACAAGGAGCTCGAAGTTGTCTAGCATGAGCATATCCCTTTCTGAAGGCTCAAAATAGGCATGGCCCTCACAAAAGCTCGACGTGTCCGGGAACCCCCATTGAGGACTGAAAGGACAGTCGTTATCCCGAGGAATAACATAAAACCATTTTTCCTTCCATCTCTTTAAGGAACTGGGATCCTTGGGACTCTAAACCCTCTCCAGGTTGAAAGGTAGGTAAAGCAAGTAAACTGGGGAGTTGTTTGAGGTCTAAGACCATTCTACACAGGTCGAGGTATAGAACAATACCTAGGAATCTATAGGAAATAAAAAAAATTCAACATCATTCACCCATTTGGCACTAGCTAACTTGGGCATATATTGAACTCGACCAGCAGGGCAAGAAAGAAAGGATGTAAGGGCCGCCTAAAATCCCCTTTAAAGAGTCCCTAAAAATGACAAACTCCCCTTCCCGAGCCATTACTATCCTATCCTCGGGCTTGGGATACCTAATGTCACATTTCCACATGACCCCATATTCCCAAGCACAAGCCACTACTAGGTGCTCCTTAAACCTACAGGTCTGGTCGGGATAGGTAAAAGAAATCGAGTTAGCCTGAGCTCGAAGCTGAATGTTCATGGGTACGGCTATAGGAACGATCGATTTTTCCTATCCCTTAGGCATTGTACCCAAGGATGAAGACGACCTATTGCTATTACTACTCGACATCTTTACTTGAAACTATCTAGAGAAACAACTTAAGTGGTCAAGCTCTTACTTTAATACTCAATCTAGATGAAGGCTAGAGGAATTACTGAGAGTCAAAAGGTAAAAAATGAAGGGAAAATAAGGTATTTATAGCCTTCCTAGGAGGGGAGACCAAGGGTCGCCTCCTTAGCCATTGGATCTTACCACGCGTCATCCATCCAACGGGCGAGCTTTTATTACCTTTTTTAAATAGGGTTGGTACCATCACGACGTAAGCCCTTGAGCATGATCAAAGGCATAAGCAAATAGCACGGCATCGAGCATGCTGACGACGCTGCACCCATCCTTGAACCTCAAGCTTGGTTGCACGGGGGGCCAATGGTGTGGTATTATCGTGATCTTGTTGGTCCCCGTACAACCAATACGCTGGTTGTGCAATACACAGCGTATTGTGCAAGTTGAAGGTAAAATTGAGTTTATACCATGAAGTTTTTATGTTTTTCTCATATTTTAACTTTGTCTATGTTCTCGGTTCGTGCTTGATAAGTGTGTTTTTATACGCTTATTCGGGGTCCTAAAATATCGATATTTGGTAGTTCTTTTGGCAAAATATATCCTAAATTGTTGTTTTATGTTATATAGGTAAAACTCAATGGTTGAACGAAGAAGCGAAAGAAAGAAGCGAAAATTAGTGAAAAAATGGCAAAATCCAAAATTTGGGGACCAACTTGAAAATATTTAATAGTTGATTCGAACCAAAAGATGATACTTGAAAGATTTTTAGGAGACAATTGGATGGAATTAGAATTCAAAAAGGAATGGAATATGATCAAAATCAATTTCCAATCGCGCACAAATTATATTCCAGATTTCTAGTCGAAGATTGAAATAGATTTTTGGCAAGTAAACGTCCTAATAGGAAAATTTATATTTCTATAAACGTTGTATTTCTTTGAGTTATCTTTCTAATGCATTTTGAATCGCATCAATCAAATATCGAAAGAGAAAATTATGACCAAAATACTGATTGTTGTGCAGAGACCAAAAAATCAGCGCGAGAAGACAACTTTCCTTATTCGATTAGAACTCTTTTGGAAACCAATTTGGGCGTGATTTTCGACCAATTTTTGAATCCTACAAATAGAGAACAGCAGAGTACATATGGGGGAGTTTTTATCAAGATTTTCAGAGAGAAAAGAGGCAAGAACGTGAAGATCAACTCCAAAAACACGAAGATTTAATTGAAGATTAATCGGGGTGATGTCGTTCTTCATCTATTTTTCTGATTTTCTTCTCTCCACCATCTTAGGCTAGACTTTTTATGCACTAGGTGAATGATGAACCTCGTATTGTGATCTTTTAGTTTCTATTTTTGCAATTTGATATTTAAACATGTTTGATAGATGTTGAATGATTTATATATATTACTTTTCATCTACAGTTATATGCGCAGTAATTGTATGAGTGTGGTGGCTTATTTTATGCATTCGAAAGAAGGGAAATAAGCTCGACAATGTATAAATCATCGTTTAATTCATAAAGGATAGAAATATACCGCTATACTTTGCGTGAATCTCTAAGTGTTTACAAAACGTCATGCATTCTTGTATATTGCATTTGTCATAGAAATATAGTCAAATGGTATGCTAGAATATGTTCAATTCTACTTGAAAGATATTATTAGATAAGTTCAAAACATTGATTCTTCAACCAATTCATCGTGTTATCAAATTGTGAAATAGATGTTAAAATGGAACTTTGTTTGGTGATTCGGGATCCTAGTGCACTTTTCATTTATTAATTTCATAAATCTTTTGCATTCGACATATTTTTATTTTCATTTCGTAATTTTAGTTTAATTTGCATGTAAGTTTTAGTTTAATCATAGAAATTGAAGAACTCATCTCACATTTAATAGATTCGGTTAAGGTCGCGATAATAAAAATCAAGTTAAATCAATTCTCGTGGGAACGATACTCGAAATTCTAGAATTTTTACTTTATTACTTGTCAACGAACCGTGTACTTGCGGTGATTTAAATCCGAAACATATTTTCGTGAACAGTGCTAAATGAGGATTTAGTCCAATAAGAACCGGCACAAAACTTCAGTCAAATCTTATGACATGAATCTAAAAGTGAAAATGGTAAAATTTGTGTGAAGGGTGGTGTAAAACTTAGTCAAATCTTGTGACGCGAATATACAGGAGAAAAATATGTCTAGTCCATTTTAAATTTACTGGGAATGAAGCTTGGTCTGATGTTGTTTCTATATGTTCCCACTGCGATTGATTCGATTTTAATGTTTTTTTTGGGCTTAATTACTCTTTTAGGAGTATATTCGGTAAAAATTAACGCGGACAAGGGAAGGTGACAGTATCTGGAAATGTTGATCTTGCAACACTTATAACGAAGCTCGATAAGGCAAGGAAACATGCCGAGCTATGGGAAGCATATAAAGGTCCCAATCTATGGAACAATCAGTTCAAATACATTCAATTTGACAATTTTAAGGGTGGAAAAGATAATAATTCTCAAAAGGGTGGGAAAGACCAACAAAAGGGTACAACCAAGCTCGAGGTTCAAAGATGGGTGCAGCGTATTGCACAACCAGCGTATTGGTTGCACAGGGACCAACAAGATCTTCCAAACTCATGAGACACATCCTACATAGCTCGAGATACGTATTGTACTCGAGCACATGGCCCATAATGCTCGAGCTATCACGCCAATGTTTTTTTGTAATTTGGTAATGAAGGTCCTCGGGATACGTCCTCGAGCATACCTTGTGATGATGTACGTCCTCGAGTAGTATCTTTCACTCACAGACACTAATCCAATCAAGGACTCTGGTCCTACCCAATCACCCCAACTCAGGGATCCTAAGTCGTAAATGAGTCTTATCTCAGGCAACACTTCAAATAAGAAAGGTTTGGACTCCTAATTATATTCCAACACTTATCCCTATAATCACTCTAAAAATTAAGGAGATGATTCCTACTAGAACTACACTACCTACCTCTATAAATACGTCATTCTCATTCATTATTCAAGTACGTTTTCACACATATTTTCAGCATATATCTTCTCTACATTCTCTATCGAACTTAAGCATTGGAGGAACAATGAGGACACACATCGACGCCTTTGTTTCAGGTACCAGAATATCTTGTTTGTGCTCTTTCTCAGTCGTCAAGCTTGAAATTTAACATGTGCGGTTTTTGGTAGCATCAGTAGTAGTACTAGTATTTTCACTGGTTTTAGTTGGTTCCTTGAAGGAATCCTGGCCGTTTATTTTGACGATAAAGTCTTTGAGTGCGGCAGGAAAGGACGATTAAGGCATGGCGGTGCCGACGGTGGAGGCGGAATTAATACTATTATCTAGAGTCATGGGAGGAGGATATTTTGGAGTTGTAGTGTGAGAGTGAGTATTAATATGGACTGTCTTGTCTACACTCTATTCTGATTATAAAATCAATAGACTTGTGTTCCCTCCATCGTCATATTTTAACAAATTGATATATATAATATATAAAAAGCAAAAATATAGAGTATGTATTATTTGGAATTAGTTGTCCCAATAATCTATGAACTTGACCATATTTGATTGTCACATTTTTCATAGAAAATTTCACATCTGAGAAAAATGAATCACATTTTGACCATTTGATTGCAACGTAGAAATGGAAATCGAATTCCAAGGTACAACAACTTTAAACTGCATTTTCTTCGTTTTCATGGAAAACGAATTTCTATATGTTTGGTGGGTTTTTATTTTTCAACTAACATGGAATTGGAATTCATTTCCTCCTTTGCCTATCAAAACGGACACTATTGTCTATATTTTCGACTATTCATTGAAGTTTCAGATATCAAGTTTTAACCACTAAACTTTTTAAAATGTTGGACGTTACTCATGGCATGACTTTTGTTACTCAACTCTAACGGAATTAGTGACATAACAGTTGGAATGCTCAAATTGTCATGTAAGAAAATGCGTCTTTGATTATTCACTATACTTTCAAAAATGCTTTTGATCGCTCACTATACTTTAAGATGATCGAGTTTTAGTCACTAACCTTGTAAAACTGACGTCAACCTCTCCTAGAAATTTATGAATGTTGTTCTAGCATCACTTTCATATAACAAAATAATTTAGCAACATGTTATGAGCAAATATTTCAAAATATTTTTCAATATACTTGAATATATTGCAATTCTTTTAATATTTGATCTATAATCTACATTAACAGAAAGAAAGTATTGAAGATTCTAATGATTAACATTAAAAAAAACTATGCCTTTATCTAGGCCCCATTTTTTTTCATTAAAATGTATTTTTGAATAGTGATTTGATCCCATTTCAATCACATTTTTCAATAAAATAATATTACATGTAAATTAAAAACTTTTTCTTTTTCTTTTTAACCACATATTTTACATCATAAAATGATTACAAAATGCATTTTTTTAGGTTTAATTCTCATTATTTCAAAATTATAATTTTCTCTTTCTTCTTTTCAACCACACATTTTTCAATAAAATAATATTATACGTAAATCTAAAACTTTTTCTTATTTTTTAAGCACACAATCTCCATCAATTTACCGTTTCGAAATATATTCTTAGAATAAAATAGGTCTCAATATGCTCATGTATGACATTCACAATAAAAAAACGAAATATACATTAACAGCTAAAAACATATATCATATATCAAAAACCATCTAATATTTCTCCGCAGCCAAAAAAAATACACATTTTTTGGCTACACAGAAATATTGGATGGTTTTTGGTATATAAAAGTGCAATCAATTGTTAGTCTTCGCCTCACTAGATTATTTACTTGTGCATTTTTGTATGCATTGTTGCAAAATTCAGATAGGACCAATCGGTCTGACCGCAAAAATCGGGAACCATACGAAAGTCCGATCCGATTGAAAAGTGAAAACCGAATGGTTAACAACCGGTATGAAATTCAATAAACCTGACCGTCAACCAATTTCTGGTGACCTGTGTACATGTTTAACGACTTGGCCGAATTTTTTTTAATCAAAAAATTAAGAAAATGGGTCAAGAATAGAAGAAAATGCAGCCTTCTAATGTTTTCTAACTAATCTCATAAAAAAGGATCATCAAAGCTCAAATATGATGTAGATCCTTTAGATACAAATCCAAAATTATATTGCTGGAAATTAAATATTGAGCGTCCATGAAATATGAATGAATGGTTATGAGTAGGAGTGTCAATTTGGTTCGCCAGCTCGGATAGCCCGTGATTTGACCTTGGAAAAAGCTTGAGCCAGCTCGGCTCATGAGCCTCATGGCTCTAAAGAACCAAGCCAAGGCTCGGAGCGAGCCCCATTTTTGGACATTGGCTCGAACCGAGCCAGCCATTGTAACTTCACGAGCCACACGGGCCGACCCGTGTTACAAGCCATTTTCAGCCCATAAAGAGTCGAACCTAAATAAAATAACTGCATGCAAAACTTAAAAAATAAAATAAAATAATATCACCAAGTACAAGGTAGGAGTAGCTGCTGCGTGACAAGTAGCTGAATTCAAATTTGGTTAAAACAAATTTTTTTTTTGCTATAAATATGAGGTACAAATTTTGAGTTTCATATCAATCGGTTTTAACTTTAAAAAGAAATATATAATTTTTAAATTTATTTGTTTCAAGAAAAAATGTACCCAGATTATTTTATTCGTGCACAATTTTAACTCCGTCTCATTGATTGTAGCCGGTCCCAAACCTGGAAAAATGACGAGGGTTGTAACTTTTATTCATAATTCGTATAAATTGCACAAATTTAAATTTTTTGTTAAACAATGTTAGATTTGTCACGAATTTCTAGAAAAAAAAAGAGTCGGCTCTGCCCAGCTTACTAATGCCCGAGTCGAAAGCTCCAATCGAGCTTAGCTTTTTTTGGCCGAGCAAAAGTTTGGTTCGGCTCGGGCCAAAAAATGTTCGAACCATTTTTACTTGAGTTGAGCTTGAGTCTCGACTTTTAGCTCGACTCTTTGAAACCCCTATTTGCAAGAGTATAATTGCAGAGGATAAGAAGACCATATATCTAAATGGTAGGGTTTTTTTTTTTTTTTTTTTTAAACATGAGCTAAAAAATTGGGATTGTTTGGCCCATATAGTTTTTATTTCATTTTAATTAGTAGTGGAAATTACGTCGAGGTAATAATGAATTTTAAAATACATTTTTATTAATATAATTTTTCAATGATATATATTAATTATTTTAATTTTTCAGTCGACCCGAACTCATTATCGTTTGACCTTTGACCCTTATAAATTTTTCAAGTCGATGACCAGTTCAATTTTCAAAATAAGTTTTACACTTTAAATGACGCTTATTGAAGCCTGAAACCAAGCTAAATAAATTGATTGCACTATCATCAACATAAGCCAAGTACATTGTTGTTATTGATGTAGTGATAGATGGTATTTGGCTTAAGGAGCTATTAACAAAGTTAGGATTCATTGGAAATGATATTGTTTTATACTTTGAAAGTTCACGACCCTCTAATGCAACTATGAGAGAAAATTTCTAATGAGAAGTCTTATACACACAACACGAAGGCGAAGTTTTCTCACATATACTTATTGCTAGCAGGCCACACTCTTAACTATTTAAAAGAAATTAAACCCAAAATAAATACGGCGGAGGTTTTTAAAGCTTGAACAACGAAGAGCACATCGACTAGTTAATAAAACGTGGATGGCTAACAGATTCAGCTATTATCTCGCTAATCAGTGATCACTATGTGGCATAAGCACACAGGATTTATTTACCTTTGATGCCCCATAGAAATCTATAAGTAGGCATAGTTGTGAATAAAAAATGCATGCAAATTCAAATATATCTCTCCCAAATTGTCATTTCTCCTATTGCTCCTGTTTGAGCTTCGAATTCAGAGAGTTTAGGAAGAGTAAATTCTAGCTAGGTGAGATGGATTTGTTGGTTGTGATTTTACGGTCAACAATACAATCTTTTTGGTTGAAGAAATAGTTGGGTAATTACACTGTTCAGTGCTTCATATTTTAATTACATAAAGATTTTTAACTTTTGCTTATTGTTGTATTTATATCTTAAACTTTTTTCGTTGTATTTTTATTCTAACTTTTATTAATAAGTAAATTTTGTCTTCATGACAGTCTCCATCACACATAATTTCAAACAGTAATGTCCAATCAGGTGGTTGCATGATGGGTGCTGAGGTTAGTTTGTCGGTCAGAGTTTTAAATGCCTTTTGACACTAACGGTCCAATCAAAAGTCAAATCTTTACTGAGAAGGTTACACAATGGTCTAGCTATAGATGAAAAGTTACGTATGAATCTCATATAAAAACCTGCATGACCTAAGAATGATCTAATGTCTTTCACTGTCTTAGGTGTAGGAAATTTAGAGATTAGTTCAATTTTAGATTTGTCAACATCTATTCCCTTAGAAGAAATTACATGCCCTAAGACAATTCTCGAAGGTACCATGAAACGACACTTTTCCCAATTCAATACTAAACTATTTTCCTCACATTGGGTTAGAACTCGTTTTAAATTTAATAGGCATGCATCAAATGATGTTCCAAAAATAGTTAGATCATCCATATAATCATTTCAATGCAATTCTATATCATGTCACTAAACGTGCTGGTCATGCATCTTTGAAATGTGGCAGGGGCGTTATAAAGCCCAAATGGCATCCTACGAAATGCAGAAGTACCAAATGGGCAAGTAAATGTCATTTTGTCCTAGTCTTCTAATGCAATTTCAATTTGGTAATAAATAGAATAGCCATCTAAAAAATAGTAAAAATGATGGCCAGCCACACGCTCTAGAATTTGGTCCAGAAAGGAAAGGAGAAAGTGGTCCCTGTGAATGTCAGCATTTAACTTCCTATAGTCTATGCACATGCGCCATCTAATTACTGTTTTTGTGGGGACCATTTCACTTAGTTCATTTTTCACTACTGTAAATCCTGACTTCTTAGGTTGATCATTTGTAGGAATAACCCATTTACTATCGGCGACAGAATAAGTGATTCCTGCATCTAATAATGTTAGCACTTCATCCTTCACTACTTCTTTCATTGTGGGGCTTAGTCTATGTTGGTGATCTCTTCTAGGGCTAGTTCCTTCATCTAGATGAATCCTATGTGAGCAAATTAAAGGGATAATACCATTGATGTCAGCTATAGTCCATCCTAATGCAGATTTGTGCTCATTTACAATATGTAAAAGTTCCTTACATTGTGATGCATCCAATTCTAAAGATATAATAACAAAAAAGGAATCACTTTGTCCAAGAAACTTATGTTTCAATCCTTGAAGCAGCGATTTCAACTCTGGTTTGGGACTCTCAATACTTGATGGTTGTCCTCTACTTCTTCCTAGCAGCTCTTCAAACTTTGGCCACCATGGTAATGCTCCATAATCCTGCATTTTTGCAAAAATGGCACAAATATTAGTATACTCATCATCATAAACAACAAATGGAATTTCAGAATCTAAAAGGAATGAGTTCAAGGGATCAAAATCAGTAGTTACGGATGTCTCCTCTTGAATGAGTGCATCAATCATAAATGTTTGATGACACTCATCATCCTCCTGTGGTTGTCTAGCAATGTGGAAAATATTGACTTCTAAAGTCATATTCCCAAAAGATAGCTTCATTAGACCATTCCTACAATTAATAAGATCATTAGAAGTGGCAAGAAAGGGTCTACCAAGAATTATGGGGATTTTAGAGTCAATATTCAAATCAAACTTCAAATCTAGTACCAAGAAATCGACGGGGTAATAGAATTTATCAATTTGAACTAACACATCCTCAACTACTCCCCTACGCCTTACAATGGACTGATCAGCTAATTGTAAGACTATAGTTGTAGGTTTTATCTCACATAAGCCTAACAATGAGTAGATAGCATACGTCATAAGGTTAAGAACTTTAGCATATGTGGAGACCTGGGCATCACATACAGAATGGGTAGATTTATTTTCACGTATTCAAGGTGTTCTAGAATTTCGTTGTGTTGCCCGTAGCTTTCAAGGTAGACTTGAGAGCTTGAGGAAAAGGTACTCTAGTTGGGATATCCACTACCTCTTCACTAGGTCTATCCTCTTTCGAATTGCTAGAATTTTTCTCTTCATCTAGAGGCTTGTTGGATGGTTTTGTAGTCTTTCCGAACCTAGTGGTTATGACATTTATTTCTTTAAGGTTGTTTTCTTTTGAGCCTGAAGTTTGTGCCATGTGTTGTCGTTTAGGATTTGGTTGGGCCTGAGCTGAAAATTTCCCATGCTCCCTTATAGCTAAAGCATTGGTCAGTTTGGACATGTGGGCTTTCATCTTTTTGTTTTCCTCAACAGTCTGGGTAATCATAAATTCAAATTTGTGATTATTTTTACACTATGCCTCTATAAAAGCATGCAGTGTATCATCTAAGGAGTTCCTAGAAGATGTAGGTTGATATGAGGGTGCAGTATAGGTTCTATTTGGTTGGGCCTATTTTTTATTATCAGATTTTCAGCTAAAATTGGGATGATTCTGCCATCCCTTATTGTAGGTTTTAGGGAAATGGTCATATGGCTTTTGGTATATGCCTAAGGCATTACAGTGTTCCTCATACACTCTCCTCATTTTAGTGTCTATGATACACTCTTGCGCTAGATGATCAGTTCCACCACACACAAAACAATTTTCACTAGACTCAACACAGGATACATTCTGTATAGGTTTCGAGCCTTTAGCACGAGGGTTTCAAGATCTTTAGTTAGGGCTTCTACCTTTGCTCTAAGGCTATCCTCCTCCCTAAGATGCTAGATACATGTGCTAATGGGGTTACTTGCTGGTCGTGACCTATTATTACTCTCGGTAGCATTAGGTCCAGTCCAAGTATGGGCTTTTCAGCTAAGTCATCTATTCAATCATTCGATAAAAAGAGCATGACTAGATCTATAAAGGATTTGATAAAACTTAAACCAATCTCAACAATAAGTAATTGAAATTGAAACTCAACAAATATTTTAATTTAACAATGGAAAAATCATGACTGAATCCATGAAAAATCTTGTAAATATTAAATCGATTTCAATGTAAATTAACGAAAAGAAAAATCTAAATACTTAAATTGTTTAGCAATGAAAAGAGCAATCATGTGAATAAATTGATACGAAATCTCCGAATCCAACTAGTTCCTTCCTTGCCTCACCTTGGTTTTTAGTTCCTCGTGGAGATTCTTGAGCCAAAGAGGAGAAAAATGGTGTATGGGGGCGATCTCCCATTTTCTAGAATGTTTTAAGGCTTAAAAATCAAGAGAAAAGTTGTTTCCATAAGATTTTGACGTAAATTAAGAAACTGGAAATCGCACCTCAGAAATACTCTATACAACCGCGTAGTTATAGGTGTTGCGGTCACATGGAAGACTGGAGTTGGTTACCGAAAATCTCTAAAAGGTACTATGTGACCGCGTAGCTTTAAAAGTTTTCCACCTGACAGTTTTCAGTATTTTCGTCATAACTTTCTCTCCTGATATCTAATTAAGAGGATTTAAGATGCATTGGAAAGTGGACTACAAGATATACAATTGTGCTTCAGATACCATCTACGAATCTGCTCGTTTTCCATATCAAAAACTAGTCTCAATATGAGGCTGAAAATTAGTGCAAAACCTTTTAGCTGGAAAGTTGATATGTGATAATGTTTTGGCTATATTTCATCTTTTTAACTCATTTCTTCACTTAATTAACATCTAACACTCTTGAATCTTCACCACAAAGTTAGAAACAAGTTTAGAGTATTTTCACTTTAGTTACTGAACTTTCACTTTCTTCCATTTTTGTCCCTTTTTGCCCTTTTCTTCTAATTTTCATCGTATTCGTCCATTTGCAACCTAAACCAAAATATAAGTGTACTTAGAACATTTAAGCTCCAATAAATCATAAAAACGCAATTATTAGTGGATGAAAAACGTGATAGTTGTACTATTATCAAAGCCCCAACTTACTTATTTCTAGTCCCTAGAAATTTAATGCAAAATACAATGATCAAAGACTAGTCAATATGTAAGTTAAATTATCAAGTTCTAATTTAACCACGGTTCATGTTCTTTCCAAACCTAACACCACAAAAAATTAACAATATTATGATCATCACGATATCAAGAACACATGCCAAATGTGTGAGTGTGTGTCAAACCATAGCCATATTACCGCCAACCTTAACACATGTAACATCAAGTATATCTCAAGCTGAAGGTTCAGCTCCATAACTCACAGGTATCAAAGTGTTTAGTGTGGAGTTTCTCTATATGGAGTTGAGAAAGATAAACGATAAAATTTGGAGGCTTAAACAATTATGCATAAGCAACAAACAAATATTATTCTATGATAGACACACTATCAAATGAGAATTTATCAACTTCTTACCATAGCCTACTTGGGATCAAAACGATCAATACAAGGATTGGAATGAAGTTTAGGTTGGATCGTATGAAAAGAACGGATATAGAAATTCAAATACTTCTAAGCATATAGCCAAATATCTTATCAATATCTCGATCGATCACAACTTCCAACAAATACCTCTTTTGGCATTTCAAACCCCGAAATCAATCACATTTTTTTTTCACTTTTTCTCTCTTTTTTCGAATTTTTTTTCTCTTTTTCTTTTTTTCTCAAAAACTTGACACTAGCTAACTCTTTGTCGTTTTCCTTGTTTCTATTCTTCACGAATAATCATTCAATACTTACTACATGCTTGGAAGTAAAAAAATGGGAAAATACTTGTATAGGTTATACTTCAACATGGAGGGGTATGGATGACAGAGGTGCATGAACGAAAAGACTATATGTGTGTACCAGCTCAAAATGGCTACTAGGGGGTTGTACTTATTGAAAAGAAAAGCTTGAAATACTCAAATATCGATCGTAAATTGAAATTTATCATTTTCTAAGTAATCCACCATCTTACCACCAGCCATGTAGTGTTATTCTCAAATGAGTTTCCAATTAACAAGATCAATGAATACTTTTGCCATATTTTAGTATAATGTGGCTCTCTATCATCACCAATTTTCTCACATAAGAAAACTTTAACAAGAGACTCCTCTAGCTACACGTGTTAAACTACCATCTTTCCATAAGGCTTGTGTGCACGAAAAGTTTAGCAAGTGTCATGACATCTAGATTTTCACAAACAAAATTAATTTCTAGTGGCATGTGTTGTCATTCAAAAGTATAAACATGCAACAAATTAGCGATTCAAACAAAAACAACTTCCTCAAAATCCACATGCAATTGACCATACCCCCAACCAAATATTTGCATTGTTCTCAATGCATCAACATGAGTACAAAATAGAGAAGGAAATATATCACCTGAATACGGAAGGGAGTCAACATAAGCTTGAAGAACGGATAGCCTGAAAGTTCCTAATGTGATAAAATTGGTAATGGAAAGAAACCTAAAAAAATGAACCACCTACCTAAAGGAAAATATAAAAAAAAAACTAGTATACGGAAAAGCAAGGTAAAAGACAAACCGGAAAGATCTCAAGGATGGTAAACTGGGGCTGCAAGAGGAATTTCTTCCACTGCAGGTACCTGTTGCCCATAGAGTATCTTGAGACGCTATCCATTCACCTTAAACACCTTACCATCATTAGGGTCTTCAATTTCAATTGCCCCATTTTCAAAAACATGTTTCATCACAAAGGGGCCAGTCTACCTAGAACGAAGTTTATCTGGGTGCTTGTGGAGTCAAAAATCATACAAGTATACTTTTTGATTTGAACACAAAGGTTCTTCTCAAAATGTTTTTATCATGAAATGTTTCATTTTTGACTTGTAGATTCTAGAACTCTCATAAGCATCATTCCTTAATTTCTCCAACTTAGTTAGTTGAAATTTTCTAAGTTTACCTCCATCTTCTAGGTCAAAGCTAAAGTGCTTAATAGCCCAATAGGCTCCATGCTCAAGCTCTATAGGTAGATGACAAGGCTTTCCAAAGATGAGTCTATATGGGGACATGCCTAAGGAGGTCTTAAAAGTTGTACGGTAAGTCCAAAGTGCACCATTTAATCTTAAAGACCAATCTTTACAATTAGGGATGACCGTTTTTTCCAAGATTTGTTTGATCTCCCTATTAGCCAGTTCTACTTGTCCACTAGTTTGGGGATGGTAAGCAGTTGAAATTTTGTAAACAACCCCATACTTTTTCGTTAAGGCTTCAAATGAATTGTTGCAAAAGTGTGTGCCTCTATCACTAATTATCACTCGTGGTGTGTCAATGCGAGACAAATATATATATATCCAAAAGAGGGTGGAAAGGGTCCCATAAAATCAATATCCCAACAATAAAAAATTTCTATTACCAAAATGGGACTTAAGGGCATCATATTACATCTGGAGATAGCTATGAGCTTTTGGCACCTCTCACAAGCTCTACCGTGGACATTAGTGTCATTAAACAAAGTGAGTCAGTAAAAATCACATTGCAAAAATTTTGCACCAGTCTTTTTCATAGAAAAGTGGCCTCGACATGCTTGGGCATGATAGAAATTGAGTATGCTAGGTATCTCCTCATCAGAGACACAATGCCTCAAAATCTAATCAGCACAGTATTTAAATAGATAAAGGTCTTCCCAATAAAAATCACGTACCTTAAATAGGAACTTTCTCTTATCCTGCACACTCCACTCTTGTGGAATTTCACCTACAGCCAAGTAATTTACAATATGAGCGAACCATGGTAAAGAAGAAACAGAAAATAAACTCTCATCTGGGAATTCTTCTCTGATTGGCAAGGTGATTGTGCTATCTTCAAAGGTTAGCCTTGACAAATGGTCTACTACAACATTCTTCACCTCTTTCTTATCCTTGATAGTGATATCGAACTCTTGCAATAGTAAAATCCACCATATTAATCGTGCCTTAGTATTTTTCTTGGTAAGAATGTACTTAAAGGCTGTATGATCTGTGAAAATTATAACGGAAGAGCCAATCAAATAAGATCGAAACTTATCAAGCACAAAGATTATAGCTAATAACTCCTTTTCAGTCGTGGAATAGTTCATGTGAGCACTGTTTAGAGTTCTACTAGTGTAGTAGATTACAAAAGGCTTACATTTTCTTCGTTGTCCAAGTACAGCACTTACCACATAATCACTAGCATCACACATAATTCCATACAGTAATGTCCAATCAGGTGGTTGCATGATGGGTGCTGAGGTCAGTTTGCCAGTTAGCATTTTAAATTTCTCTTGACACTCAACAGTCCAATCAAAAGTCACATCTTTACTGAGAAGGTTACACAATGGTCTAGCTATAGATGAAAAGTTCTGTATGAACCTCATATAAAAACATGCATGACGTAGGAATGATCTAATGTCTTTCACTGTCTTAGGTGTATGAAATTTAGAGATTAGTTCAATTTTAGATTTGTCAACCTCTATTCCCTTAGAATAAATTACATGCCCTTAGACAATTCCCGAAGGTACCATGAAATGACACTTTTCCCAATTCAATACTAAACCCTTTTCCTCACATCGGGGTTAGAACTCGCTTCAAATTTAACAAGCAAGCTTCAAATGAAGTCCCAAAAATAGTTAGATCATCCATAAAAACTTCCATGCAATTCTCTACCATGTCACTAAACATGCTGGTCATGCATCTTTGAAACGTGAGAGGGGCGTTACAAAGCTGAAAGAGCATCCAACGAAATGTAAAAGTACCAAAGGGGTAAGTAAATGAGGTTTTGTCTTGGTCTTCTAATGCAATTTCAATTTGGTAATAAATAGAATATCCATCTAGTAACAGTAAAAAGGATGGCCAGCTACACGCTCTAGAATTTGGTCTAGAAAGGAAATGGGAAGTGGTCCTTGTGAGTGGCAGCATTTAACTTCCTATAGTCTATGCACATGCGCCATCCAGTCACTATTTTTGTGGGGACCATTTCACCTAGTTCATTTTTCACCACTGTGACTCCTGACTTCTTATGAACTACCTACGTAGGACTAACCCATTTACTAACGTCGATAGGATAAATGATTCCTGCATCTAATAATTTTAGTACTTCATTTTTCACTACTTCTTTCATTGTGGGGTTTAGTCTACGTTGGGGATCTCTTCTAGGGCTAGTTCCTTCATCTAAATGAATCCCATGTGAGCAAATTAAAGGGCTAATACCCTTGATGTCAGCTATAGTCTATCCTAATGCAGATTTGTGCTCATTTAGAATATGTAAAAGTTTCTTATATTGTGATGCATCCAATTCTGAAGATATGATAATAGGAAAGGTATCACCTGGTCTAAGAAGCTCATGTTTCAATCTTTGAGGAAGCGGTTTCAACTCTGGTTTGGGACTCTTAATACTTGATGGTTGCTGTCATCTATTCCTTTATGGTAACTTTTCAAACTTTGTCTTCCATGGTGATGCTCCATAATCTTGCATTTTTGCAAAAATGGCACAAATATTAGTATACTCTTCATCATCAATTACAGATGGAATTTCAGAATTTAAAAGGAATGAACTCAAGGGATAAAAAATCAGTAGTTGTGGGTGTCTCCTCTTGAATGAGTGCATCAATCATAAATGTTTGATGACACTCATCATCCTCCTGTGGTTGTCTAGAAATGTGGAAAATATTAACTTCTAAAGACATATTCCCAAAAGATAGTTTCATTAGACCATTCATAGAATTAATAAGAGCATTAGAAATGGTAAGAAAGGGTCTACCAAGAATTATAAGGATTTTAGAGTCAATATTCCCATCAACCTTCAAATCTAGTACCAAGAAATCGACGGGGTAATAGAATTTATCAATTTGAACTAACACGCCTCAACTACTCCCATATGCTTTACAATGGACCGATCAGCTAATTGTAAGACTATAGATGTAGGTTTTATCTCACCTAAGCCTAACAATGAGTAGATAGCATACGACATGAGGTTAACACTAGCTCCTAAGTCAATAAGGGTTTGTGAAAACTCATGGCTCCTAATGATGCAAGAAATAATAGGACAACCAGGATCATTATACTTAGGTGGGACCCTTTGTTCAATTAGAACACTTACCTTCTCAGTTAAGAAAGCGATTTTCTTAATATGGTGCTTTTTCTTCACAGTGCATAAGTCCTTAAGAACTTTAGCATGTGAGGGGACCTGGGTAATCACATGCAGAAGGGGTAGATTGATTTTCACTTGTTTAAGGTGTTCCAAAATTTCACTGTGTTGCCCGATAGCTTTCAATGTAGGCTTGAGAGCTTGAGAGAAAGGTACTCTAGTTGGGATCTCCACTACCTCTTCACTAAGTCTATCTTCTTTAAAATTGCTAGAATTTTTCTCCTCCTCTCGACGCTTGTTGGTTGGTTTTATAGTCTTTTCGGACCTAATCGTTATGGCATTTACCTCCTTAAGGTTGTTTTCTTCTAAGCTTGAAGTTTATGTCATGTGTTATGCTTTAGGATTTGGTTGGGCCTGAGTTGGAAATTTCCCATGCTCCCTTATAGCTAAAGCATTGGTTAGTTTCGACATGTGTCTTTCATCTCTTTGCTTTCCTCAACAGTCTGGGTAATCATAATTTCAAATTTGTTATTGGTTTTACACTATGCCTCTATAAAAGAGTGCAATGTATCCTCTAAGGAGTTCCTAGATATGTAGGTTGATATGAGGGTGCATTATAGGTTTTATTTGGTTTCCGCCACCCCTTATTGTAGGTTTCGGAGAAAGGGGCATATGACTTTTGGTATATGCCTAAGGCATTACAGTGCTCCTCATACACTCCCCTAATCTTAGCGTAAGTGATACACTCTTGCGCTAGATGATCAGTTCCACCACACACAAAACAATTTTCACTAGACTTAACAAGGGATATATTCTGTATAGGTTTTAAGCCTTTAGCACGTAGGGTTTCAAGTTCTTTAGTTAGGGTTTCTACCTTTGCTTTAAGGCTATCCTCCTCTCTAAGATGATAGATACCTGTGCTAGTGGGGTTACTTGCGGGTCGTGACTTGTTAGTACTCTCAGTGGCACTAGGTCCAGTCCAAGTATGGGCATTTCAGCTAAGTCATCTAAGTACTCTATAGCCTCGTCTGGATCTTGTTGTAGGAAATTGCCATTACACATCATTTCAACAAATTGACGCTTCCTAAGTGTTAACTCCACATAGAAATAGCTCACAATGCGCCAGCTCTCATAACCGTGGTGTGGACACAAAGCTTGCAATTCTTTGTACCTTTCCCATGCATGGTATAGGGTTTTGCCATCTTTTTGGGCAAATGAGTTGATTTGTCTCTTCAAGGCATTAGTCTTGTGATGTGGGAAGTGTACTTAGAAACATTTTGGCTCCAATAAATCATAAAAATACAATTATTAGTGAATGAAAAACGTGATAGTTGCACTATTATCACATCCAATGAAAGTACATACACTTTCATAGTATTGGCATCCATTCAAAACTTAGGATTTTTAAGTGCCAATTTTTTCTTTCAATTAAAAGAAATGATTTTTTTCAATTCTCAATTGTTCTGAACAAATTTATTCAAGTGATAAATCGATATTTCCATCACAATAATTCTAATTCGCCACAATTCCTTCTGCAAGTAGTATTTTAAGCATTAAATTATTCTAGGGCTAATCTAAACAACACATCATTAGGAACCAGGACAAGAATTAATTGATAATACAAAATAAGAAGAAAAACTTATCTGACTTGCGATGTTTGGTTATCTTGTACAAAGTAGTAAGATTATTTCATTGTAAAGTGACGAGAGTTTTTTAAGTTTCATATCAATCATATATTTCAAGAGTCCAATTTTCTTATTTATGGTACAATAATATATGACTTTATTGCAGTCTCCTTCAATGATAGAAAAACCTGCAAATCCACCTGTTTTCTATCCAGTATACTAGAAGTATCTTTTGAAATAAATGAGACATGCCTTCATTTTCTCTTAAAGTAGGCGAAAATTCATGCACTTTCATATGAGATTACTTGCATGCACTCACTGAAGTTTACTCTTTCAAATTGGTTCCCTTACCATTTAAGCCAGAATTAATTCTTCCGGTAAATAATTATTATAGAATATAACTTGTATTTTTCTGCCTTTAATAAATTATGCATAAAATATAGATCAAAACATCAATTTATATGCAAATTTGACCTTTTCCATTAACATTGTCGAATTCAGATTAAAATAAAGACATATACGCAATCTGAATCATATAGGTTTAAATAGAATACCAGTATTTAGAATGTACTTGAAGTTATAAACAGAATATAACATGGAAGAAAAAATTAAAAACTTGTCTTATGATTGCTGGATAAATTGGTTCATAAATTATATTGTGTTAAGAAAAATATGTGCACGCAAAGAAGATAGTGACTTATAATTGCAAAATATCAAATAGAATTTTGACTTACTGAAACGGAAATAAATGCACACATTTCAACTTATTGAAATGTAGAAATTAGAAGGTCAATTAATGGAGTGATGTACATGGAATGCAAATCTTCTTAAAATAGATTTCATCCCTTGTACTAGTGCTAACACGATTAAATGAATATCTGTCTTCCAAGATGTAAAGTTTCTTCCAAAGTAAATATATCACAATATTAATTTTGCTAGGTTAACTAACTCTTGACTATACTCTTCTAGAACAGAAGATACCAGATTCTAAATATTGAATACGAGACTTAAATAAATTGAAAATTATTTTGACATAATTTGGAGAAGGAAAGAATTAAGAATCAATAAATTTACACTCAATATTGGACGGTACATAAAAAAATGAGATTTGTTGGCTTCAACACTGTCAATGCTAAGATAAGCAAAAAAAGTACAAACTCGACTCGATGATTTATTTGTTCATATTACTCTACATGTTCTGATATCGATAAACTAGAAATAAGAAAAGCACACACGCACATGCGAACCTATAGAGTTTTAGGTGTTCTAGCTTTGTTCAGCCCCCACTCCATAGGACCCAAGTTAGCGCCAAAGCTCAACAGGGATAATCCACCATTATCTTCATGCAAGATCAAGGAGAACGTGGTTCAAGTAAACGGAAGTGTGGGCGAAGTCAAAGGTGGCATGTTACGTACATTCACATCATGAGGCAGCAAACAGCATTCAATATCAAGTGCACGGAAAATTTTAACCATCTCCTCGACCAGAAGGGTTTTCCTTGACCACCTTTCACCCATATCCTGATGATTTATTGTGTGAGAAGGCCATATCGACTATTTTAGCATGTTCATGTCCTCCATGTCTTTTATGACTATTAGTGGATCCGAATACCAATGAGCACTTCTGCTTTCTGCATATCTACATTGGCCATAACGCCATAAAACATGACATGTTAAGACTGATGTCTCGTGTTAATGTATAATTAGCATTGAGAGACGGTAGCTTGTTCAAGGCAAGACTACAAGCACATCTGGCTAAGCCGAAAAAGCCTAAAAGTAATTTTTGGGAAGTATAAAACTAAAAGGAGTAAGTTTTTGAACTAAAAGTTACTTATACTTTTTCTAACCAACATGTTCGGTGAAAAAAGAGAGTAAAAAATAACTTTTAAGCACAGAGCAGTGCTTAAGAAACATATACATAATATTTTTCTTACTTCAAAGTGAAAAAAATTCGTTAAAGTGAAAGTAATTTGTACTTACCATGAAAATAAAAAATTCCTTCCTTGTTTCCATGTCATAAAAATTATCATTTAAAGTAAAACAACCACTTGCTTTGAGATACATGAATACCAGGAAAAAAAAATAATACAGCAATATTGTACCTTGTTATTCTCTCCATCGTTGCAATCTTCTCCCCCGGAGTTGAAATAAGGATAACAAAACCAATTTCATCACGCATATCTGGACTGCGATAGTAATTACCGATGAACTTTGTGGATAAGACGCTATTTCAATAAAAAATCTTTTGGTTATCCACAAAGTTTTGTTTTCTAAACGAATGTCTAATAAATAAAATAATGAACTCAAATTAAAACTGCAAATAAAATTATGTGACGAGGTAGTTAGAATTTTTCGATTTCACTTAGGTTATTTATCATACATTTAATTCCAATTTATTTTCCCATTTTTCATACATGTTAACAATCGAATTAACTTATTATATTTAGTGATCTCTCTCAAGCAATACTAATTCTATTCATACATCCGAACTTGCTATATCTCTATGTAAATTCCCACGCATATGAACGCATTAATCTATAGGAATTCAACAAAGATCGCAAAGATTATAATTATCTCTCAACCTTTTATAATGTATATGTCAATTATTGTCCGATCTAGAATTATACATCACCTCTCGGTCTCAGTATTATCCATAAATCAATCAATTGTTGTGCAGACAATTAAAGCATTAAACGCACAATAATTAATTAACAAGTATTAAAATGACATGAAAATCTTGAAATTAAACATATAATAAAAACCTAAGTTCTATCTTCAATCCTAACATAAAAATATTTAGTCACTCATAATGTTGAATTTAAACATGAAAAAGTGGAAAATAATTGACTAAATGTGAAAACTTCTCCAATTACGTGCTGCGGCTCTTTTTCCTTAACTGTGCACATATATATTAATCAAAATTCAGCCTTGTTTTTTCAAGCCAGCCACAATAGTTGAGTATTTCGTCCTTTTTCTTCAATTGAATTTTCTCTTGTTTCTGCCTCTTGTGAGTATATATCTATTGTTTTCCACCAAAAGCAGCAATTGTGTATCTCCAATATATATATATATATATATATACCAATATTAGCCTCCAATTTCTTTTTCTTTTTGTGCATCTTTGTGTGTAATAATATCAATCAAATTGCTTCCAACAAACTCTCCCCAAGGCTATCGAAAAATTGTTTTCTTCATCCTTAATGGATGGCGTTCTCCATGTGTGTGTGTGTAACCTAAGCCACCAATGATTTGGTCCATCTAGAAATCCAATTTGATGCCCAATTAACTTTGTGTTTCTACAAGTCATTTAGTTCTTTCGAATTAATGCAGTTTAGTCCCTCTACTTTGGATTTTGCCATTTTTCTGCTATTTTGCATTTTTTTTTCTTCAATTTTTCATTAAACATAAAGTTTTACCTACTAAACACAATATAACATAATTTAGATAGAATTTAACCTAAAAGACAATAAAATATCATGATTTAGGGTAACAAATAAAAATTACACTTATCACACCCCAAACTTGACTTTTTGTTTGTCCTCAAACAAAACTAAAACCTAACAACACACAAACATGCAATGCTAATTACCTAATTGGTGGTCAGTCAATCAAGCAAAGCAAAAAGGTTTAGCTAGCTAACCCGCTTTTTAACTCAGGATTGAAACCATAATATTAAATCTAGTCACAGCTTCAAAATCACAATACAAAAATTAAAATCCACTTTTCCAATGTAAAATCAACGTGTGTGTGAAGAATTAAGTATCGCATTATGAATTTATGAGTTGTTCCAATTCCCAACCCTCAGTGGTAAAAAATATTCTTTCATCACTCGTAAGACTCACACACGCCCAAGCTTATTCTTTTCGCTCTTTTCAAGTGTGTGAACTAATGTTGAATTTTGTAATATCCTTACCTCTCTAGTTTAGGTAAATCTCACTAATTGTTAGTCAATATGTCAATAAACAAGGATTCTCCATAATTTGATTGCTTCAATCTTTAGGACATAACTAGGCTAATAATCTCTTATCAAAAGTCAAATTTTCCCAAATAAGTATTTGGGACATAACCAAAGCATTTGGTATGTCTTCTGTTTCGTACACCTGTTTTTTCTGATTTTCTATAAATGTTTTTTTTTCTTTATTTGAAGCATTCTCACCCTTAAGCTTTCTAAATGATCCATCTAACAAGCTTTCGGTTGATGACTCCCAAGTCAGATGATCATAGGGCACCAGGTTTTAAAAACATTTGCAGGCTTAATTGCTCAAGTCATAAAGGCTACGAAGAGAAATTTTAAAATAATAATTTTTTTATGTCTTGATTAGTGCAATGTCCCTCATTTAGCACTAATTTAAGAAAAACGACATCTAACTTGAGTTTTTCACCCAATTTCATCTTATTGACCTTATGCAATCCATACAAATTTTTTTCACACATGGAATCCCCGTTTATCGCAATATCTTTCCACGATAGTGAAATCCTCCAACTATTCTGAATTTAGTCCAAGCATGTAAAATTTTGTGGATTTGGGTTTAGCATCTATGGTCTACTATTTCAATCTATCCAATTAAGAATTCAACTCATTCATACACAATGTTTAACTTAATTCATGTACTCTCAATATATATCAAATTTCACATGAAAAAGTAAAAATTAATGTAAGCATGCAACTTATTCACCATTCATAGATCAATTTATGATTCAATACATTCATCATTGCTAGCCAGTCCAACTAACTCACAAAAGCACATACAAAGAAAATATTTTTGAAAATTTTCAATTTGCTTTTTAAAAAAAAAAAATTAAATCACACAAAAACAAATAAAAAATTAAATCTAAAATTAAAACTCGTGTTTTCCACCCCCAAACTTAACTAGACATTGTCCTCAATGTCTTAAATCCGCATATAAAGGGGTGGGGAAGAAAGTGAAAAAAAGACTCCCCTGATATGGTGTGGAATTCAATGACTAGCTTTCCTATAACTTCTATTGGCTTCTTGGTCAAAATTGAGTTAAATGTTTCGCGACATCATATTCCTGAAAAATCAAATAAAGTATTAAGATCAAATAAATGGAACAAGTGTTACTTAACTCAACATCTAATAAACGAACATATCAACGACGTAAGGGAACGTGGAATATGGATGATAAGTCCTAAATAAACATAAAAAAAATTAAAATATCCTAAAATGAAAAACGGACTAAATAGAAAGGAAAAACACTTGGGAGAACATTATCCTCAATTTAGTTTGACTTAACCAAATTGTCTACGTTGGATCTTCAGGCTGCACGCCTCTCATGTTTCTAAACATTATCATTGGCTTTGTATTCTTCTTCACTATAGCATGGCAGATAAAGTTGGACAACTTTAACTCTGGTATAGCTTTCAAAACCTCTTCTGGTTGACATTGTTTGGAGGTTTCCAAAGCTTTTCCACGTAGCTCTCATTTTTGTCAGGTGGATAGGTGTCATAAACCAATATGAAGTCAACTACTTTGCTGGTTCTCGAGTATTTACCAGTAAGAAATGCATCCTTTGTAGAATAACTGGTAGTCTGTGCTACACTAGAGGATCATAGAATAAATCTTTTTTTCTCTCTTACCTACAACTGCTTCAACTGACTGGATCATATTACACGAGTCAGCCTTTTTTGGAGGTTTCTTAGCTTGATAGATATTGAAATTTACTTTCTCATCATTAATCTGCAGTGTCAACATTCCTTCGTGTACATCAATCAATGCTCTTCCAGTAGCCATGAAAGGTATGCTTAAAATGATTGGAATATCCCGATCTTCTTCCATATCTAATACAATAAAATATGTGGAATAAATAAACTTGTCCACTTTCACCGAGACATCTTCAATAATCCTCCTTGGATGCTTTATGGAGTGGTTAGCTAGTTGCAATGTTATTATGGTTGGTTTAGCCTCTCCAATTCCTAATTTCCTGTACAAAGACAATGACATTAAATTTATACTTGCACCAAGATCTCATAAAGCATGTTCAAAATGTCTATCTCCTATGGTACAAGGTATAGTAAAACTCCCCGGATCCTTGAGCTTAGGGGGTAATTTATTCTGTAAACGTGCACGGCATTCCTCAGTTAGCATTACGGTCTCATAGTCCTCCAGCTTTCTTTTGTTAGTGATAATTTTCTTCATAAATTTTGCGTAGCTGGGCACATGTGCTAGAGCATCTGCGAATGGAATGTTGATTTGTAGTTTTTTAAATACTTCAATGAACTTAGAGAATTGTTTGTCCAGTTTATGTTTATGTAGTCTTTGTGGAAATGGAATTGGGGGTACATATTCTCTGATAGGAACGGATGCCTTAGCTTATGGTGTGTCTGAATTCTTTTTCAAAATTTTCTCAGTTGACTTTTCAGATTCTTTCACTTGCTCCTCATCTGAAGTAGGCACTTTATTTGTCTCTGTTGTTGGTCTTTTTACTGTAATTCTATGTAGTTGTACCCCATTTCTTGTTGTAATTGCTTGCACATGTTCTCTTTAATTAGTTTTCGTGTTGCTAGGTAGGGCTCCTTGTAGTCTTTCTGAGATAGTACGGGCCAACTGCCCTATTTGAGTTTCCCACCCCGTTATAGCTATTGAATGATTTTACAAAGTTATTTTGGTATTTGCCATATATTGGTCGGTCTTCTGTATAAATTTATCTAAGATATCTTCCAAAGACAGTTTTTTCTCTTGCTATTGAAAACCAGGGGAAGGCTGCTGCTGATTATTTTGGTTGTTGCTCCAGGAGAAGTTAGGATGATTATGCCAACCTGGGTTGTATGTATTGTTGTGTTGGAGTTGATAATTTCATGCATAGTTAACTTCTTCCGTCTCTCGAGATGTCATATGGCATTCCATACTATTGTGAGCTCCACCACATATACACAAACTAAATATCTTGTTTGCACTACTTTTGTTGAACCTCTTGTAGGCAAGTGATCTATCACCTTATTCTCCAAAGCTGACATCTATGCTGATAATATCGACAAAGCATCCACCTCATGTACACCTGTATGCTTCTTATGTGTGAATCTTTCGGAAGGCATAACGCATTGTTGGTTTCCATCGTCTCGTATAATTCCTCAACTTCATTATGTGACTTTTATATAATCGATCCATTTGAAGCTGCATTCACCGATATACGACATGTTGGGTTTAAACCAGTGTAGAATTACTGAACTTGCAGATTTTTCTTAATACCGTGGTTAGGACACTTCCTGATCAAGTCCTTAAACCTGTCCCATGCTTCGTGAAAACTTTCTAATTCATCCTGCTGAAATGTGGATATCTCGTGTCTTAATTTAGTTACTTTTGACAGTGGAAAGTATTTTGTAACGAATATTTCCAACATGTAAGGCATCCAACTATTCTCCTGCTCCGTCTCTGAGTGTATGTGGGAAGAGTCTCAACTTGATTGCTTCATCAGATACTCCATGAAAATTGTAAGTTTGGAAGATGTCCAAAAAGCGTGAGATGTGATTGTGTGGATTCTCATGAGATTTCCCATAGAATGATACTCTATTATGGAACAATAAGATGATGTATGTCCTCAGTTAAAAGTTTGATTGCCCAGATGGATGGTAAACAATGCTTGATTGATTTGGTGCAATACGTGGTGTGATGAATTGTCCAAGTAGCAAATCATCTTCATCAATCTTGACTGGTTGTTCAACTTGTGCAGGCTACATATCTCTGTTGTGTTCCGCTATGATATTATCTCATTGTTACCTAATTCTATGGTTAAAAGTATGTTCGATTTTGGGGTCAAATGGTACTAGATTACCTAATCTCGAACTTCGCATGCAAGGATAATAGCAACAAAAAAAAACACACACACACAAAAAGAAAAAAAAAAGAAAAAAGAATCTAAATCAAAACGAATGGAGAAAATGAGTTTATCTCAAGAGGCTTTCTTTGCACACATGTATTCTATTTATCCTCGAGGGCCTTCTCCACCGGTGAAAGATTAAAACATTATCTCTAAGTTCCATTTTCGTTTTTGAACTCATGTTCTATTTTTCATGTCATGACCTATGATTACTTTCACTTGTTTTTCCTAACTTGTACCTGTGCCTTAATTAAGGGGGAATTTATTCTAGCTTCGTTGTCCCCATTCCTTCGTTATGATGCCAAACGGGGGAAAAGGAAGGAAAATGTGATTGTAATTGTGACTTGTCATTTATATTTTGTTATGAACTATGTATTGTGACTTGCAATTATAATTTGTGACTTTGACTATCACTATGAAATTTGTGAGTTCAATTATTTCTATAAAGTATGATGACTTCTAGATGTGATTTACTATGTCAATGAATTGTGGAAATGCACGTGTTTAGAACATCATGCTATATATGATACAAACTTGGTTCCCACAGATGTGTAAAAAATAGGGAAAATATCTTGTATATCACTACAAATCACATATTGTTTGTCATATTCAAAAAATGAGAAATTGTTGACCTATGATTCAATATAGCTTCACTTGTTTTGATTATAACAAATAATACACTTATGTCTCTAACAAGTTTTGTTTCTTGAGTTTCTCATGAATATATCTTCTTAAGCATTCAAAGACTCAAATCGTCATCTATTGAAGAATAATCAATCAAATGAGACTCGAAGAGAACAAGAACAAGAACTGTGAAGATTAAAACTTAGAAGCAGTTTATCGGAACTTAAATATAAAGATATTAACTCATCAATTCTTAGCAAGTGCATAAAACTCAAATTATTTTCATAATCCATCACTAGCATAAAAATGCTTTTCGTTCATAATATGAAATAAATTTTGAAAAAGCAATTAAAAAAAGCTCAAACTTTTGGTCAACCAAAAGTGCAGAAATGATCAATCGAAATTCTTACAGTTTGATTTCCCAATGGCTATATTGACATTTTCGGTCAACCGAAAATGACTAGTTGGGCCTCCTTTGCTCTATAAATATCATTCTCTTCTTGCATTCAATTCTTAACAACTTAGAAGAGATCTTTAGAGAGCTTATTTATTGAAAATCATTGAGTTTACTTGATTCTACATTCTACTTCATTCAATACAAAGAGTTTCTTGATCGATCAAACATATTTCATCTAATTTATCAAGAACTCTTTTTTGAAAAGAATTTTCACAATCTCATCTATTGTTCATCATTGGTAGAAGTTTTCTTTACCAACACTTTGATTTAAGTGTAAATCTCTCTTCATACTTAACTTGCATTATTTGTTAAGAGAGATCATTGGTTTGAAAACTTTGATACAAAAATACGAACTATTTCATTATCAATTATTCATCAAAGTTTTCATAATAAACACATGAACTTTATTATTTGCTATCTATTGAAGTGTCATCGTATCTATCTAAATACTTGACTTGATTATATCATTTGTTAAGAGAGTTCTTTCAATTGTAAAACTATCATTTATACTTTAGTGGTTTCGAGAGCCTTGTGAAAACTCGATTGTTGTTAAGGATATGTGCTCCTTGTTGTAAGTCACTTAAGGATCGGTACTCATTGTTTGTAAGTTACCATTATAGTTCATTTGGCTTTGCTCGTGACGGAGAGCTTGGTAACGGGGACGTAGAATACATTGTGTATTGAACCCCATTAAATTGGTTTGTTATTTTTGCATTATTGCACTTTACTTTATATTGTGTTATATTAATACTTGAATTAAGTTATCGAACTTGCATATTTAATTCTAGTATCATACTTTGTATTTATACCTTGTGTATTAAATTGTTTTGAGACTAAGTGTCAAAAAAGTTTCAAAAACCAATTCACCCCCCCCCCCCCCTCCTCCTCCCGGTTAGTTATTCTTGAGTTATCAATTTATTTCAAACAATTAGCTGTGATCAAATCTATTGTATTAAACATAATTAAGCACAACAAGTATTTTTACTAAATTTAGCATTTTCAAAAATAAAGTCCACTTTCTGAATATGTATTCTATGAAGGGCACTTAGAAGTTAAAATAGTAAAGTAAAATTAAACACGAAATAATTAAGCCGGATCAACCAAAAGACAGTTAATTATTCTAATTTCAACTAAAGGAAGCAAATTTTAAAAATTAAAGGAATCCTTATACTGAAGCTTAAATTGGGGGGAAAAAAAACCTATTTCATCATCTAAGTCCAAAGGGTTATAGTTCTAGCATAGTGAGCAATGATAAGTGGACTCGTGATATATTAACAACAATCAATACAACGCTTTCAGCTTAAGAAAATTGAATGCTATTTAACCAACCAAATTTAATTGTTTAATAAGTTAGACCAATACTCACTCTAGAAGCCAACATGTTTAACAAAAACTAATTATTAAAAGTGCAAGAGATTAGGTCTATTGAATTACTAGTGCTTTCCTAGTCGCGGTAAATAATCTAGTCCCTCCATGGTGATTATAATGAATCTTCGAACAATTGTGTTTCCCGATTGCAGATCATTTCTTAAAACCAACATCAATATCGTAAAGGGAGTTATTTGGCTTCTCATTCATTCCGCTTTAATTAACAATATTGTAAAGTAGTATAATAACTTAACATACCAGAAACTCATCACTTTCAAAGTGTGCACACATCCATTCCCAGTCCACTTGTGATTTAACAGTTGATGGCTTACATTGTAGTGGAACTTTTCCACCAATTTTAATTGTTTATATTTTTTATTACATGCGCTTCTATGTTCTTTGTATCTCTCATGACAATGTCTTTCAACAATTTCAACCACATGACGATCTTTTAAATCAACATCAAATTTTTCCTGAGCATAGAGAAAATAATATTTTAGTGAATATAGTATAAAACATAATCCAAATGAATTACAAAATTTACTTACAAGAAGACGATTATAGCCTAATTCTCTATCATGAGGAGTTGCTACACTCCAACCTGTCAAGCGTTGTGAAACAACGTTTCGCATGATGACACCAATCTCATTGGAAAATAGCGAGGATGTTTCACCAAAGGCATGCATATCTCCTTAACTAGCTTGTACAACTAATTGTTTCTTACTTGCATCCATTATTCTCTGTGATGCCAAACCACGACTAATTCCTCGCTTTTTTTTTTATGAAGAGAACCTAAAAGATATTTAAAGATAATTAATATTGATGAATAGGAAGAATCAGTCCACAATATATTAAAAATCATTAAATACATATCGTTGGATGTCGTTTGCTCAGTAGTATCCACAAAATCTATAGGATCTACACTAGATTAAGTTGTCGTGTTTATACCTGATTGAGCTGTAGAAGGTGTTGAAATAGGAATGTGTGATTGCTTAGAGTGCTTTCCTTGTTCATGAGGAGGTGGGCTCTCATAGCTAGAGTTTGGAGGAGTGGCAGATTTTATGGGTAACACATGCTTCAACTTTCTTTTTTGTGGCATCTGTATGTGTATTAAGAAAAAGGTAAAGCAAACACAGTGAAGAAATAAATACATATTATTATTAAACTCTACAACATTAATTACTTGTATATTAGCAAACATGCTTCATAAACCAAATTTCTTTGAAAATTGAACCTACAAACACAAATTGATGACTCCGAACAACTCAAATAAAACATTTCTTGCATCAGTCTAGCTGTGGTTAGAGGTCAAACATATTACAACAATGAGGGAGTTTTACTTCTAAAGAAATCTATCCCTTGACCAACCCGGTTACAACTACGTTAAACATGGCAAATGAGCTATTTAGTAAACAATTATTCAAAGAGTCTGAATAATCACTGCCTTCACTATTTAACAATGGTTCATCTTCACATTCCATATCACTAAGACTACCGGCCATTGTATCTTCATTAACTTCTTTGTCTTCCAATATTACTTGTGTTGGCTGAGCATCTTCTCGATTAAGATACTCAATGTCCATTGATTCGAATGTTATCTCAACATCTTTAGAACTTCTTTCTTGATAAGCTTCACTTTCACCATGCTCAACATTATTGTCATTACCATCATCAAAGTTGTCTAGAACATCCAACACATGACGTGATGGAAATTTTGAACTACTTTCCCATTTTGACCCATTTTATAATCATCCACGTAGAACACTTGACAAGTAGTCTAGCTAGCACATAAGGTTCATTCTCATACCAATGTGTACTTACGTTGATGCTCGTGATGCCAATATCAAGGTGTATATTTTTTCTACTACATTTGTGTCATACCAAGTGCACTTAAAAAGTTCAACCTTGTGGTAAAAAATGTAATTCAGTTCAAGAATCTCCTCAATTAGCCCATAGTAGTCACAAGATTCACCTTCAACCCAAATGCCATAATCTTGCGTGACATGTCCAGCATCACACGTTTTGGTGCGATACCTAACTCCATTTACATCACATGCACTGTAGGATTTTATTCCATAATCAGGTCCACGTGCTAGTGCATACAACTCTTTGCTTACATTAGGATCCTTGCATAAATACGACGACTTGATTTGTGAAAATACATGCCAAACAATTAGAGGGTTATATAATACTATATTTGACGAAAAAAACACAAAAAATTGGGCCTGGAAGAAACTTACTTTTTCTTTAAACCAACCTGGAAATTCTTTCTCAAGCATTTCATCAATGTTAATGACACCTCTATTTTGTAATTGTTCAGTGTGCTCCCTGTGATTATGATATAATTAGTATTATCATGTACTAACTTATAATAATGTTATAGGTATTATATGGAAAGTTCATTACATTATGTAAGGTTCTAACTCCATGCAATTATAAAGAATGTACCAATGAGCTTTATTCTTTTCATCATGTGACAGCTCGAGGTATTTAATTTTCCCAAATGGCATTGCTGGTTGAGTGAAAACCGATAAAGTTGAGTGATTTTGCTTATCATAGCCTCTAGTACCTTCTGGTCTGTTGAATTGAGTTTCAATACCATGAAGGTACATTGAACAGTGAATCAATGCTTCCTTATTGACATATCCCTCAGCAATTGAACCTTCCATACGAGCTCTGTTTTTCACATATTTTTTCTATGTTCCTAAAGCTCTAAAATGAAATAAAATAATCGTTAATGTGGATACATACATATTAAAAAAAAAAAAAAAAAATTCTGAAAGCATATTTCAATGTGGGGAGTCAATTTCTGAAATTTGAGACACGGTCCTACCTATGTGAAGGAAAACATATGTAGGTTGGGATATAGCCTAAGGAGACTCTTAGCATATTACAAATTAGCTGAGTACAATTACGATGTGCGCATATAGAATGAAATCAAAATCATTTGTTTAAACCAACAAAATAAATAGGATTGATGTGCGAAGCTTGAAGACTGATTGAAAAACACAAAATCTGCTACAGATGAAGCTGAAATTTGCTGATGAAAAATCAATGTTATGTCAATTGAAGAATCTGAGTTAGGTTTGGGCGTGATTAAGATGAAGCGGCAGAGCGAGGGTGAATTAATTTTGGTGAAAACATTTTGAAGGCAAAGAGAAGATTTACGTAGGTTATGGATGGTATTTTGAATTTTTAATTTTGTTAAATAAATAAATTGTCTTCTCTCTTAATTCTTTTTAATTATCTGATGAGGTTAGTGTAGATGAACATGCACTTACGTATTTGGAATGTTTGGATGGTGACGTTCGAAGAAAATGACGCAACTTTTGCATACAGTGTCCGTTTTGTGCCCATGACCCCATTCCGGAAAGCTCACGATGATTCCCATTGAAATCACCACTTTGTCACGATGTATGAGGGATTTTGGACATTTGAATTTGTTTGTTAAGTCAAAACGGCATTTAATATTTCTTAGTTCGTTATTTTCAATATTTATTTATTTTGTTTTGTAGCCCAGCCCACTAAGGGACTACTAGCTCAGTATGTTATCTGTTCTTTTAGTATTTGAGACTTTAAAATGCCTTGTAGGGTTTTTTGTTGTTCATGAAATAAGGAAAAATGTTTGTTTTCTTATGGTGCAATCCGTTTATTAGTGTGTTTGTAGATTCGATCTACATCATTATCTTTTAACTTCAAATATATATTTTGTAGGGAAAAATTAAATAAAATAATCACAACTATAAGTGTTTTTTAAAATTGATGACTTGTAGGGAAAAAGGGGAAGAATTAAGATAACGGATGATTTGCATAGAAAAAATTGTTCTTAAAACAATAGTTTTATGAAAAGAAATGGTTTTTTTTTTTTTTTTTTTCTATTTTGACACCAATAATCAAAATAGAATCTTCCAGCATCATTCAAGATTTACAATCAATGTAATATAATAAATACACAATCATAGAAATAGGGCTAAGAAAATACCATTAGAAATTCTTTCAAAAACCAATACAAATGATTGAAAAATAACGATAAAAGAAGTCAATTTTATGTATAGAGAGAAACCGTGATAGTAAAGAAAGAGAGAGATTGGCTAACAATGTGTGTCAAATACCGCAACAAGTAATTGTGGTATGTTCAGATGCAGCGGCAGCAAGTCCGTTCAAATCTTATAGCAACAGCTTGAAGAAGAAAGGTAGAGAAATGTTAAATATTGGGGGGTTCTGGCGTTAATGTTTTTTTATGAGTATTGACAATTTTATTTATTTTTAAATAATTATAAGTGTGAACGGTCCAATAAGCAAAACCCAATGCTTTGCAATGATGTTCGGCCGGTTTGGACTAAATTCCATTGTTTACTCCAAAAATGTGTTTTTCCATGTTTTGGAAAATTGGATTGACACATAATAAAATAAATCTAAATGTATTCAATTTCTATTTATTTAGGATTAATAATGAATATTAGGGAAAATTTTATTAGTTTTAAATTGACTCAGTAGATTTCTCACTTATTTAATTATTTTTTAGTTTTAAACTTTAATATTTTATTTAATTAAATAAACACGATTACAATTAATAAAGGACGATGTGTTTATTTCATGGTAGAATACTTTAAAACTACATAAACATGGTCTCGGTATGTTTATTTTGCTAGAAAATGCCAAAATCATTTTGAAAAAAGTAGGAATTTATTATGCCTAATGTTTTAGCGACCATGGTATCGGTGGTTGCATAACATTAGGTTCAAGGATCTTTCCACGGTCGCTGGTGTGGAGTGGTATACTGCAACCATCACTATTGGTCGCTAGAAAATACCAAAATCAATTGAACAAAGTGGGAAATTATTGTGCTAAATGTTTTGGCGACCGCAACATCGGTGAATGCAGAAGATTAGGTTTGAAGACCATTCAGTGGTTGCTGGAGTGGAGTGGTATACTGCAACCATCATAATTGGTCGCTAGCAAATGCCAAAATCATTTTAAAAAGGGGGAATTTATTGTGCCAAATGTTTTGACGACCACGACATCTGTTGTTGCAGAAGATTAGGTTCAGGGACCATTCAATGGTCGCTGGAATGGAGTGGTATACAACAATCATCACTATTGGTCGCTAGAAAATGCCAAAATCTTTTTTAAAAAAGCAGGAATTTATTGCGCCAAATGTTTTGGTGACCATGACATCGGTGATTGTAGAAGATTAGGTTCGGGGACCATTCAGTGGTTGCTAGAGCTATTTTCATACGTGGGGGAATTTTTGCTCTTTTTCCGTACTACCTTTACAGCCAATCAAATGAATGGTCCCTAATTCTCTGAATCATCGACTAAACATTGGTCGAAATAGAACATAACAAAATTTGTCCAATTTTACTATACCAAAACCTATACCAACCATTAGTTGGTCTCTGATCGTGTCTTATAGCAACCATGTTTTATTGGTCTACACCTTTGGTCGGTGGAGCCCATTTTTTTTTTGTAGTGTCCCTATCTCTTTTGAGTTGATATTCATCAAGGGAAAGAGTTGCAGGATCAAATTGATTAATAGAATCAGTTTCTTTATTGTTTTCAATTTCAGTTAAAATAACATTTTCATCAAGATCAAATTGATCTACCGCATGTTTAGGAGTTTCTCTTTCATTTTTGAGAGGTCTCCACTTCAATTTGAACATCTTTCTCTATCAAGTTATTTTCTTTTCCTTCTAGACATCGCATAATGTATTCATTAAAAAATGACATCTCTTCTAGCTATTGCCCTATATCCTTTTTCACTTTTAATTCATAGTCTATAACCTTTAACATTTTCACCATAACCTAAGAAAACACATTCACTACAAAACACATACCCATTTTGCGACAAAAAAAAAAATGTTGTCACATAAATGGAGGTTTCGTTGCAAAAATAATTTCACGACGACAATATGTTTGTCGCAGGCTTTGTCGCGATGTATGAGTCACTGAATGTTTTCTGCAACTTTTGGACATTCATTGCATTAACACAATCGTAACAATATTTGTTTGATGCAAAATAGCAACATAATATTTGTAGCTATAATGTCGTCGCAATGCATATATGTCGTGAAAATTTAAAAGGGTGACAATTCAGTTTGTCGCAGCGATTAAGTCACGAAATATATTCCGCGACAACTTTTGGTCATTCATCGCATTAACAAAATCGTAATGCTATTTTTTGACTCAGAAAATACGAAATAGAAACACGACATTGTAGCCATAATGTCCTCATAATGCAAATATATCGCGAAAAATTAAAAGAACGACAAGTCAATTTGTAACAAAGATTGTTCCAATAATTTTTTATGAGAAAAATGTTTATTGCTAATATTCTTTTAAAGGTGTAACTTTTGCTACCTATTCTATTTTGCAACAACACATACTCGTAGTAATTATATTTAATACCAAGTAATATTTGTCGCGAAATATATTTTACAGTGTGCTTGATATGTCGCATATTAAATTTATTTTGCAATACAGAGAGTTTAGTGCATCGTCAAGTGTGCAATGATGTATAGTTGTTGCCTAATTTAAAATATAAATGATATCAAAATAGATAAAGAGATTCATGTCAACCAAATAAATATAGATCAAGTATTATTTACAAACTTGGTTATCTCCAAAACCAAAATAAATACAAACTAAATTAAACTAACTGCCAAAACAATAGTAAATTATATAAAAAAAAAATTGTCCCCCACAGTCTTAAACGTTAGATAAAGTTCTAACCTGAAGCTTTGAAGGGATCAATCTATCATTGTCAAAGCCGATAAGAACATGATCCTGAACTTTATACATGTGGCCATTGATGAAGCTCAGATTAATTCTCCTTATTCTTTCTTCGAACCAGGCTAGAATTTACATTGACCTGTGAGAAGGATAATCAACTATTGTCTAAAACAATTAAAAAGATGATCAGTCGAGCTTTTCAAGCTACATAAAACTAGACAAATAAATAAATAATAAGCTCTTGTTTGGCCTCCATTAAATTAAAATTCATTTTTTCTTTCTTCTAATCAACTACACATTCTCCAATAAAATAATATTACACATAAATCTAAAACTTTTCCTTCTTGTTTAACCACATATTCTCCAAAAAATTACTATTCCCCCCGTTATAATTAGGAAAAATGGAGCCCCCCAAACATGGGCAAGTATACTTCAACACCCCCAACTCCACAACATAGTGATGCAAGAAAAAAAGAGAAGCATAGTTCAAGATAACCAACTTGCTGCAGATTCAGTTATATAAAGGCATTTTTTATCAACTTCCTTTAGTCCTTCCGTTATCCACCGATTCAAAGCCTTAAACCATGTCCCCAAAAATTTATTGAGGCCGAAGGTAGGCAAAGAAGAGGTAAATTTGTTTTGATTCGATGGTTAATGTAGGGATTAAATGGAATTAACAAAAATCTCCCGAAACAAAATGGGAGAGTTATGACTTGAAAAGTAAAATGAAAACCTTGCCAGCAAGAAAAACTGGAGGCCACTGAATTAGATCTAAGTCACGATCAGCCTAATATGGAACAAGCAACAGCTCCATTTCCCTAAACATTCACGGATGACAATGTAAGAGAAATAAGCAAAACAGAGGAATCCACATAAACTGATTTCAAAAGCACATGAACAATTAAAAGATTCACAATCACAGTGAAGAATACCACTCAAGTTATATAATAAATGACATGATGACATGAAAACCAATATCAATGCTAATAATTTGTGTGTAATGTTTGAGTAGTACAGCTCCAAACAGTCATGTTTACTACCTCGGGGGAAAGATTCGTGCCATTGGTATGTTGATATATGAACAATCATTATATCTTTTGTGAGATCCACCACAGGCTTTATATGCAATTCAAATCATTAGTAATTAAACATCAGCCGCCCCATATCATTAGACATTTAGATTAACGAAACAGATCAGATTGTCCACTACATAAGCACATTTCAATAAACTTAATATGTTTCATCTGTGGTAATTGACCTATCAAAAAATGCAACGTACTCCTGGACCTTAACTTCAGGGAAAACACATCAGGCACTGGTTCTTTCCTCAAAACAAATAGATCCTATTTCATACATAGATCAGCATATGAGAATAAAATAAAAATCAATAAATGAGTACAGTTATAAGCACCTCAATATAATAATTGAAAGCCAACTTGGTTATGATAAGATGCACCCAAAACAAATGTATACTTGAAAATTTAAATAAAAGTAATTAGGTAACAAACTATGTGATGTTATAAAATCCGAAGGCTTATGCTTTCGATTCCTTGCTTGAATAGAGAAAATGCACTTTCAGCATTTGTCTTCCAACATAGAGCCGAGGCTGCCAGATATTTAAATAAAAGTAGCATTAACTTTCTCATATTTTTCTGTCATTTGACATGAATTTGCATAAAAATTATGGTGTATACCTGTGACCACCACGTCATGAGCATTACAATTTTGTAATTTGATCTCTCAAGGGCTCTGTGTATGAATGGAAACACAAAGAGCAATGCAGCTAGTATATTTGGGAAGAAATGGGTATCCAAATTCAAAACTATTTACAAGAAATCAAAGAAGCATTATTACAAAAAGAAAAAAAAAGGTTCACCACGACCAATTTTTTAATATGTTTAACATAGAATGCCCAAAATTTATGTGAGGAAGTGTGAAACAATCCACACATTTTAGAATCTATAGATGAGCGAATAAACAAATCAGTAAAACAAATAATAGGTAAAATTAAAAACAAGATAACCTAATGATCAGGGTTCTGATATTGGAAACTCCTAGGTTTTCAACTCGCAAAACCCCGCCATTTGGACTTTACAATTTCAAAAACCACAAAATATATATAAATATAGCAAAAAGAACATTGCTATAAAATTAGATTTCAACAACGTTCAATAAATGTTGCAAAATATGAGACGTTTTGCAACATCAAGGAACATTGCAAAATGTGACAGTAGCAACATGCATTTAAATTTTTTTGCTAAAGCTCAATTATGCTAACCAATGACAACATTCACATATTAGAACGTTGCGATAAACCTCTATAGCAAATTTCATTTTGGGTATGAAAATCGATGGCATTTTCCTTGATCAGTTGCATTGTGTTGATAGAATGTTGAAAAAATATAATTACTATGATTGTAAACATGTTGCTACTTCTTTTGATTCTAGTGTTCACTTATTTCTTGTGAATAATGAAAATAATGCGATTAATGAAAAGGAATATGCTAGCATAACAAGAAGCTTGCGTTATGCAATTGATTGTACTAGACCCAACATTGCATATGTAGTAGGAATAGTTAGCAGATTTACTAGCAAGTTAAGAAGAGATCATTGACATGCTGATCTCATAGACAAAGCCCAGACGGGATAACTTTGAATTTCACTGAAATTTTTAGTAAATTCCTTAAAATTTCTGATTTCTTGAAAATTTATGCAGAAACCACTTGGGATTTTTCTTGTATAAAGCAGAAACTAAAGTGGAGAAAGAATGACTGAATAATATGAGCTCTTCTGAAAAAAAAAAATGTAGTTATTTATATGGGCAGAAATTTCAATAAAAATCGAGGACTAGAAATAGCTGTCAACCAGAAGCAAAATAATCTCATCTGCAAGCTCTTTAACACTGTCTAAAATGGAAAACTAGCAAAGACAATCTGCCCTTTTTTCCTTTTTTATAATATGCAAATCTTACTTCAAACTACACCCATGGTACCTAGTTTTCCTCATCCTCCTATACAAATATATTTCTATTCCTCTATTCTCCAATTTTTTTTTTCAATCTAATCAACTATTTTATTCTAACTTTTCTTCTTCAAAAGATTCTCATTCTTCTTTACAGATCTTGTTATCTGATCTGTAACCGAGAAACCCAAAAAAAAAAATCTTCATAGACAACCCACCCAACCGGTGTGGAATTTTGGTTTGAGATGGGGGTGGGTGATGGTTGAGAGGAAGAAGACACTGGTGTGTGTGTGTGCGCGCGCGCGCGCGCTTTAATTATTTAATGTGATAAATCAAAAGTTACTCTTTTGCTCCTTTATAAAATATTAAAAATGTAGTCAAAGTTAAATTTTTGGTTAAATGACAGAATTATAGATGGAAACTATCCAAAAGGGTTTCACCTACAACATTTGGAAATGTTAGGAGCGACGACTGTAACAAATCAAAAGTTTGTGAAAGGTTTGCTACTATTTCAAAGGTTTGGGGCTTTTGCTGCAAGTATCCTTAAATTTTATTATAACGGTAAATCCAGATCTATCAAGAGAACAAAATACTTTGAGATCTTATCTAAATAATGGCATCATTAAAGTTGAATATGTGAAATCTTGTAATAATCTTGTAGATTCATTAACAAAGAACTTGTCAAGAGAAAAGGTCTCGAGCACATCAAGAGAGATGGGAATGAAGCCTATATGAGGATAGCCAACCCGAGGATCAGAGATGCTAAGAACTGGGTTCAATGGGAAAAACAAATCCCATAGTGGTTGCAAAAAATGCACTATTTATTTTATATATCTTATTATTATCGTCCATATGGTGTGAGTGGATTTATCCTGTAATACTTTTGGAAGTTGAGTTTTATTTTTTTTAAAAAAAGTTATTAATGAGATCTATAGCTCTTATGAATGGAGTGCAAGTATTACAGGAGCACTTTATGTGTGGATAGTAATTATTTATTTCCTTTAAGCAGTCATAGTTCAATGCTGAGCACACTATTGTCTCTGGAGTATAAAGGATTATGTTTCACTAAGTGAAGGTTCAATGCAGAGCACGCCTTCATGATGCATAATAGTCCCTCTTTGATTGGTAATCTTTCTGTCTATTTTATATTAAAATGAGTGGGGAAATGTTGGTGCATTTTAATATATCTAAGTCATTCATTGTATTTTCTTTTTATAAGTTTGTAGGTTTTGGAAGTTAGGAAAGTGAAGAGGTTGGAGGTTTGGGAAATGAAAGGTGAATAGTAAATTGAATATGTAACCTTCATATGTTTATAACAACTCTTTATTTTGGATGGCCTATTTTTACCTATAAATAGGACCATTCATCGGTCATTAATCACCAACACATCACAATTCTTTCATATTCTCTTATTATATTCTCACTCATTTTATTTGAGAGATTCTTGAGCAAAGAAAGGTGTTCTTTTAGCAGAGCTTTGGACTCTACTTGTTTAGAGTTTGTTTGAGTTATATGACGAACATTTGGGTTTTTGTATTTTGGAGGAGACAAGTCATCGAGAAGTTTTGTTGCTCCGTGTTTTAGGCATTTCTAACCACATATGGCTTGAATCTCCTTAAAGAGAGCGAGATATTCGCATCTCAGTCCGTTTTATTTCATTATTTTCCTATTTATTTTGTAAATCCGTTTTCTACTATTGAAATTTCACCACTAGTGCATCTTTGGTTGGAATCCAATTTATGGCAAGTAGCCATGCTAAATCAATAGTTTTTATAGGAAAATATTGGCTCACACAATGGCACGGAGAAGTCCAATGACTTTTGATGGTCCACAAGGCAGCCCTACAAGGTGTGTGATTCTTTCTATATTTGATATAGAGATGTCAATGGGCCGAGCAGAGCCGGCTCAGCCCTTTAATCCACGAGCTCGGCTTGTGGCTCGTTTGCTAGTGGGCGAGCTCGGCTCGGCCCACGAGCTCATGAGCTCACGAGCTGAGCCGCGAGCCCACGAGCTTTTTTGAATTTTTTTTTACTTTATCACGTTTTTTTTTTTTAAATTTACGAGCCCAGGAGGCGCTCGAGAACTTAATGAGCCGAGCAAGGCTCAGGCTCGTTGCTCGTATTTTCACGAGTCGAGCTGACGAGCCGCTCGGCCCGTTTGACATCTCTAATTTGATAGTTCATTTTGTATTTTTTTCTTTAAAACAAATAAATAAAGATGAAAGAGACCGAATGTGACTTTTTGACCGAGCTAACACTTGGTGTGGCTTCCCAAAAAAGTATTGGCATGTATTCATAATAATATGGGAAAATTACAACCATAGTACCAAATTTTTCATTTAATAGCAAATTTTACTTAAACCTTTCATTTGTGTCACAGTGAGTATCAAACCTTCAAAACATTTGCAGCTCAAGTCCACAATGACGATTTTCGTCAATTTGACTTTCAAAATCGTCAATTGACTCTCAAAAAAAAAAAAAAAAACTCATTATTTTCCCCTAAATAAGACAGAAGCATTTTGGACAAATCACATTTCCCCTATTAAATCAAGAATTAGAAACAAAAAGCAAAAAATAAAACCACAGCCCATCCCCATCTTCTTCTCCTCCAAAACCAAAAACACTCCACCAAATCGCCATCATCACCGCTGACAACCTCCACTACCCACCCAACACCGGCATCACCAATTTTAAGGAGCATTAATTTAGATGACCTCTCAAGAGCACGAACAAATCTAATCTCTTTGTGAAATCCCACAAAATTCTCTACTCTAGAACAATTCCTGCAAAATAGAACCCAAAAAAATAGCAAAACAAATTCAGATCCACCGTTAAAACATTCAAAATCCAGAAAAAATATCATAAAAAAATATAAACAGAACATCATACGATATCTACAAAAAAACCTACAAAAGGATTTCAAGAAGAGATGTGCAAATAATAAAACAAAACAAACCCCAGAAAATAGCACAAAATATATCAGATCAACCTTCAAATCGTAAAAATGGACCAAAAAAGTCAAAAACCACAAATTTATGCGCACAGAAAAATCCTTTGATATATACATAGAAAAAAAAACCCACAAGGGTTTAAGAAAAAAGTTTTACCTTTTTGGCCTCAAACGCATTGAAAGAAATGGAGAAAAAAAGAGGGATCTCTTCTAGAGTGCACAGAAGATGGAATGTTGCATGCAGAGACCAGTTGAAGAAGAAGAACCGGAGAAACATAGCAACAATGAAGACCCAAAAACAACATCCAAATCAGAACTTCTCGACATAAAATCACTTCAACACCAAACCCTTTTTCTCACACAAAAGCCCATTTCTTCTTCAACAACAAACTCTTTAGGCAAAGTGTGCTATTATTTGGGGAAATGTGATTTGTCCAAAATGTCCCTACCTTATTTGGGAAAACTAATGGAGTTTTTTTTTTTTTTTTTTTTTTTGGGAGTCAACTGATGATTTTTGTGGTCAAACTGACAAAAATCGTCATTTTGAACTTGAGCTGCGAATTTTTTAAAGGTTTGGTATTCACGATGGGACAAATGAAATATTTGACCAAAGTCTACTATTAAATGAAATGTCTGGTACCGTTGCTGCAATTTTTCCTAATATGAATCTTGTTAAAAAAGATTTTTTCATTAAATGCTTATTCAGAACACAATACTTAACGTTATAATAAACATTTAAAATTCTACTTCAATTAAGATGCATACACAGCATAAATTAATAAGTCAAGTTTCTTAGAATCTTGATAATTATTAGTAAGATATCATTAACTTATTAAATATTAACAATTAAATAGTTACTTATTTTATTTAACTTATTCAATAAATATTGTAGCGTTTAAGAAACAGAGGTCTTCAAAGGACCATACTTATACATTTGTGCCAAACAAAGTAATTTTCATTTTCACTCGCCAACTTCCTAGCACAACAAATGTACAATACTAGTCGTCATTAAAATATGCTCTACAATATATTTATATTGGATGGTATGTATGTACATAAATAAAGTGAGACTGGCTGGCTTCAACACTTCCAATGCAAAGGTGAGCAAATTTGTTCCAGGTTGTTCATCCCTCACTCCATAGGACCGAAGAGACATAGCTCAACATGAGAAATCCATCATTATCTTCATACAAGATCAAGGAGCACATATGGTCCAAGTAGAAGGAAGCCTGGTCGAAGTCATAGGTGGCATGTCACGTACATTCACATCATGAGGCAGCAAACGGCATTCAACATCAAGCTCCTGGAAAATTTTAACCATCTCCTCGACCAGAAGGGATCTTCTTGACCACCTCTCACCCATATCCTGATGATTTATTGTGTGAGAAGGCCACACTGACCATTTTAGCCTGTTCATATCCTCCACGTCTCTTATGACTATCAGTGGAGCCGGATACCAGTGATCACTCCTATTTCCTACATATCTGCATTGGCCATAACACCATAAAACACGACATGTTAGACTGATATCTCGTGTTAATTTACGGTTATTATAGAGATGAATAGCTTCTGTAAAGCAAGACTGAAAGCATGTTTGGCTAAGCCCAATAAGCCTATAAGTAATTTTTGAGAAGTATGAAACTATAAGAAGTAAGCTTTTGAACTAAAAATTACTTATACTTTTTCTAGCAAAAATGTTCGGCAAAAAAAAAATAATAATAATAACAACTTTTAAGCTCAATGTTTAAAAACCATATAGACATAATATTTTTCTTACTTTGAAGTGAGAAATTTTAATGTGAAAGTAATTCTTACATACCATTAAAATTACTTCCTTGTTTCCATGTCAAAAAATTATCATTTAAAGTGAAACAACCAATTGCTTTGAGATACATGAATACCAGGAAAAATGATACAGCAATATTGTACCTTGTAATTCTCTCCTTCATCGTTGCAATCTTCTCCCCAGGAGTAGAAATGTGGATGATAAAATCAATTGCATCACCCATATCTGGACTGCGATAGTAATTACCGATGAACTTTGTGGATAAGACACTGTTTGGATAATAAATCTTTTGGTTATCGAACCTCAGAAAAACTGTTGTCAATATGTTCATCCCTTCAACTACCATCTGAATAAATTAAAACGAAAAGTTACACAAAGCACAAGCAAAATAATAATCATGATGGAATATGCTTAGCCATGCAGATTTTTATGCAAAAGAAAATAATTTTTCTTGCAAGAAATCATACCTGAACTTCATCAATTTCAACACGGTCACCAACATCAAACGGGTGCATCACAAATAAGAAGATAATAGCCTCAAACGTTGTCCTGCATGTGTTCCCAAACACGAACACAACCAAAATAAGTTGAGAGCTTACGAAGATAAAAAACTGTGTGGTCGCAAGTTTGAGTATAAGGAGCGAGATGAGAACTATGACCACTCCCACGAGGACATTCAGTATTTGGTGCAGTTTGTTAACAGCGATTTTTGTATCATTCAAAGACAAAGCTAGGGCTCGCCTCTCTCTATATGCATTGACCTGCAATATAAGAGATAGGAAGTACTATAATATTTTTGTTGTTGAAGTAATATAAAAGTTCAGAATACGTTTATATTTCGCTTTTCCTATAATGGATACATACATGAACTACAGTCTTCAATGAAGCATAAAAGATAATGCTAATTTATTTATTTATTTCTTTTTTTTTAAACAGTTCAATAGTAGCATCTAACAAATGATGCTTCCACCAACTTCCATAATACATTTTTCTAATGTCAATAGGCGTTAGGCTGTTGAGCCTAAGCACAAGCAAACCCACCCTGCATGAGGTTTTTAGGGTAGAGCTCCCAAAGCAAATTTTCATTATGGGATAATATTTAGTAGTCCAAATATTTATTAGGTCACCCAAAATTGAACTTCATCTTCGTTTGCCCCTACAAAATGGTCTTAAAGAAATATTATGATACATATTTTATATCATGAGAGAATGTCTACAAGAGATTATTGTTTGACACGACTGAGTTGGAGAGAGAAAATGAAATTAAACTCTCACTCCAAACTTATATGAATGAACCTCCATTATTGTCAAAATCCAAATATTCCCTCACCCATTCTTCTGCACCCAACTGTTCCTTTTAGCCAGTCCCTGCTACGCATGTGTCCTCCCCCATAAATTAGAGGTATGCATTCCTATAACCATGGACAAGAAAGTAAGGCCCCTTAGATGTATTTATATGTATCTCTCATCAGTCCACCAAATCACGCTGTGACTGGAAGGCTTTGCTAACACAATGTAGACTTTATTTGACAATGGACCAGATAGAACTTACTCACAATTTTGAACTGATGATAAGATCCCAAACGAAAACAGGTAAAAAGGATATAATGTTACTTACCACCCAAATTTTAAGAGCTCGTTTGCTTATCCCCTTGTTTTCATTTGCTCCTTCAAAGAGGTGCGTGGCCTTCAAAGCCACATCCTCTCTCACAAAGCGCATCAAATCCTCAAGGTAAATGAATCTAATCACAGAAGACAAGCTACCAAATCATACAGTTTACAATAAATTGGAATCATCAGAAAACTGAAATTCATAAGAGCATGTAAATGCTAAAACTAAAGTTGGACTTTCTGTAAACAGATCGTGTGCTATTCTACAATTTTGAAGCGAATTCGTGATTTCTTGAGTAGATGTTGGAGTTTTTGGCTGTTTGGTTCAAATGGGAACCTTCAATCAAATATCCTAGGTCAACTGCAATGAGTGTTATAACCTTGATAATATAATTGACATTGCTTAAAGAATGTCAGTGTTGGAATAATCTGTGTCCATGCACCCAAGCAATGGAATGAACATAATGACGGTATAATTTCAAATTGCCAAGCAATAGAATAAATGATGTAAATCAAGGCAACAAATAAATTTGGAAGCAGAACTTAAAAAATTAACAAGTTGCTGCCAATAAACCAAGTTAAAATCAAAAACTTCATGGACAAAAAAACTAACTCTGATCCAGGCTTCACCACATTGTAGAAGATCTTCTTGGCTGCAGCTTTTGCCTGTTTTTCACTAGTGATCTGCACGGCTGACTCATCCTCATCAGTTGAGCCCTGTATTTGCTCGTTCAGAGTGGATAATACACTTTTCCGAGCAACATTAATCAGTCTCTTCATATTCCGAGCTGTAATATTCTTCTGATTCAGCCTATGCAAATGATCAATTGTTATACCAGTCTCATCTTCCATCTTTGACGTTATCCCAGAAAACACACGACTCTTTGCACCTGTAGCCATGGGACTCTTCCAGGGCGTCCCAAACACTTTCCCAGTTTTGGGAAACACATTTGCCTTAAGATTGGCCCGGATATTCACCCCAGCACTCTGAAGCTTCTGAACTTCAGCTATCACCTTCTCCTCTTCTTGCTCATGCCGAATCTCACTCAATGGTTGACCAGACAGTGTCTCAATGACATACTGATTAAACAAAGATTCCAGAATCCGATCAAAAAATGTGCTGACTTGAAACGAGGATGCTAAAACCTTCACGAGCAAGGTCTTGACCAACCAAATCAATGTCCCAACCAATAGACACACCCAAATCTTTGTCACGTAAGGCAAAACTTTCCCATCCATAAGTCTCACAACCTTCTTATGGAAAATCCATTGCCAAGCAATCAAAACCAAAGCCAACCACATACAGTTCTGCACTGCATTTCTCAACCCATAAATAAAATACAAAACCCGTTTTCGCAGCAAAAGATTCTTCTCAAAGAAGAACACAAGAATTCTAATCCCCCACCCTGATACCAATCTTCCAGAAATCAAAACCAAAATCATCAATTCCCATTTCCATAATTGCAAATCGAAAATTTCCTTCTTCTTCAACAGATCAATAGTTAAACTACAAACTAAAGCTGCCATAATCAGAACCAAGCTCACCAGTTGAAGAATCGAAAGTGCACTAAACTTCATTTTCTTGTAATCCTCTGGCAAATCTTCATCTAGAAAAGGGTCTTCTTCGTCGATTTCACTTCCTTTACCTAAAAACAGAGAATTTGTGGTTCTCTGACTATAGGATTTTTTAATGTTCTCCGGCGGGTCGACTAATCGGGACTTGGTTTTGGTTCTAAGCAAACTGGATTTTCTCCGGAAAGATGAGTTGGAGTTGCAGACCAGAACCTCCTCCAGTTCGGCGTTGGAGCTGCGCTTTGAGCCCCGAACCGCTTCCGTCTCAGCTGTGTTGTCGTTAAACGGGAGTCGGACCTCCCTCGGCGTCATCTGGCCGTAGTTGGTACTCCCACTCTCTGCTATACGAGCGGTCACGGAATCGAAATCCTTGTTGTTCGCAGCAGCACTCATAACGGCGTCGTTTGAGAAATCGTAACCCGAGTCCCTCCGCAGTCTACAGGCATTAGTAATAGTACTAGTATTTTCGCTGGTTTTAGTTGGTTCCTTGAAGGAATCCTGGCCGTCGATTTTGACGATAACTTCTTTGGGTGAGGAAGGAGCAGCCGATGAAGGCATGGCGGTGCCCGCGGTGGAGGCAGAGTTAGTAGTAGTGCTACTGTTATCCAGAGTGATGGGATTATGGCGAAGGAGGATATTTCGAGTTGTAATGTGCTACTCTTATATAATTCGTAGTACTTAGGAAAATAATATAATAATTGGGTTAATTTTACAAACGATCACTGAACTTATGCAAAAATAATAAAACGGTCACTGAAGTTCAAAACTTATAGAAACAGTCAATGAAGTTTGATGTGATTTCATAAACGGTCACTGGAGTTTAAGTTTCTTTACAAACGGTCACTGGAGGACCGTTATGCCTTTAATTCAAACATAAATGACCAAAGTGAGAACATTCGGATTTTGGACAGCTTAGAGGTGCCAACTTTGAACCACCATAACTCTGTCCTCCGGTCACCTTTTTCCACGAACCAATATACCATATTGAAGCCCTCAATGTCCTCTTCGAAACCCACTCAACCACTGACCGTGATCCCGTCAAAATTGGCCGAAAAAAGGAGCCAAAGTGGGCTACCCACGTAGAGCCTGCTACCCAAAATTCGATTGTGCGTGGGTAGCCTACTTGGACTCCTTTTTCCGGCCAATTTCGACGGGATTACGGTCGATGGTTGGGTGGTTTTTGAAGAGGGCATTGAGGGTTTCAATATGGTATATTGGTCCGTGGAAAAATGTGGCCAGAGAATGGAGTTATGGTGGTCCAAAGTTGGCATCTACAAGCTGTCCAAAATTCGGGTAGCTCACTTTGGCATGATTTTTCGGCCAATTCCGACGGGATCACCACCAGTGGTTGGGTGGGTTGTTAAGAGGACATTGGTGGCTTCAATATGGTATATTGTTCCATGGAAAAAGGTGATCGGAGGATGGAGTTATGATGGTCCAAAGTTGGCACCTCCAAGCTGTCCAAAATCCGGCTGTGCTCACTTTGGTCCTTTATGTTTGAATTAAAAGCATAACGGTCCTCCAGTGACCGTTTGTGAAAGCGCATGAAATTACAGTGATTGTTTCTACAAGTTTTAAACTTCAGTGACCGTTTTGTTATTTTTGCGTAAGTTCAGTAACCGTTTGTGAAATTAACCCTATAATAATTTGATCGGAAGTTAGAAAAAATAAATACGAAAAATAATAATAAATATTTTTTAAAGTAATAAAATTAAGTGTTGAAGTATAAAGACTCCATTGGAGTAATTAAATTTTTTTACTTTCTAAATTTACAAACTCTCTAAATTGTAGAATGTACTTTTTAAAAACAAAGCCTATTAGAGGTACAATCACGTTACATGTACATCATTTTTTATATTATGCCACTTTACAACACATTATTAGACAATTTTTTAAACAAAAAACACATCACCCACAATTTTTTGAACTTCAATGGGATGTAAACCATTTTGTCAAATAATGTGCACTTAGCATTATTCACCATAGATATTGTAATTTTTGACTATTTTAGATTAACAACATTGGTGAGATGTCTCAGTTATGCGGAACGCATCGTTAAATTGGGACAAAGGGAACCATCCTTCCATTTATTTATTTATTTATGAGGACAGCAGTCGGCAAGACAGGACAAAAAATGTGGTGGTAGTTACTAGTTAGCATGTTATTTCCAAAAAAAACTGTCATCATTTGTTTTTCCATGGTCAATTAAACTCCCTATAGCAATTTTTGTTCAATTTAGTTTTTAATCACATCTTGTAATAAATAGATAAATTATTTATTTATTTTTTAACTACACACCCATAACTACAATTTCCTATTTAAAAGACCAATTTTATTGTGGTTGAATATAATTAATAAAAAAAGAATCTTTTGTTCATTGCATCGTCATAAAACGTGTTCTCTAAATGTATTTAACTATAAAAAGTGTTGTTTGCAGTTGATTATTTCCATTTAGCAGACGAAAATTTGCTTAGCGACATTCTTCAAAAAAAAAAAAAATGTTAATTCACATTTACATGAGCAAAATGTGATTGTAGATATTTTTAGGTAACAAAAAATTTTTGTTGTCAACAATGAAATATTTTATTTAAGTTGACGTCAAAAAATTATAATTAACAACTAATTTCGTGAGCATATCTAATGCCTTAGCCCAAGAGGTTTAGAGACCATATCTAATGCCTACATCCCCATTGAGCATCCAATAAACGAGATGGGAGGAGGACAAGGTTCGTTGGCCCGAAGTGGGTATGGGGCAAGTACGGGAAAAAAGGTCCCCATCCCATTTAAAGTTAATTTCAAATTTAATTTTTTTATCAAACAAAAAGAAAAGATTTATCATATTTTAAAAAGAACATGAGTTCTTAATAAATTGAAAAAAAAAAAGGTAATAATACCCACTAACTAAAAAACGTAAAAAAAATAAAATAAAAATATAAAATAAATAAATAAATGGACACGATAAACTGGGTATGGGACCTACCCCATCCTGGCCCGCTTTAACCGGGTATGAGGTAGGAGAATGTGACAAAAAATAACCAATGGGGTAAGAGTAGGAATAGATGACTCTCCCATACTAGTCCTGTTGTCATCTCTATACACATGTTATCTCAGTGGATGCAACTTCTTAATGATTAATCATTTGGAGGCTTAGATCATGTTCAAAACTAATTTTAACCTCACATTTTATGGAATACATAACTTTTCAACTACACATTTCATCAAATTTTATCAAAATCTACTAAAAATTTAATTTTGATTATCGAACGGGAACTTATTATATTTTCTCACTTGAGATTTGTTGCAATATAGACATACTATTCTATAGAGTGGAGATTTAATATTGCAGCTTGAATATGTGCTATAGGTAGGATTTTACTAGACCCTGTCACTCTAGTGGCGCCCCTTAGACGGCCAGGGCCACATATATGTGCTATAGGTAGGATTTTACTAGACCAGTCACTCCAGTAGCGTCCCCTCTTTTGGCAAAATCCCTAGAGATATGGCAAAGTACCCTATTTCTTATCCTACTCCATTGGGAATCGTGTATCGGCAGAGAACGTGTCAAAGTGCACTATCTCTGCCCCGTTGGCACCCATGGTTCTCATTATTTGAAATTATAATTTTTGAAATAATATTTTTTTGAAGAATGTATGGTTGAAAAAAATGAAAAGTTTTCGATTTATGTGTAATATTATTTTATTGGAGAATGTGTGATTGATAAGAAGAGCGAGTAAAATGAATTATAATTTAAATGGGGATCAAATGGGGGCTTGTTGGCTTCATCTTTTCACTTATCAACTTAATTTGTGATCTATTGGTATTGACATCTTGTGAGCATGGCGGTAAGGTGTCGTCCATATAAGTTAGTAACCTACGGAGTTGGAGCTTTTTTCTATGAGCTTGCAAGCACCAACTGTTTTCGATCAAAATCGTTAATGAGAAGTCGTAAGTATTGTCAACAAAAATATATTCTCTGTTTTTTATTTTTTATTGGTCAAATAAACAATATTTTCCTCATTTGATACTATAATACTTTAAATATTGTTTTCCTTTTGATCTAATATTCCATTACTATTTAAAGTTATTAATTGACATAATTTTTGTTAGTAAACTAAATTTATTAAGCTAGTTATATTTTAATGTAAAGAACTAAAAAGCACGAAGTAATCTTAATTTTCTAATGCGTATTTAAATAGTGGCTGATATTTAAAAATGATATTTGTGAAAATTAACTCAAACCCTAAATGTTTGATGGCCTTATCCCCCAAGATATTTTCTAACACATTGCAGACACCTTCCCTCTCCCTCTATACAATACGACATTCTCTCTCCACAAAACTCACAACAATTGGTTCTCTATCTCTCTCCAAACCACGGCACAATTGTGTTCACTCTCTCTATACAACACATCATTACACACACACTCACACACAATAACCTATTTATAACCTGATTTTTGGAAAATAAAAATCTAGTTTGTTAAAGTTGAATTTGTATGTTAACATCAAAGATATTCTTAGGTAAATTTCAAAGTATCAAAGATATTTTTAGATAAATTGCAAGTCAACCATGTGATAATTTCATGCTGAATCTCGCTGAAAGGCAGGTGGAATGTTTTACAAGTTGATCTTGCAAGAATAATGAAAATATATATTTTTAGAGTGGATATATATGGTGGAGGTAAATAAGACTCCCTAATTAGATGGGAAAAAAAAAAAAAATACATAGCTACATAGATCTAAACATACAAATTCAACTTTAACAAACTAGATTTTTATTTTCCAAAAATAAGACTCCCTAATTAGATGGGAAAAAAAATACATAGCTATATATATATATATATGTTTCCACGGTTGCGGCGCAGAGGAGAGAGAGAGCAGAGAAAAGAAGTGAGAGAATGGGAGAGAGAGAGAGAGAGAGAGAGAGAGAGAATGAATTGAAATTATTAGGGTTTGTAATTAAATTGGGTGGATAATATTTAATTTATAGATACTTCATTTATGAATAATGAAACTTCAGCCATGATTTTTGAATTGTGATACTCAAATACCTGAAATTATGTAATTTCCCTTAATCATAGCGCAACCCAATTTTGGGCCAACAGGGCTCGGTGTACAAAAAGGAACCACTAGAATTTCACCAATACACACATTTGTGGGTTCGCGAATTTTTTATTCTTTTAAAATACATGGTAGGTCCCGCGTATTAGTTTGTATTCTGGCCAAATTCAGGTGGTCTTCTTTCTATACAGGGGGAAAACCCCCCATTTCGGGCAGCAATGTAGGGTCAGATTGGGTCATTTTCGCATAATGTCCATTGGAATCGAGTTTTATTTGAGATTTATGTTTTTTAATCAGCATTCAATTCGATATGAAGAAATTTCAAGTCTATTGTCAATTGCCACTTTCGAGTATATAAGAATGATAATAATATTGACAACGCAATTTTTGTTTATTGTATTGTATTTCGTTAACTTTTGTTTATACTCACGTTTATGTTTGTTTATACTCACATTTATGTTCCCAATTTTTTTTTGCATTGTATTCTTATTATTAAATTTTAATTAATATATATATATATGGAAAATAAAAATCTAGTTTGTAAAAGTTGAATTTGTATGTTTAGATCTATGTAGCTATGTATTTTTTTTTTCCCATCTAATTAGGGAGTCTTATTTACCTCCACCATATATATCCACTCTAAAAATATATATTTTCATTATTCTTGCAAGATCAACTTGTAAAACATTCCACCTGCCTTTCAGCGAGATTCAGCATGAAATTATCACATGGTTGACTTGCAATTTATCTAAAAATATCTTTGATACTTTGAAATTTACCTAAGAATATCTTTGATGTTAATCAAGTATCTCGTATGTAATCAACGAATTCATGATCAACCATTATTCTTCCTCGTGTTTCAATTTAATTCTATATGTCAGTATCTTATCTAGAAGTGAAAATAAATAAATAAATAAAATTGAACAAGTTCAATTTTGTAATTTTTGGTATAAATAATTAATTATTATGTTATGAGAAGGTTGATGTCATATGTGATGGTGATGAATATAGTATTTTCTAAATTGTAATAGGGATAGATTTAGAGTGAGATGGATAGATATATAAATATGGTATGGATGTATAGTGTTTAAATGAATGAGTTTATTAAGGACGATATTGGAATATGATGCGGATAAAAATTGCATTTTTTTAAAAAATTTAATAGGGATGTGTATATATATATGAATGAATTTTTTAAGGACGGTATTGGAATATGATGCGGATAAAAATTGCATTTTAAAAAAAAAAAAATTAATAGGGATGTGTGTGTGTGTATATATATATATATAGTGGCTATTAAACGGAATATGTTGGTTTAACGGAAAAACTAACGGAATTTCTTGTTTTAATGGAAAAAATATTTTCACAACCCCTTACTTTCAAAATTATAATTAAATAATAATAAAAATAAATTAGCTTTTGATAATTCCTTCAAACTAAAATATCTTGGAGCTAACTTATCCGAATCGACTTTTTCTCAAATCTGATTTAAGTATCTAATTACGAATTATCCAACGAGACCAATATTCATATATTTACGATAACTCCATCAATATCTAAATATTTGACACAAATAAAATATAATTTGATAAATGTATCATTTAGTCCATAACTTTCAAAATATTAAAATATAGTATATAAAAATTGAATTATATTTTATGAAAATTTTCGGAGTATTACATTCTCACCCCCCTTAAAATATTTTCGTCCTCGAAAATTTACCCGTCACTTACCAATACTAAGTCTTAACACATGATATACATATATTATCGTAATACATATCATACTTTAGCGATAAAATGAAATGCATTATTACTTAAAAAAAAAAGTAAAGACTTAAGCCATGCAAAAAGTTTAAACTTCCGTTTGTTTCTCATTAAAAACCCATAAAAATGAAAAATATAACCGTTATCAATCACATCAATCTATCAATTTTGAATTTTTATCTCTTGTGTGGGGTCCAATAATGGCTATATTTTTCATTCTCATTCTACATTAATGAGAATCAAACTGAGCCTAAGTAAACTCATCTTCTTACCCCTTATTTTGGGTTGGAGATGACAGAGTGAAACATTTTATTTAATTATTTATCAATTACATAAACATTACCATCATTAATTATTTAATTAACCAAAAAAATTACATCTTTATTAATAACAAATTAATTCTTAAACAAAACTATTAAGTATAAACTAAGCAAACGTGCATTGCACGTTGCTTGCATATATATATATATATATATATATATATAACAACGATGAATGTAAATAACAACTCCCTTTAATTTTAGAATAACACTATCTAGCACCTATGATTTCATAGCACCAATTTAAGTTGCCACATTTAATATATATTTGCTCGGTTGCACTATTTAACCCAAAAATGGCAACAAGATTATGGATAAGTTCTTCCAACTACTGATCTACGAAGAACCACCCAAGAAACTTCAACAAGCCTTCTGAAACTACTACTATGAGAATCCTATCATTTTCACAAAAATCACTTAGAATATACTGACGTTAGAGGCCCAAAAACAGATCTCAGTTTCATATGGTTTTTGAAGAGAGAAGAAGACCACAGATCAAAACCCTAACTATTGAATGGAAGAAGAAAACTCTCTCTCAAGAACCTAAACAGCCGGAAGATGAAAAGTATCAAATGAAATGTCATTGTGCACGTATACATTACTTCAACCGAAATGCCAAAATGAAGGGTCAGGATATGAACACGTGTCACCATCCTATAAAAACGTTCCAACTTAAAAAATCATGTTTCAGCATACAATTTTAGCCAAATTTTGGGAGCACGTCACAGATCACTGGTTGGAGCCTTAACACAAACATACAATATATGGTCTTAATGATAATTATACCAATCATTCTCAGTTACGATTGCACACAAATCAATAAATGTGCAATTAACCCAATTTATGGGAATATAACCTAACAAATATTCAATTTCATTTTTTAGATCTCACATGACATAAATCAAAATATGTCGATAACTTTTTTTATTTGAATAAAATCATCAATAAGGAGGAGCGGAGCCAAGATTATTATTCAGTGGAGGTACAATTCTTTTGATGTGTTCTTATCCTTTACATGCTCTAACAATTCTTTCTTGATTATTGCTGACAAACATAGCCATTTCCGCTTTAATTCTCCACTTAATTAGAAAAACGATTTTGTGTGGAGATATCATGTCATTTCCGTCAACTACTTCCTATAGATCTTGCCCTTGAAGATAAATTGTATGCAAGTTTGTCATTTAGTATAATTTTTGGTTAATGAGCTTTTTCATTACGTCCAACATTTTTAGGTTGTTCATCTTGACTTAATTTACCTCTTCATAATCAAGCAAACTTTATGGAAGCTTTTGAATCTCCCTTTATACACGAACTCCAAAAATTCATCTGATACGCTCTGAAATCAAGTTGTTGAATTTAAATATTAAAGAAACAATTTAATTAATGGAAATTTGTGTAATATTTATACACACACACATAACAAAGTTGGTGAATTGGGCTTCCTAAGTTCTAGATGAATCTACGAAGGACGGTGGAGGTAAATTAGTCTAAAGTATATAAATCCTAGCACCAGCACCTTCAAGGTTTTTCTTCAATGTTATTGATTTTTTTCACTTCTTGCTTTCCAATATGTGGGCACTGAGAATTTAAAGGAAAAGTGCCATAGTTCAGTGTAAGCGTGTATAACATTTTATTTATGTATTTTATAAGTAAAAAAACAAGAATAGTCTTGATTTGATATTGATATATATCTGGTTGAGGCGGCTATAGTAATAGGCATGTGAAAGGCCAAGCCTTTTGTCTTTTTCTCCGGACAATCAGAGATGCGGTGACCTTTTTCCTTATAATAGTGGCACTTTCCGAAGAACCAATGTGATTTAGAGAAAGCAGTCGTCACATGTACAGTAGGGAGCTAGTGGAACAATAGCCATACCAGATCAGTAGCATCTCCATGAAAATGAACTTTGTGAAAGCAACCTCAAGCGTAGGCATAGGAGAGCAATGAAGTGAAGAAGCCCTATTATGCTCAAAATCATATCGAACATTCACCATAAAATGAATAAATTGACAGAGATCTCGGTAATCGGCAAAAAGCTTAATAGATTGATTATCAGAAAATGATGAGTCTGAATGAGGGAGTTGATTCCCAAGATCAAATACCTTAAAGTGAAACTCAGCAATAGATTGATGAGGCTTCTGACGCATCTAATAAAGTTTAGATTCTAACTATAACTGATGAGAAACATCGCTAGAGCAATTGCATTGATTTGCTCAAAGATTCTAAGCGGGCTTGGCATTCAGAAACTTAGAAAGAAGATTCCGAATGGAAGGAACAAAAGTATTAATAAACCATTTGAATTCTTTCCCATTCTTCAAGGTGCTCATCAAACTCCTCAACGGGTTTCTTTTCAATTTATGTAGGGGGTAGTTTTTCTTTCATAACAAAATACCACAATAACCAATGAAATATTGTACATTTATGGGCCAAAAACATTGTAGTTGGTGCCATCCAAAACAATTTCTAGAGTTGAGCACTATCATTTATAGAAGCCATAATAGAAAAATTATAATGCTGACCAAATTATCTGGTTTGGGTAGGTGAGGGGTTACCGAAGTGTTGAGGACGGTGGTTGATAAAGGACGATGGTGTCAGAACGAGACATTCTTTGGACCAAACAGGAGAAGAAAATAAAGTCAGAATTAAACCAAGTCAGAACTCAAGAAAACTCTGATACCATGTTGAAATTAAGAAAATGAAAGAATAAAAGAAGCTGGGAAAAAGAGAGTGTTTTTAGAAAGGAATTATGTATTATGTTGTGTATCAAACCATACAAGTAACCATCATTCTACAGGGAAAGAAAGCAAACTGAAAAGGCCCATATCACACGATATTAAAACAAGATTTAAAAACAATCATCAACTACGAAAAATAAACTTGTAGGAAATTGAAAGAACACAAGCAATTTCTTTCCTGAGGTTCGGCGACCACATCTAACGCCTACATCCCCCTGTTGAGAATTCAATAAATTAGATATTTGTTCGATTGCACTATATAGCCCAAATATGGCAACAAGATTACACATAAGTTCTTCCAACACCGAAAAAAAAAAAAAGTGTTAAACATTTTGTACCATTGTCTTGGAGCTTGTTTTAACCTATATGAGGATTTCTTTAACAAACAAATAACATTTTCAGAATCCCCCTTAATAAAACTACTTGTTGCCTCATATAAATTTTCTCATCTAAATCCCCATAGATAAAAAGCAGTTTTAACATCTAACTGATCAAGTTCCCACTTAAATTGAACAACAAGAGCAAGAATACATCTGATAGTGACATATTTAACTACATGGGAGAAAATTTCAGTATAGTCAAACACCTTCCTTTTGTGTGAATCCTTTAACTACAAGTCTAGATTTATATCTAATACTATTACTTTCCCCCTCACCTTCACCTTCTTTTATCTTGTAAATCCACTTACAATCAATTAGTTTATGACATTTAGGTCTTTCAACTAATTCCCAAGTTTTATTTTTTAAAAGTAAAGACATTTCATCTTCAAGACAACTTTCCAGTTTTTGGCATCTTTGCAATTAATAGTATCATCATAAGAGTTAAGCTCATTTTCAAATTGATCTTGATTAGTAAATAGTGAAACCATATCATCACAATCAAACCTGGCACAGGATTTGATCTGCCTTCTCTCCCACTACAAAACAAACTGCATCCAAGGACCAAACTTGTTGGTCGCTAAATATTATTTCTTGGTTGTTTGCGACCAAATATTTGTGGTCGATGAATGGTTGCAAAATCACCGTTGGTAAATCTCTTCAGCAACCACTATAGTTGGTCGCTACACGTGTAACCTCCAACAACCACATATTGGTTGCTATAGGGTTTGATTTTTGGTAGATGATAAAGAGAAAAATTGGTAGATTTACTATTGTCGAATGTTTGTAGCACCAATATGGGTGGTCGGTAAATAGATTAGGACAAAACATTTTCACACTAATAACAACCAATAATTGGTTGGTGAAGATAATGAAAGAGCAACCAACCTTTGGTAGGTGAATAATGCTACCTTTTTTGGACCAATCATCGGTCGGTAAACATTGATAACTTTAGAGACCACTCATTGGTTGCTAAAGGACAATGTAAGTATCATCAACTAAAATCTTGGTCGGTGAATGACAATAATTGTTTTCCTTATTTTCTAGTGACCATAATTTGGTTGTAGAATAAATATTATCAACCAATATGTGGTTGCTTTACGTATGTATTTTATAATTAATATTTTTTGTTCTTGCAAAAAAATTGTCCAATAATTCAATTTTGAACATGCACAATTACTAAATTTAACAAAAAAAATGTCGCTACAAAACAAAATTGTACTACACGGATAAGAAGTACTAATAGTCAAAGTATAATCATAAATGTCTAATATTTAACCACAAAAATATAAATTGTAACTTCAACAAATAATCATAGTGTTGCAACACCAACGGATGGCGGCGATGGAGGCAGATCATTGGTCGGTCTTGTAAGAGGATGCTGACTCATATGCATTAGTGCAATAAGGCTCTGGATAAGTAACGCTTGTTGTTCGAGACTTCGTGTAAGCTCACTAATAGCTTTATCCTTCTCTTATCTCATTGGGTAAGAATGTTGCTTCAATTTAGGGGGAGATGTGACTACGTTTTTGTATGATTTGGGCGGAGCAGGTCCAATCCCAAAAATAGTTTCGGCACTCTTACCAAGAACTTGAGCACATATTTTTGCTTCATCCATGACTGCTGCTTCATCTTCTAGCTCTGCCTGTGATTGTTGTAACTCCACCATTTCAATATGTCCAACTAATTCTTCCTTCGTACACTAAAAAAGTTGGAGAGAAGGTCATAATACAACCAAATTAGTAGCATATTGTTGATAACCTCAACATAATTAGACAAATAGTTAACAGTACAAAACCTGTCTAAGTTAAAATTCAACCAAATATAAAGCAATTTACTTTTAAGGATTACGTAGACCACCAAGATCTTCTAACAATTTCAGTATTATATAGTCAGGTCCCAACTTCTGTAGTTGAAGATCAACATGAAGTCATCTCAACCAACATCTAACATCATCACACTTTAGAATGTATCGCGGAATATAATGTTATTATGAGACCCTTCACTATATTGTTTGTTGGCCTCAGGGACTGAAAACATATCCAGGAACATTTTAAAAACATTCTAATGACCGTCAAGGGATGGAAAACATGTTAATACTCCTTCTAGAGTCAACCAAATTTCTAATGACATTTTTTTTACTAAATCAATTTATTTCAAACAATTAACTTTGATTAGATCTATTGTATTAAACATGGTTAAGCACAACAAATATTTTTACTAAATTCAGCATTTTTCAAAAATAAAGTCCACTTTCTGAATATGTATTCTATGAAGGGCACTTAGAAGTTAAAATAGTAAAGTAAAATTAAACACGAAATAACTAAGTCGGATCAACCAAAAGACAGTTAATTATTCCGATTTCAACTAAAGGAAGCCTCATACTGAAGCCTAAATTGGGGGAAAAAAAAAACCTATTTCATCATCTAAGTCCAAAGGGTTATAATTCTAGCATAGTGAGCAATGATAAGTGGACTCGTGATATATTAACAACAATCAATACAACCTTTTCAACTTAAGAAAATAGAATGCTATTTAACCAACTGTTCGCTGGAAAATATACCACAAGTGCACGGGTCGCGTACAAGTAATAAAGTGTACTTTGAGAGTCCGAGATATCGATCCTCGAGGAATACTATTTAATTGTACAAAACTTGAACTAGTTCTAACAATAGAAACACACATTATTCATTTTGAGTTTTTTAAAAATAAGAGTAAACGATTTATATATAAAAATAGCTAAAGATAACAAAGTTGACTTAAAATAAACAAAGTTCAAATTTGAGAAGAGCTGGAAGGTTGAAATGGTTGGGATTCCTGATTTCACTTAAGCATCATTTAATCAATTTCCAATAAGCAAATTAGCAAACCACTTATTTTCTATATTAGACTCGAATCTCCTATTTTAGCCAATTACCTCTCTCGAGCGTCAAATTAGCCCAAATTAATTGAGTTAATCTACTATACATCTATGTCGATTAAAGCCTAATAAATTGCATTAATTCGTTGTGAAAAGATCTCAAAGGGTCACCTGGGTTAGGAGTATATCTTTATCTTCTACAAAAAAGTAGGACATTTACTATTTGGTCTAAAATGCATAATATCTCTGGATTATTATACACTTTACTCAACACAATCATTTAATGGCCAAATAAATGAAAGGAAATCAATACAATAGCAAACACTCATGAAAATAAGCAACTTTAACTCAAAAGGCAAACATTGAAATTAATCAAATTAGGTTAAGCTACATCAATCATCCCAACCTCAATAAATTTAGCTTATTGTATAGAAAGAGTGAAAATGGTGAAATTTAGAGTAGTACATTACAAAGCGAAAAATCAAAATTCAAGATAAAAAAAGGAACACGTCCCTTGAATGAAGTTCTTGAAATGTTGCTCTTGATTATCACCCAAATTCCACTTTTCTAGTTTTTGTCCTCTTATTCTTCTCTTTGTTGAACCAATAATTTTTTATTTTTTTTTGAATGAGAACTCTCTAAACTAGAAAACTAAAACTAGGGTTTGAGTCATGAGACTTGGTCCTTAAATACTCCTAAAACCGAGCACATACAAAAGCCCAAAATGCTCTCAAAAATTCTGATTTTCTGCAATTTTCAACGCACAGGTGCGCTGGTGCACACCATTCCAGAAGTAAAGTGCATTTGGTGAAATCAAAATTTGCACAGGAGGTCCTCAAGATAATTTGCATAGTTAGTCCATCAACTTTGATAAGTGCCATTTTGGTCCTCAACTTTTGATTCCTTCATTGTGATGACGAACTTCAAAGTCAGCTTTTTAAATTAAGCTCCAATCTCTTTCATTTTGCTTGTTTTCCTTTCAATGCAGGGTTCACCTATATAAAACAAAATAATTACAATTGTGAGTAAAAATTCGCTCAATTTATCAATGCTTCTTCCATTTAACGGCTCTAATAAGTGTGTAAAATCGCACTTATCACACCCCCAAACTTAAGCTCTTGCTCGTCCCGAACAAGATTATCTATAACACAATCAAGCAATATGTGATGACGGCCAACACATTAGATAGCTTGTAAAAAATATTCATATATGTAAAATTGTATAATCAATTCACAAATATACTCCAAATAATGCTAACAAAAATCATTTTAGCTTATCCAATGTTCGATCGGTGTGTGTGTGCATAGTCACTTTCAATCATTATCTAAATTAGGAAACAGTTATCAAGATGGAAAAAGAATTCAAATTGATTCCAACCCGACCCTTTGTAGTCATATATGTCCTTTCCCACTCGTGAATTTCACACCACAATATAGTAATTTTTTCATTCTTTCCCCAAATGTAAAACTAAAGGTTGTATTCACTTCACTCTTTTCTTTTTTCTTTTTTACGCTCTAGTTCGGTTGGATCTAACCAGCAATCTCAACATCTGGTCGTGTGATTATTCTCCACTAATGAATACTTCCACATTCAAGCTTATACTAAGCAATTCAAACACACTAGTTATCTAAGCCCAAAAATCAAATACAATTGCACAATTTCATCAAGATTTTTAATAAAAGCTCATGATTGACCTCACTCCCTTAAACTTTCTTTTTTACTCTTGTAGCGAGCTTTAGGTCGATAGCTCTCCGGTTGTTTAGACCAAAAGGGTACCGGGTTTCGAGATACCCCAACAAACTTAATAACTTGAGTAAAAAAGGCTACGAAGTGAGGCCTAAAATTCAACACGTGCAAAATCATTCTTTTAAGCACATTAATGGGGCTTAGATTCCTAGCATATGGTCATTACCTAGCTTATACTTACAAAAGACACTCCACACAATTTTTTTTTCACATACATGGAATCAACACACTTTTAGATAATATCCTTTATAGGCTCGACCACCCTCAGACTTATCTCACAACATGTTTAAGTGAAAGAAAAGAGAAGGTAAGATTGAAAAAAAATTTAGACACAACTTACAACCTAGTTCTTACCGATTCAAAAAAAAAATCTATCCATCAATCAAAAACTTCCACATTTAGATAACAATTAATTGTGACCATTGTGCTCAAAGTAACTTAGGATCTCACATGGACAAGCAATGTTTGAAAACAATTAGGCACAACTAGCATATTTGGTCATAACTCATAAATCAACAACAATTTTAAACATCAAACCATACTAAGCCAGCAAGGCTATCTAATATGTCAACACAATAGGTACATTAGCATATAACCTAGGTTAAAAATAACCAAGACCCTGCTAGATTAAAAAATAAAGATGACCACCACACAAGACATGCAAAATATTTCACCCCCAAACTTAGTAAACACATTGTCCTCAATGTAGCACAAAATAGTAAAAGAAAAGATGTAAGACAGTTATGGTACTCCCCATATCATTGCTATTCGGCATTTGTCCGAAATTGCTTGAAATTTGTTTTTGCCCGCTTTCGACTTGGTTCATCCACCACTATGCCCTTTTCCCTAGCACTCTTGGATGATTGACTTGTCCTCATCATTGTTTGTGCCAAAAGATCTACAAAGAAAACATAGAAAATCATCAAATGTAGCATAAATGAAAGATATACATGTAATATGGATGGAACTTGTGCATGTAACAAAATAATGATGCACACGAGACCCCAGCCTTAATGGAAAATAGGGCTCAAACATGGTCTAAGGTTGGTGTACAAAAGTTTCATTGAGGACTTTTCATAAACACCTTGAAGGCATGAGTGACATTCAACTACCATCACAAGATTTTAGGGTTCATGTAATCCCAAAAATTTAGCAAACAAATCAACAATCTAAACCACACATTACTCCATTCTCAAGTTACCCAAACTCCTCCATAAATAAAAGAAATCAACCAATGAAGAAGAACCATAGATTCATAAAGTTCAAAAACATACCTCAAGAAAATTTGGACTTGGAATAATTATTTGCTTGATTGTGAAGTGTTATGAGCCCTAGACTTGAGGGAGTTTGAAATTAATGAAGGGGGATGGATAAAATCGCCTATTTGGGGAGAAGTGGAAGAAAGTTTAAATGAAATGAAAATGGGGGAGGATTGTGCCCTTAAAACCCACGAACGTGCGCACCTGCACACTAAGATTGCGCGGATGCACACCTTGTTTCTGCATTTTCAACCAGATTTTACCAAATTTTACATGCTCACAATATGCACATAGAAAAATGTGCTTTCCAAGAAAAATCATGAAAATTGGCTATGGAATATCAAAACAAAAATTACACAAAATGAGCAATTTCAAACCAATTTATGCTCTATCCAAGTTATGTTTTCAATGAAAGCACCATGTCATGAAATCAGCTATGAAAGAGATACAATATGCATGGGGATGATGCCACGAAAATTATGGATAACAAAATAAATAGCTAAAATATGAAAAGTAGAGAAAATGAGATTAAGGGAAAGAAATTGGGTTGCCTCCCAATAAGTGCTTCTTTAAAGTCATTAGCTAGACTTTGAAACATGATCATTCCGAATTTGAAAGAAAATGGATGACTTGTCCTTTGAAAAACCACCTCCCAAGTAGGATTTCAGCCTTTGCCCATTGACTTTGAAATTTCATTTTTCCTCGTAATACAACTTGATCGCTCCATGTGGGAAGATTTGAGCAATAGTCAAGGGTCCCGACCACCTAGAGTGTAATTTATCGGGAAATAATCGTAGTCGAGAATTATAAAGGAGAACTAAATTCCCGCTTCACAATATGTTTATCATGCCATTTCTTTGTATTTTCTTTGTAAATTCGGGCATGTTCATAAGAGTCAATGCGGAGTTTATCAAGCTCATTAAGTTGGAGCAATCTTTTCTCACCGGCCAATTTTTCATCAAAGTTCAATGCCTTTATTGCCCAATAGGCTCAATGCTTGAGTTCAACAGGAAGGTGGTACACTTTCCCAAACACAAGTCGATATGGAGACATGCCGATAGGTATCTTGAATGCAGTGCGATATACCCACAATGCATCATCCAGTTTCTTTGCCCAATCTTTTCTTGAAGCATTCACCGACATTTCAAGAATTCTTTTAAGCTCCTAATTTGATATCTCCATTTGTCCACTCGTTTGAGGATGATAGGGAGTGGCCACAAGGTGCTTCACTCCATACTTTGCCAAAAGTGAGTCGAGGAGGTGATTGCAAATTTTTTTACCTCCATCACTAATGATAGCTCGAGGGGCACCAAAGTGAGAGAAAACATTTTTCTTTAGAAAGTTTACTACCACTCGAGCATCATTAGTGGGTAATGCTACCCCCTTCGCCCACTTAGAGACATAATCCATCGCCACTAAAATGTATTGATTCGAGAATGAGGATGGAAATGGGCCCATAAAATCAATTTCCCAAACATCAAAGATCTCCACTTCCAAGATAGAACTCAAAGGCATTTCATTTCGATTGGAGATATTTCCACATCGTTGACATCGATCACACTTAGAGATAAGTGTATGAGCATCCTTGAATAGAGTGGGCCAATAGAATCCCGATTGAAGAACCTTTGATGCGGTTTTTAGCGCACCAAAATGATCCCCATATGATGAAGAGTGGCATTGCTCAAGAATACTCTCCATTTCTTCTTTTGGTACTCCTAACGATTTGATCCGGTCCTCTTCTAAATAATAATGGATCTTTCCAGAAATAGTGCTTGATATCGACAAAGAATTTCTTCTTTTGTTGATAAGAGAGATCATGTGGAATGATACCACTTGTAAGAAAGTTTACATGATCCACATACCATGGCACATTAGAGATTTGTAGAAGATGTGAGATTTGCAAAATGTGTTCATCTGGATACATTTCATTTATCTCTCCACTCTCTACCTCATCGGTTTGTTCAAGTCTAGATAGATGATCGGCTACAAGATTCTCAACCCCTTTCTTGTCACGAATCTCCAAGTCAAATTCTTGTAAAAGTAGAACCTATCTAATCAACCTCGGCTTGGCATGTTTCTTGGCAAACAAATATTTGAGGGCTGAATGGTCAGTGTAGACAATCATCTTAGAACCAATAAGATAGGACCAAAATTTATCAAAGGCAAAACCACCGCTAACATCTCATTTTCGGTAGTGGCATAGTTCAATTGAGCATCGGTCAAAGTCTGGCTTGCATAATAGATGACGTGCAATACATTTTCCCTCATTTGCCCTAAAACCGCTCCAATGGCATAGTCACTAGCATCACACATGAGCTCAAAGGGCAAATTCCAATTCGGAGCTACGATAAGCCGTAATGAGTTTCTCCTTAAGAGTGTTGAAAAAATGAAGACAATCTTGAGAGAAACCAAATGGAGTATTCTTTTCAAGCAAGGTGATTTTTGAAAATCTTTGATAAAATATCTATAGAACCCGACATGCCTTAAGAAGCTTCTAACACCTTTTATCGAGGTCAGATGAGGTAATTTTTCAATGACTTGAATCTTTGCTTTGTCGACCTCAATACCTTGTTGAGAGATTCGATGCCCAAGAACAATACCTTCTTAGACCATAAAATGACACTTCTTCAAATTGAGCACTTAGTTGGTTTCTTCACATCTCTTTAACACCGTACCCAAAATTTTCAAACATTCATCAAAAGAATCTCAAAATACCGAGAAGTCATCCATGAAAACCTCTATAAATTTATCCACCATGTCAGAAAATAGCCACCATGCACCGTTAAAAAGTGATGGGTGCATTGCAAAGACCAAAAGGCATCTTCCTATATGCAAAAGTACCATATGTGCATGTAAAAGTTGTTTTCTCTTGATCTTCCAGAGCTATTGGGATTTGATTATAGCCCGAATTCCCATCTAAGAAGCAATAATGAGAATGACCTGCCAATCTTTCAAGCATTTGATCAATGAATGGAAGGGAAAAATGATCCTTCCGAGTAGAATTATTAAGCTTCAGGTAGTCAATACACACTCTCCACCCAGTCACCGGTCTTGTAGGATTGAGTTCATTATTTTAATTTTTGATCACCACGACCCATCCTTTCTTTGTCACCACTTGAATGGGGCTTACCCATGCACTATCAGGGATCGGTTATATAATGTCCGCATCTAACCACTTCAACACTTCGGTTCTTACCACCTCTTTCATATTTGGATTCAACCGGCGTTGATGTTCAATTGAAGGCTTAAAATCATCTTCCATGAGAATTTTGTGCATACAAATTGAAGGACTAATCCCCCGGATATCTGAGATAGTCCATCCAATGGCCGTTTTGTGTTCCCTCAATACTCGAAGCAATTTATCTTCCTCCAAATTATTCAAGGAGTTAGCGATGATAACCGGGAGTGTAGAAGCCTCGCCCAAATAAGAATACCTCAAATGAGATGGAAGAGATTTTAGCTCAAGAGTTTGAGCTTGTTGAATATAAGGTAGTGGTGGTGGAGAGCTCTTTCCCAAATCTTCAAAGAATGACCTCTTCTTGAAGGGATAATAATGATTAGCCTCCAAATAGTAATTCATTTGCTCAACATTGGGATTTTCTTCTTTGACACTTAAAGAATGTGTAATACATGATTCAAGAGGATCTTTAGAAAACCCATGTATGAAAGAATGTGCCACCATTTGATTGATAATATCTACCCGGAAGCATGAATCGAACCCGAAAGGATATTTGATTGTTTGAAACACATTGAAAGTGACTTGCTCATCATGGACCTCAATATCAATTTTCCTTTATATACATCAATAAGAGCTCGTCTGGTAGCGAGAAAATGCCTTCCCAAAATAATTGAAATGTCATAGTGCTCCTCCATATCAAGAATCACAAAGTCGGCCAGGAAGATGGATTTATCCACCTTGACAAGAATATCTTCAATGATACCATGTGGATACTTGATGGATCTATCGGCCAATTGTAAAGATATGATAGTTGGTTTAGCCTCTCCCAAACCCAATTTCCTGAAAATAGATAAATGCATCAAGTTAATGCTAGCACCAAGATCACATACGGCTTTACTAAAATTTAATTCACCAATAGTCAATGGACTAGTAAAACTCTTTGGATCTTTGACTTTTGGAGGTAGCTTGTTTTGCAAGACGGCACTACATTCCTCCGTTAGCATTACCATCTCATGCTCCAAGTTTCTTCTTATTGGAAACTATGTTCTTCATCAACTTGACATAATTTGGCATTTCGATCAAAGCATCAATATATGGAATGTTGATACAAATCTCCTTGAATAACTCCAAAAATTTGTCAAATTTAGCTTTGAATTTGTTCTTCTTGAGCCTTTGAGGGAAAGGGATTGGAGGTATATAAGCTTTGACCGGAGTAGGAGCTTTTAAGGATGATTACCTCGGTTCACTTTCTTTAGCTACTTCACCAATTTCATTGGACTTTTGAGTTAGTTCATCTTCTTTTGCGGGTTATTTTTTGGTTTGAGCCATTGGGTGTTTCATCGTGATCTCAGGCAATTACACTCCACTCCTTGTAGTGATAGCTTGAGCATTTTCTCTTGGATTTACTTCGGTATTGCTAGGTAAAGCTCCTTGTTGCCTATCACTCATTGCTCTTGCCATTTGATCCATTTGGGTCTCAAGATTCTTGATTGTAGCCGCTTGATTTTGGAGGATAGTGTCAGTTTTGCTCATATGTTGTATCATCAATTCCTCTAATGTTGGTTTCTTCTCTTGAGGTGGTGAAGGTTGATGAAACCCCGACGGCTTCAAATGGTTTTGATTGTTAGACCAAGAGAGATTTGGATAATTCTTCAACCCCGGATGATATGTATTGGAGTAGAGATTCCCTTGTTGGCGGTTGAAATTCTAAGCATAAGCTACTTGTTCGGGAGAAGCCATATCATGAGTTACCAAGGGACAATCCGAGCTTTGGTGGTTTGCTCCACATATGTCACATACTGGTGGAGGAGCTTGCATCATATTCACGGAATGAGAAGTAAAAGTAGAAAGCCCTTCAACCTTCTTTGATAGAGAATCAATCTTAGATAGAACAAGTGCATAGGCATACAATCTCTTTCATTTTGGTCCTCAATTTTTTGATTCCTTCATTTTGATGATGAACTTCAAAGTCGGCTTTTCAATTACGCTCCAATCTCTTTCATTTTGCTTGTTTTCCTTTCAATGCAGGGTTAACCTATATAAAACAAAATAATCACAATTGTGAGTAGATATTCGTTCAATTTATCAGTGTTTCTTCCATTTAACGGCTCTAATAAGTGTGTTAAATCGCACTTATCACCAACCAAATTTAATTGTTTAATAAGCTAGACCAATACTCACTCTAGAAGCCAACATGTTTAGCAAAAACTAATTATTAAAAGTGCAAGAGATTATGTCTATTGAATTACCAGTACTTCCCTAGTCGCGATAAATGATCTAGTCCCTCCATGGTGATTATAATGAATCTTCGAACGATTGTGTTTCCCGGCTGTAGATCGTTTCTTAAACCAACAGCAATATCATAAAGTGAGTAATTTGGCGTCTCATTCATTCAGCTTTAATTAACAATATTGTAAAGTACATGCTTAACAAAAACTAATTATTAAAAGTGCAAGAGGTTATGTCTATTGAATTACCAATGCTTCCCTAGTCGCGGTAAATGATCTAGTCTCTCTATGGTGATTATAATGAATCTTTGAACGATTGTGTTTCCTGGCTGCAGATCGTTTCTTAAACCAACAACAATATCGTAAAGTGAGTAATTTGGCATCTCATTCATTCTGCTTTAATTAACAATATTGTAAAGTAGTATAATAACTTAAAACATACCAGAAACTTATCACTTTTAAAGTGTGCACACATCCATTCCCAGTCCTCTTGTGATTTAACAGTTGATGGCTTACATCGTAGTGGATCTTTTCCATCCAATTTTAATTGTTTATATTTTTTATTACATGTGCTTTTGTGCTCTTTGTATCTCTCACGACAATTTCAACCATCTGATGATCTTTTAAATCAACATCAAAATTTTCCGGAGCATAGAGAAAATAAGATTTTAGTGAATATAATATTAAACATAATACAAATGAATTACAAAATTTACTTACAAGAAGACGATTATAGGCTAATTCTCATGACGAGTTGCTACACTCCAACCTGTCAAGCATTGTGAAACAACGTTTCGCATGATGATACCAATCTCATTGGCAAATAGTGAGGATGTCTCACCAAAGGTACGCATATCTCCTTCTCTGGCTTGTAAACTTAGTTTTTTCTTACTTGCATCCATTATTCTCAGTGATGCCGAACCATGACTAATTCCTCAATTTTTTTATGAAGACAACCTAAAAGATATTTAAAGATAATTAATATTGATGAATAAGAAGAATTAGTCCACAATATATTAAAAATCATTAAATAAATACCGTTGGATGCCTCTTGCTCAGCAATATCCACAAAATCTGTAGGATCTACACTAGATTGAGTTGTCTTTTTTATACCTAATTGAGCTGTAGATGGTGTTGAAATAGGAATTTGTGATTGCTTAGAGTGCTCTCCTTGTTCTCGAGGAGGTGGGCTCTCATAGATAGAGTTTGGAGGAGTGGCAGATTTTATGGGTAACATGTACTTCGACTTTCTTTTTGGTGGCATCTGTATGTGTATTAAGAGAACAGGCAAAGCAAACACGGTGAAGAAATAAATACATATTATTATTAAACTCTACCACGTTAATTACTTGTATATTAGAAAACATGCTTCAGAAACCAAATTTCTTTGAAAATTGTACCTACAAAGACAAACAAATGACTCCGAACAACTCAGATAAAAAATTTCTTGCATCAGTCTAGCTGTGGTTAGAGGTCAAACATATTACAACAATGAGGAAGTTTTACTTCTAAAGAAATCTATCCCTTGACCAACCCTGTTACAACTACGTTAAACATGGCAACTGAGCTATTTAGTAAACAATTATTCAAATGAGTTTAAATCATCACTGTCTTCACTATTTAACAATGGTATATCTTCACTTTCCATATCATTAAGACTATCGGCCATTGTATCTTCATTCACTTCTTCGTCTTGCAATATTCCATAATCAAGTCCATGTGCTAGTGCATACAACTCTTTGGTTACATTAGGATCCTTGCATAAATACGACGACTTGATATGTGAAAATGCATGCCAAACAATTAGAGGGTTACATAATACTATATTTGACGAAAAAACACAAAAAATTGGGCCCGGTAAAAACTTACTTTTTCTTTAAACAAACCTGAAAATTCTTTCTCACGTATTTCATCAATGTTAATGACACCCCTATTTTGCAATAGTTCAATGTGCTGCCTGTGATTATGATATAATTAGTATTATCATGTACTAACTCATAATAATGCTATAGGTATTATATGGAAAGTTCATTACGTTATGTAAGGTTCCAACTCCACGCAATTATAAAGAATGTACCAATGAGCTTTATTCTTTTCATCATGTGACAGCTCGAGGTATTTAATGCTCCCAAATGGAATTGCTAGTTGAGTGAAAACCGACAAAGTTGAGTGATTTTGATTATCATAGCCTCCAGTACATTCTGGTCTGTTGAATTGAGTTCCAATACCACGAAGGTACATCGAACAGTGAGTTAATGTCTCCTTATTCACGTATCCCTCAGCAATTGAACCTTCTGGATGAGCTTTGTTTTTCACATATTTCTTCAATGTTCCAAAAGCTCTAAAATGAAATAAAATAACCATTAATGTGGATACATACATATTAAAAATCGTTTTTTTTTTTTTTTTTTTTCTGAAAGCATATTTCAATGTGGGGAGTCAATTTCTAAAATTTGAGACACAATCCTACCTATGTGAAGGAAAACATATGTGGGTTGGGATCTAGCCTAAGGAGACTCTTAGCATATCCCAAATTAGCCAATTACAATTGTGATGTGCGCATATAGAATGAAATCAAAATCATTTGTTTAAACCAAAAAAATAAATAGGATTGATGTGCAAACCTTGAAGAGTGATTGAAGAACACAAAAATTGATGCAGATGAAGCAGAAATTTGTTGATGAAAAATCGATGCCGTGTCAATTAAAGAATCTGAGTTACGTTTGGGCGTGATTAAGATGAAGCGGCAGAGCGAGGGTCAATTAATTTTTGGTGTAAACATTTTAGAAGCAAAGAGAAGATTTACGTAGGTTATGGAGGGTTTTTTTATTTTTTATTTTTGTTAAATAAATAAATTGTCTTCTCTCTTATTCTTTTTAATTATCTGATGAGGTTAGTGTGGATGAATAAGCACTTGCGTATTTGAAACGTTTGGATGTTGGCGTTCGAAGCAAATGACGTAACTTTTGCATATAGTGTTCTTTTGGGCCCATGACCCCATTCCAAAAAGCTCACGACAATTCTCATTGAACTCACCGCTTTATCACGATGTATGAGGGATTTTGGACGTTTGAATTCATTTGCTAAATCAAAACGGCATTTATTGTTTCTTAGTTCAGTATTTTAGTATTTAAGACTCTAAAATGCCTTGTAGGATTTTTGGTTGTTCATGAAATAAAAAAAATATTTGTTTTCTTAAGGTGCAATCCGTTTGTTAGTGTGTTTGTAGATTCGATCTACATCATTCTCTTTTAACTTCAAATATATATTTTGTTGGGAAGAATTAAATATAATAATTACAACTATAAGTGTTTTTTTTTTTTAAAATTGATGACTTGTAGGGAAAAAAGGGAAGAATTAAGATAGCGAATGATTTGCATAGAAAAAATTGTTCCTAAACAATCATTTTATGAAAAGAAATGGTTTTGTTGTTTTTTTTTTTTTTTTTTTTTTTCTATTTTGACACCAATACTCAAAATAAAAGAAGATAATGTATCATACCGAAGTAAAACTCTCCTTAAGCTGAATTCAAATAAAAAATTATGAATCTTCCGGCGTTATTCAAAATTTACAATCTATAAATACACAATCATAGAAACATGGCTAAGAAAATGCTATTAGAAATTCTTTCAAAAACCAATACAAATAAGGAATAAAAGAAGTCGATTTTATGTATAGAGAGAAGCGGTGATACCAGAGAAAGAGAGAGAGGTTGGCCAACGGTGTGTGTCAAATACTGCAACAAGTAATTGTGGTATGTTCAGATGTAGTGACAGTGAGTCTGTTTAGATCTTATGGAAGCAGCTTGAAAAAGAAAGGTAGAGAAAGGTTGAATTTTGGGGGTTCTAGCGTTAATGTTCTTTTTATGAGTATTAACAAATTTATTTATTTTGTAAATCAATTCTAATTGGGATAAGTTTTTAAGTGTGAACGGCTCAATAAGCAAAATTCTGCGCTTTGCCATGATATTCGACCAGTTTGGACTAAATTCCATTGTTTGACTCCAAAAATGTCTTTTTCCATGTTGTGGAAAATTGGATTGATGCATAATAAAATACATCTAGATGTATTCAATTTCTATTTATTTAGGATTAATTATGAATATTAGGGAATATTTTATTAGTTTTAATTTGACTACGTAGGTTTCTCATTTATTTAATTATTTTTTAGTTTTAAACTTTAATATTTTATTTAATTAAATAAACACGATTACAATCAGTAAAGGATGATGTGTTTATTTCATTGTAGAATACTTTAAAACTACATAAACATGGTCTTGGTATGTTTATTTTGCTAGAAAATGCCAAAATCATTTTTAAAAAGCGGGAATTTATTGCACCAAATGTTTAAGCGACTATGGTATCGGTGGTTGCAAAAGAATAGGTTCAGGGACCATTCTGCGATTGTTGGTGTGGAGTGGTATACTGCAACCATCACTATTGGTTGCTAGAAAATACCAAAATAAATTGAAAAAAGCGAAAAATTATTGCGCCAAATGTTTTGGCGACCACGACATCGGTGGTTGCAGAAGATTAGGTTCAAAGACCATTCAGTGGTCGCTGGAGTGGAGTGGTATATTGCAACCATCACTATTGGTCGCTAGCACATTCCAAAATCATTTAAAATAGCGGGAATTTATTGAGCCATATGTTTTGGCGACCACGACATCGGTGGTTGCAGAAGATTAGGTTCAGGGACCATTCAGTGATTGCTGGAGTGGAGTGGTATACTACAACCATCACTCTTGATCGCTAGAAAATGCCAAAATCTCTATTAAAAAAAAAAAAAACTAGAATTTATTGCACCAAATGTTTTGGCGACCACAACATCGATGGTTGTAGAAGATTAGGTTCAGGGACCATTCAGTGGTCGCTAGAGCTATTTTCACACGTGGGAGAATTTTTGTTCTTTTTCCGCACTACCTTTACCAACCAATCAAATGTATGGTCTCTAATTCTCTGAATCGGCGACTAAACATTGGTCGAAATAGTACATAACAAAATTAGTCCAATTTTACTAGACCAAAACATATACCAATCATTAGTTGGTCACTGATCGTGTCTTATAGCAACCATGTTTTATTGGTCGCTACACCTTTGGTCGGTGGAGCCCATTTTTTTTTTTTTTTGTAGTGTCTCTATCTCTTGTGAGTTGATATTCATCAAGGGGAAGAGTTGCAGAATCAAATTGATTAATAAAATCAGTTTCTTTACTGTTTTCAGTTTTAGTTAAGATAAAATTTTCATCAAGATCAAATTGATCTACCACATGTTTTGGAGTTTCTCTTTCATTTTTGAGAGGTCTCCACCTCAATTTGAACATCTTTCTTGTCAAGTTATTTTCTTTTCCTTCTAGACATCGCATAATGTATTCATTAAAATATGAAATCTCTTCTAATTATTGCTCTATATCCTTTTTCACTTTTAACTCAGTCTATAACGTTTAACACTTTCACTATAACCTACGAAAACACATTCACTAGAAAACAAATACCCATTTTGTAACAAAAAAATGTTGTCGCAAAAATAGAGGTTTTGTTTCAAAAATAATTTCACGACGACAATATGTTTGTCGCAATATATGCGTCACATAATGTTTTCTGCAACAACTTTTGGACATTCATCGCATCAACAAAATCGCAACAATATTTGTTTGATGCAGAAAATGCGACGCAATGCATATATGTCGTAAAAATTTAAAAGGGTGACAATTTAGTTTGTTACACAAATGGATTTTAGCATTCAACCTTTTAGCCAAAACCATAATTTCATCCTAAAAATCTTGAAGGGTCCATAAAGAGCAAGCTCCTTTTTCCATCCAACGAATCGCCGCTATGGAGTCCGATTCAACCATCACGTCATGTAACCTAAGTTTGCTACACATTTTCAAACCATCAAGAAGAGCTCGGGTTTCGGCAACCGTGTTCGTGGTATGGCCATAATATGAGCAAAACCTCCCAATAGTTACCGTTTGCATCAAGTACAGGACCCCCTCCACCAGCTCTGTCAATATTAAGTTTAAAAGAATGGCCGCGGGTTTTTTCCAAGATATAAGCTGCACCTTAGATGGCTTTGGGCGGATAATAGGACAATTAAGAGCTTGAAGAGAACATATATCTCGGTCCGGGAGTCATTTCACTTTACTCAACAATCTAGCACAAGTAGATAGGAAAGATTTAATCCTCCACACAACCCTTTGCCATCAAAAATTTGTCCCTTCCATGTGAGAAGCACACCTCGCTATCCAAAGTGCCCAGGTGATTACCAATGGTACAATTTGAGTAGATTTTAAAGCAGAGGACCACCACAGATTCATATGATTTCTCCATGAAGCAACGTGGGGCATGCGTAAGTTGAAGTGAAGAGCAAAATAGTCCCATACCTTAGAAGCCACTTCTCCCGAGCAAAGAACGTGATCTAAGGTCTCCACGGCAGCGCAATACAACATTCACATTTTGACACTAATGGAATACCAAGAGATTGTACAATATCATCAACTGGAAGATAATTTTTGTTCGACCACCAAGTCACAAAAGACATACGTTTATGAACCCTCGAATTCCAAAGCCATTTCGATCATGGACATAGCTCACCTTTTTTACAGATCGGGTTCCATGCAGATTTAGTATAAACAGCCCATCTTTGCTAGGTTGCCACACATAATAATCACGACCAGGACGCAAACAAATCCCGGAATGTTCAATGTCAATCGCATGATTTTTCCCCACTAATTCCTGTAGCCGTGAACTGTCCCATTTTCCATCAGAAAATAGGTCTTTCACTTTCAACGAGCAATCTCATACTTCCAGTCCCTTATCCTCCAAATTTTGCGGACCCGTCCAATGATCATACCAAAAGCTAGAGGAACCATCATGAATCCAACATAAGGAATTGTGTAAAACAATTGGCAAGACATATAAAATACCTTTAAAGAATCAAGATTGAGATGATAACACCTTCACTGTGTACAGTGATTGCTTTTTGATATATTTGGCCACAAAGAAATCTGCCCAGGATGAGCCACCCTCCAACAATTTCCAAGCAAACCTCGTGAATAAAGATTTTTGAACTTCACCAAAATCGCGAAAGCCCAAACCCCCTTCGTCTACAGACAAGCAAATTTTCTTCTATGACACCCATTTCTGTCGTCTCTCCCCATCTGCAGCATTCCAAAGAAAAGAGGAAACAATACGGTTCAACTAAGAAAGAATCCCCTTTAGCAGATTTAACACTGACATTATATATATGGGCATACTAAGAACATGCCTAATCAGAATTATTTTTCCCCCAAAAGAGAGCAGACGACCTTTCCATCCAGCCAATTGTTTTTGTATTTTGGTCGCTAGAGGTTCAAGCATATTGTTCCTAAGTTTCCCATTGAAGAGAGGCACCCCCAAATAAAGGCAAGGCCAGCCACCTTCCTTAAAGCCCGATAATGCCATCAAATTTCTCCTTCTAGGCACAGAGATACGATTCAAAAAAAATATAGATGATTTAGCCGGACTCTACCAGTTGACTAGAAATCCTCTCATACTTCTTGATAAGCTTCAATACATTTCCAATTGATTTCTTGCTCCCATTAGCAAAAATAAGAAGATCGTCAGCATACATTAAATGACTAATGATCATCCCACCAGATGTAAAAGGCTGAAACCGACCACATTCTAGATCCTAGTTAATCATACGAGAAAGCAATTCCTGCACCAATATAAACAAGTAAGGTGATAAAGGATCCTCCTATCGCATACCTCTCGATGGCTTGAAGAAGCCTCTAGTTTTCCCATTTAACGTGATAGAAAGAACAGGGGAGGAGATGCAATTAAAAATGAGAGTTCTCCATTTCTCTGAAAACCCCAACTTCTTTAACACTGCAATGAGAAAACTCCAGTTAACCTGATCATACGCTTCGGCCATGTCAGTTTTCATGACAATGTTCCCACCTCTCATCACCTTATTCTATAACTTGTGTACCATTTCTTGAGCAATTGAGATATTATCAAATATACTCCTTCCCCGAATAAAAGCAGATTGCTCACAGGAAAAGAACTTGTCTATTACCGGTTCCAATCTAGCCACCATAATCTTTGATATAATCTTATAGACCGCCGAGCAAAGACTAATAGACTTGAATTGATTAAAGCTATTGGGGAGTTCAACCTTAGGAATAAGCACAATATTAGTTGCCCCTAGGGCAGTAGTCAGTGGTACTCCTTCGAAAAACTCCCTGGCCACTCCAAGAAAATCCTCCTTAACGACATCCCAAGCATGAGTGAAGAAACAAGCACTAAAGCCATCAGGTCCTGGGCTACTATCCCCTGGAATAGACCAAAGCGCTTCACGTACCTCCTCCATCTCTGGTGGTTTGCATAAGCTCTCATTATCCTCTGTAGTGATAGAAAGCTGTAATAAATCCAAATCATTAGCACCCACTGAAATAGGAGAGACCGTCAATAAATTACTGAAAAATCGCACCGGCCCGTCATGCACCTCATCAACCGAAAGTAGCACAGTCCCATCCTCCAAAACCATCTGATCAATAATAAGACCTTTCTTCTTGTTTTTAACACTAGCATGAAAAAACTTAGTATTAGCTTCCCCTTCTTGTAGCCATTTAATTCGTGATTTTTGCTTCCAAAATGATTCATCTCTATCAATCCACATAGAATGCTGAGTATGACATTGTAAAAGCTCAGCCTCAACTTCAGGAGAGAACTTGTCTAGCAGAGAGTTTTCCAGATAAATCATTTTATCTTCAAGAAAGCCAATCTCCTGTTGTACTTTGCCAAATAACTCCACGTTCCATTTTCTTAACGCCAATTTGAGAGCTTTAAGCTTACTCCTTAACTGAACCATAGGAGAGCCCAGAACTTTCGTTGTCCACACATGTTGGACAAGGGGCAAACATCCTTCATGAGAACACCACATACAAAGAAATCGAAAAGGACGAGGGCCTAGAAAGTCCGATCTGCCCAAACATCGGATAACCATCGGGCAATGATCAAAAGAGGACCTGTCTAGATATGACATAGCCAGCGAAGGAAATTTTTCTTTGAAGTTCTGATTGACCAACATACGATCCAACCGAGCCCAAATACGATGAGCCCCCTGAGATCCATTACACCAAGATAATTTAGGGCCATCAAAAGGATTATCAAGCAGGCCTGAATCCTGACTGATAGAATTAAAATCACATTTGGCCCTTGATGAGGTAACCAAACCACCAAGCTTTTCGTCGTTAGATGGAACAACATTAAAATCCCCTCCAACAATCCATGTATTTCCCATATTGTCCAAAGCGCGAATTTGATCCCCATAATTCCCTTCGGCGAATAAAACCATAAATAAAAGAGGCCAAGACTCTGTAGGTACCCACGAAAACCAACCTGCAAGCATTTGTTCAGAGGAAATCACCCGTTCAAAATGAAGATCCTTGTTCCAAAACATCCAAACCTTACCACCAGACTCACAGTTAGATAAATAGTTCTAAAAACGTAAGCGTTTGGCCCATTGACTCAACCTATCCACCGGAACAAATGGTTCCAATAAAACCATAATTGCGGGATTATAGTCCTTTCTTAACTGCATTAACCTACTCTTAGATGATAGAACTCCCCTGACATTCCAAATCAATACATTCATCATTAATAAAAATTATTGGAGCGCGTGGTTATGCCAAGGACCACCTTTTTCATAGTTCAAAACCTCCAACTCCGGTAATTCATCTCCAGAAGCGCCATCTGATTGAGTTTGATAAGGCCCAACGCCCCTATCATTTTCCAAGCCTAGCCTCATGTTCGGCCAATTGAATCCATCTGGTTCATAAACAGATTAATATCAGTACTATTATCCTCCCTAACTACCACATCTGCAATTCTCTCCAGCTCGTTCAACACAACAGCATCATGAATAATGTCAATGTCCCAGCTCAAAATAGCATGTTCCGTAATTGTTTCTTTGGCGATCCCATTTTTATCCATAAGCATCGATTGATTACTTACATCTAAACTTTCTGTTATTTTTCCAGAACATAGAGCCTTTTCACCAAAGTTTCCAGTGTCCACAAAATCCCCCATGGCATGTTGTTCTGTAAACCGATTGGGCACATTCCCATAATCATCCACTGCCTCAACAGCATCATGCGCACAACCAATTGAATAAGCAAACATTACCTGGTTAGAATGGATTACTCGGCCACACTTCAGAAGCAGATTGCATTTTTTCTGTTTTCTACGTTCAGTCTCCACCATCGTAGGAGTCGGGTCCCAATCAGCTTCTTGTTTAACCTCTTTCCTCCTCCAAATTTTTTCCGGCTCCTTGACTATAGGTTAACTGCGTCGGGGTTCTTAGACTTCTCAGCTTTTCTTCTATTTTTGCAAATCACATCCGAATGCCCCTGAACCCTGCACATGCGACAGAAAGCTGGCAAATTTTCATAGATAATTTCTTGGCATCGGCTGGATGGATGGAATGGAGAGCCCAGCCAGAAAGGTTGACGTGGAGGTCTAGAAATGTCCATCTCAACACATTCGAGCTCCATCTGTGCGTGACGCGCAAGCGATGAAATTGTCTCTCTTAAAAAATCGTACAAAGACTCCACCAGTAACCCGTAAAATAGATTTGTGATAATAGTGGGGGGGCAGGGCTCTGCGTATAAATGGAAACACAAAGAGCAATGCAGCTAGTATATTTGGGAAGAAATGGGTATCCCAATTCAAAACTATATACAAGAAATCAAATAAGCAAAAAAAAAAAGGTTCACCACGACCAAATTTTTAATATGTTTAACATAGAATGCCCAAAATTTATGTGAGGAAGTGTGAAACAATCCACACATTTTAGAATCTATAGATGAGTGAATAAACGAATCAGTAAAACAAATAATAGGTAAAATTAAAAACAAGATAACCTAATGATCAGGGTTCTGATATTGGAAACTCCTAGGTTTTCAACACGCAAAAACTCGCCATTTGGACTGTACAATTTCAAAAACCACAATATATATATATAGCAAAAAGAAAGAAGGCAGTCTCTCAACCAAAGAAAAGTACAAGCAATCAATGCACGCCACAAAAACAACCCTGCAATACCCAAAAGTTTTGTGTCTATGCTTTAAATTGGAAATAGTGTTAAAAATTTTGAATTAAATCTAAACTAGAAGTATATAGTATGTACAAATATTCTTTGAGGGTGGATTTTCCACAGGCATTGGGGCCAAGAAGCATCCAGAACTGTCCAGATGGGATCGTTACAGATGGGAACAACTTTTCCATACTGTCGGGTGATGGAGAAGCTCAGATTCCGACATTCTATCGCTAGATTAGAGGCTGCAGTGTCACCATTGTTTGTCGCGGAATAAGAATGGAGGAGAGGAGGGTTGAGGACCGGATTTCAAAAAATAGATACATATTTGCTTCGATTTCAAAAAAATCGTTGGGAAACCGAGCAGCCTTTGCTTAGTGGTGACGTTACGAAAGGAGGATGATCGTGATACAGATCTAGCAGCAAAGGAAGCGGCAGCGATGGCCAATTCGTTGATTTTGGAAATGAGAGGGAGTTGTGATGGCTGCTTTATTGCAGAAGGAAAGGGTAAGATATGGAAGAACAGTAACAAAGGAATTAATGAGATATACCACGCAGGGAAGAAGGAAAATGGTTTTTATTTTGGGTCGGACCAAATCTAGTGAAATAAAAAAATGAAGTAAAAATGAAATTTTTTTGTAGGAAGGAAAAGGCTTTTTATTTTAGGTTGGGTAGGATCCAGTGAAAAAGAAAAAAAGTAAGTGAAAAATGAAATTTTTTGCTGCATTCATGAAACAACCAATGAACGTAACAAAAATATATTATTAACGGATTTCAGCAACATACATTGAACATTGCTATAGAACCAGATTTTAAGAACGATTAGTACGTTGCAAAAAATGAAACTTTTCGCAATAGTCATTGAACGTTACAAAATGTTATATATTAAGAGTTTCGACAACAGACAATGAACGTTGCTATAAAATTAGATTTCAGCAACGTTCAATAAATGTTGCAAAATATGAAACGTTTCGCAACATCAAGGAACATTGCAAAATGTGACAGTAGCAACATGCATATTAAAAAAAAAATGCTAAAGGTCAATTATACTAACCAATGACAACATTCACGTATTAGAACGTTGCGATAAACCTCTTTACAAAATTTTATTTTGGGTATGAAAATCACAAAACAGATGATGGCATTTTTCTTGATCAGTTGCATTGTGTTGCTAGAATGTTGAAAAAATATAATTACTATGATTGCAAACATGTTGCTACTTCTTTTGATTCTAGTGTTCACTTATTTCTTGTGAATAATGAAAATGATGCGATTAATAAAAAAGAATATGCTAGCATAATAAGAAGCTTGCGTTATGCAATTGATTGTACTAGACCTAACATTGCATATGCAGTAGGAATACTTAGCAAATTTACTAGCAAGTTAAGAAGAGATCATTGACATGCTGATCTCATAGACAAAACTCAGACGGGATAACTCTGAATTTCGCTGAAATTTTTAGTAAATTCCTTAAAATTTCTGATTTCTTGAAAATTTTGCAGAAACCACTTGGGATTTTTCTTGTATAAAGCAGAAACTACAGTGGAGAAAGAATGGCTGAATAATATGAGCTATTCTGAAAAAAAAATGTAGTTATTTATATGGGCAGAAATTTCAATAAAAACCGATGAGGGCTGGAAAGAGCTATCAACCAGAAAAAAATAATCTCGTTTGCAAGCTCGTTAACATTGTCTGAAATGGAAAACTAGCAAAGACAATCTGCCCTTTTTTCCTTTTTGTAATATGCAAATCTTACTTCAAACTACACCTATGGTACCTAGTTTTCCTCATCCTCATATACATATATATTTCTATTCCTCTATCCTCCAATTTTTTTTTTTTAATCTAATCAACTATTTTATTCTGACTTTTCTTCTTCAAAAGATTCTCATTCTTCTTTACAAATCATGTTATCTGATCTGTAACCAAGAAACCCAAAAAAATATCTTCATAAACGACCCACCCCAATTGGTGTGGAATTTGGGTTTGAGATGGGGGTGGTGATGGTTGAGAGAAGAAGACACTAGTGTGTGTGTGTGTGTGTGTGTGTGTGCCTGCGGGCGCATGCACATATTTATTTAATTATTCAATGTGATAAATGAAAAGTTACTCTTTTGCCCCTTTATAAAATATTAAAAATGTAGTCAAAGTTAAATTTTTTGTTAACTAACAGAATTATAGATGGGAACTGTTCAAAATGGTTTCACCTACAACATTTGGAAATGTTAGGAGTGACGGCTGTAACAAATCAAAGGTTTGGAGAAGGTTTGCTAATGTTTCAAAGGTTTGGGGCTTTTGCTGCAATTATCCCTAAATTTTATTATAACGATAAATCCAGATCTATCAAGAGAAAACAAAATACTTTGAGATCTTATCTAAATAATGACATCATTAATGTTGAATATGTGAAATCTTGTAATAATCTTGTAGATTCATTAACAAAGACCTTGTCAAGAGAAAAGGTCTCGAGCACATCAAGAGAGATGGGATCGAAGCCTATATGAGGATAGCCAACCCAAGGATCAGAGATGCTAAGAACTAGGTTCAATGGCAAAAACAAATCCCATAGTGGTTGCAGAAAATGCACTATTTATTTTATATATCTTATTATTATCGTCCATACGATGTGAGTGGATTTATTCTGTAATACTTATGGAAGTTGAGTTTTCTTTAAAAAAAAAAAAAAGTTAATGAGATCTATAGCTCTTATGAATAGGGTGCAAGTATTACAGGAGCACTCTATGTGTGGATAGTAATTATTTATTTCCTTTAAGCAGTCATAGTTTAATGCTAAGCACACTATTGTCTCTGGAGTAAAGGATTATGTTTCACTAAGTGAAGGTTCAATCTTAAGCACGCCTTCATGATGCATAATAGTCCCTCTTTGATTGGTAATCTTTCTGTCTATTTTATATTAAAATGAGTGGGGAAATGTTGGTGCATTTTAATATATCTAAGTCATTCATTGTATTTTCTTCTAATAAGTTTGTAGGTTTTGGAAGTTAGGAAAGTGAAGAGGTTGGATTTTTGGAAAATGAAAGGTGAATAGTAAATTGAATATGTAACCTTCATATGTTTATGACACCTCTTTATCTTGGATGGCCTATTTTTACCTATAAATAGGACCATTCATTGGTCATTAATCACCAACACAACAATCACAATTCTTTCATATTCTCACTCATTTTATTTGAGAGATTCTTGAGCAAAGAAAGGCGTTCTTTTAGTAGAGCTTTGGACTCTACTTGTTTAGAGTTTGTTTGAGTTATATGATGAACATTTGGGTTTTTGTATCTTGGAGGAGACAAGTCATCGAGAAGTTTTGTTGCACCGTGTTTTAAGCTTTGCTAACCGCATATGGCTTGAATCTCCTTACAGAGACCGAGATATTCGCATCTCAGTCCGTTTTATTTCATTATTTTCCTATTTATTTAGTAAATCCGTTTTCTATTATTGAAATTTCACCAATAGTGTATCTTTGGTTGGAATCCAATTTCTAGCGAGTAACCATGCTAAATCAATAATTTTTATAGGAAATATTGGCTCACACAATGGCACAGAGAAGTCCAATGACTTTTGATGGTCCACAAGGCAGCCTACAAGGTGTGTGATTCTTTCTATATTTGATAGTTCATTTTGTATTTTTTTCTATGAAAACAAATAAATAAAGATGAAAGAGACCGAATGTGACCTTTTGACTGAGCTAACACTTGGTGTGCCTTTCGAAAAAAGTATTGGCATGTATTCATAATAATATGGGAAAATTATAGCAACGGTACCAAATTTTTCATTTAATAACAAACTTTACTCAAACCTTTCATTTGTGTCACCGTGAGTACCAAACCTTCAAAACATTCGTAGCTCAAGTCCACAATGACGATTTTTGTCAGTTTGACTACAACAATCGTCAATTGACTCTCAAAATAAAAAATAAAAAAAATTATTATTTTTCCCTAAATAAGGCAGGAGCATTTTGGACAAATCACATTTCCCCTATTAAATCAAGAATTAGAAATAAAAAGCAAAAAATAAAACCACAGCCCATCCCCATCTTCTTCTTCTCCAAAACCAAAAACACTCCACCAAATCACCATCGTCACCACCGACAGCCTCTACTACCCACCCAACACCAGCATCACCAATTTTAAGGAGCATTAATTTAGAGGACCTCTTAAGAGCATGAACAAAATTTAATCTTTTTATGTGAAATCCCACAAAATTCTCTACCCCAGATCAAGTCCTGCAAAATAGAACCCAAAAAAATAGCAAAAAAATTCAGATCCACCGTTAAAACCTCCAAAATCCACAAAAAATATCATAAAAAAATATAAACAGAACATCATACAATATCTACAAAAAAACCCTCAAAAGGATTTCAGGAAGAGATGTGCAAATAATAAAACAAAACAAACCCCAGAAAATAGCACAAAATATATCAGATCAACCTTCAAATCGTAAAAACAGACCAAAAAAGTCAAAAACCACAAATATATGCGGACAGAAAAATCCTTCGACATATACATAGAAAGAAAACCCACAAGGGTTTAAGAAAAAAGTTTTACCTTTTAGGCCTCAAACGCATCAAAAGAAATGGAGAAAAAAAGAGGGTTCTCTTTTGGAGTGCACAGAAGATGGATTGTTGCATGCAGAGACCAGTCGAAGAAGAAGAACCAGAGAAGCATAGCTTCAATGAAGACCCAAAAACAACATCCAAATCAGAACTTCTCGACATAAAATCACTTCAACACAAAACCCTTTTTCTCACACAAAAGCCCATTTCTTCTTCAACAACAAACCCTTTAGACAAAGTGTGCTATTATTTGGGGAAATATGATTTGTCCAAAATGTCCCTACCTTATTTGGGAAAACTAATGGAGGTTTTTTTTTTTGGGAGTCAACTGACGGTTTTTGTAGTCAAACTGACAAAAATCGTCATTTTGGACTTGAGCTGCGAATTTTTTGAAGATTTGGTACTCACGGTGGCACAAATAAAAAGTTTGGCCAAAATTTGTTATTAAATGAAAGGTTTGACCGCGGCTGCAATTTTTCCTAATAATAATGGATGGATCATGTTAAAAAAGATTTTTTTTTTCATTAAATGCTTATTTAGAACACAATACTTAACGTTATAATAAACATTTAAAATTCTACTTCAAATAAGAAAGGCATATACATCATAAATTAATAAGTCAAGTTTCTTAGAATCTTGATAATTATTAGTAAGATATCATTAACTTATTAAATATTAACAATTTAATAGTTACTTATTTTATTTAACTTATTCAATAAATATTGTAGCGCTTAAGAAACAGAGGTCTTCAAAGGACCAAACTTATACATTTGTGCCAAACAAAGTAATTTTCATTTTCACTCACCAACTTCCTATCACAACAAATGTACAATAGTAGTCGTCATTAAAATATGCTCTACAATATATTTATACTCGATATTGGATGGTATGTATGTATATTAATAAAGTGAGACTGGCTGCCTTCAACACTTTCAATGCAAAGGTGGGCAAATTTGTTCCAGGTTGTTCATCCCTCACTCCATAGGACTGAAGAGACATAGATCAACATGAGAAATCCATCATTATCTTCATACAAGATCAAGGAGCACATATGGTCCAAGTAGAAGGAAGCCTGGTCGAAGTCAAAGGTGGCATGTTACGTACATTCACATCATGAGGCAGCAAACGGCATTCAATATCAAGCTCCTTGAAAATTTTAACCATCTCTTCGACCAGAAGGGATCTTCTTGACCACCTCTCACCCATATCCTGATAATTTATTGTGTGAGAAAGCCACACTGACCATTTTAGCCTGTTCATATCCTCCACGTCTCTTATGACTATCAGTGGAGCCGGATACCAGTGATCACTCCTATTTCCTACATATCTGCATTGGCCATAACACCATAAAACATGACATGTTAGACTGATATCTCGTGTTAATTTACAGTTATTATAGAGATGGATAGCTTCTGAAAAGCAAGACTGAAAGCATGTTTGGCTAAGCCCAATAAGCCTAAAAGTAATTTTTGAGAAGTATGAAACTATAAGAAGTAAGCTTTTGAACTAAAAGTTACTGATACTTTTTCTAGCAAAAATGTTCGGCAAAAAAAAAAAAATAACTTTTAAGCTCAGAGCAATGTTTAAAAAACATATACACATAATATTTTTCTTACTTTAAAGTGAGAAATTTTAATGTGAAAGTAATTCTTACATGCCATGAAAATTACTTCCTTGTTTCCATGTCAAAAAATTATCATTTTAAATGAAACAACCACTTGCTTTGAGATACATGAATACCACGAAAAAATGATACAGCAATATTGTACCTTGTAATTCTCTCCTTCATCGTTGCAATCTTCTCCCCCGGAGTAGAAATGTGGATAACAAAATCAATTGCATCACCCATATCTGGACTGCGATAGTAATTACCAATGAACTTTGTGGATAAGACACTATTTGGATAATAAATCTTTTGGTTATCGAACCTCAGAAAAACTGTTGTCAATATGTTCAAACCTTCAACTACCATCTGAATAAATTAAAACGAAAAGTTACACAAAGCACAAGCATAATAATAATAATCATGATGGAATATGCTCAGCCATGCAGATTCTTATGCAAAAGAAAATAATTTTTCTTGCTAGAAATCTTACCTGAACTTCGTCAATTTCAACACGGTCACCCACATCAAACGGGTGCATCACAAATAAGAAGATAATAGCCTCAAACGTTGTCTTGCACGTGTTCCCAAACACGAACACAACCAAAATAAGCTGAGAGCTTACGAAGATAAAAAACTGTGTGGTCGCAACTTTGAGTATAAGGAGCGAGATGATAACTATGACCAATCCCATGAGGACATTCAGTATTTGGTGTAGTTTGTTAACAGCGATTTTTGTATCATTCAAAGACAAAGCTAGGGCAAGCCTCTCTCTATATGCATTGACCTGCAATATAAGAGATAGGAAGTACTATAATATTTTTGTTGTTGAAATAATATAAAAGTTCAGAATACGTTTGTATTTCGCTTTTCCTATAATGGATACATACATGAATTACAATCTTCGATGAAGCATAAAAGATAATGCTAATTTATTTATTTATTTATTTTTAAATAGTTCAATAGTAGCATCTAACAAATGATGCTTCCTCCAACTTCCATAATACATTTTTCTAATGTCAATCGGCGTTAGGCTGTTGAGCCTAAGCACAAGCAAACCCACCCTGCTTGAGGTTTTTCGGCTAGAGCTCCCAAATATTCATTCTGGGATAATATTTAGTAGTCCAAATATTTATTAGGTCACCCAAAATTGAACTTCATCTTCATTTCCCCCTACAAAATGGTCTTAAAGAAAGAAATATTATGATACATATTTTATATCATGAGAGAATGTCTACAAGAGATTATTGTTTGACACGACTGAGTTGGAGAGAGAAAATGAAATTAAACTCTCATTCCAAACTTATATGAATGAACCTCCATTATTGTCAAAATCCAAATATTCCCTCACCCATTCTTCTGCACCCAACTGTTCCTTTTAGCCAGTCCTCCCCCATAAATTAGAGGTATGCATTCCTATAACCATGGACAAGAAAGTAAGGCCTCTTAGATGTATTTATATGTATCTCTCATCAGTCCACCAAATCACGCTGTGACTGGAAGGCCTTGCTAACACAAAAGCAAGCACGATGTAGACTTTATTTGACAATGGACCAGATAGAACTTACTCACAATTTTGAACTGATGATAAGATCCCAAACGAAAACAGGTAAAAAGGATATAATGTTACTTACCACCCAAATTTTAAGAGATCGTTTGCTTATCCCCTTGTTTTCATTTGCTCCTTCAAAGAGGTGCGTGGCCTTGAAAGCCACATCCTCTCTCATAAAGCGCATCAAATCCTCAAGGTAAATGAATCTAATCACAGAAGACAAGTTACCAAATCATACAGTTTACAATAAATTGGAATAAACTGAAAACTGAAATTCATAAGAGCATGTAAATGCTAAAACTAAAGTTGGACTTTCTGTAAACAGATCGTGTGCTATTCTACAATTTTTAAGTGAATTCGTGATTTCTTGAGCAGATGTTGGAGTTTTGGGCTGTTTGGTTCAAATGGGAACCTTCAATCAAATATCCTAGGTCAACTGCAATGAGTCTTATAACCTTGATAATATAATTGGCATTGCTTAAAGAATGTCAGTGTTGGAATAATCTGTGTCCATGCACTCAAGCTATGGAATGAACATAATGACGGTATAATTTCAAATTGCCAAGCAAGAGAATAAACGATGTAAATCAAGGCAACGAATAAATTTGGAAGCAGAACTTAAAAAATTAACAAGTTGCTGTCAATAAACCAAGTTAAAATCAAAAACTTCATAGACAAAAAACTAACTCTGATCGAGGCTTCACCACATTGTAGAAGATCTTCTTGGCTGCAGCTTTTGCCTGTTTTTCACTAGTGATCTGCACGGCTGACTCATCCTCATCAGTTGAGCCCTGATTTTGCTTGTTCAGAGTGGATAATACACTTTTCCGAGCTATATTAATCAGCCTCTTCATATTCCGAGCTGTAATATTTTTCTGATTCAGCCTATGCAAATGATCAATTGTTATACCAGTCTCATCTTCCATCTTTGACGTTATCCCAGAAAACACATGACTCTTTGCACCTGTAGCCGTGGGACTCTTCGGGGGCGTCCCAAACACTTTCCCAGTTTTGGGAAACACATTTGCCTTAAGATTGGCCCAGATATTCACCCCAGCACTCTGAAGCTTCTGGACTTCAGCCATCACCTTCTCCTCTTCTTGCTCATGCCGAATCTCGCTCAATGGTGGACCAGACAGTGTCTCAACGACATACTGATTAAACAAAGATTCCAGAATCCGATCAAAAAATGTGCTGACTTGAAACGAGGATGCTAAAACCTTCACGAGCAAGGTCTTGACCAACCAAATCAATGTCCCAACCAATAGACACACCCAAATCTTAGTCACGTAACGCAAAACTTTCCCATCTGTAAGTCTCACAACCTTCTTATGGAAAATCCATTGCCAAGCAATCAAAACCAAAGCCAACCACATACAGTTCTGCACTGCATTTCTCAACCCATAAATAAAATACAAAACCCGTTTTCGCAGCAAAAGATTCTTCTCAAAGAAGAACACAAGAATTCTAATCCCCCACCCTGATACCAATCTTCCAGAAATCAAAACCAAAATCATCAATTCCCATTTCCATAATTGCAAATCGAAAATTTCCTTCTTCTTCAACAGATCAATAGTTAAACTACAAACTAAAGCTGCCATAATCAGAGCCAAGCTCACCAGTTGAAGAATCGAAAGTGCACTGAACTTCATTTTCTTGTAATCCTCCGGCAAATCTTCATCTAGAAAAGGGTCTTCTTCATCGATTTCACTTCCTTTACCTAAAAACAGAGATTTTGTGGTTCTCTGATTATAGGATTTTTTAATGTTCTCCGGCGGATCGAATAATCGGGACTTGGTTTTGGTTCTAAGCAAACTGGATTTTCTCCGGAAAGATGAGTTGGAGCTGCAGACCAGAACCTCCTCCAGTTCGGCGTTGGAGCTGCGCTTTGAGCCCCGAACCGCTTCCGTCTCCGCAGTGTTGTCATTAAAGGGGATGCGGACCTCCCTCGGCGTCATCTCGCCGTAGTTGGTACTCACACTCTCTGCTACACGAGATAAGGGAGACTCGGTCAAGAAATCGAAATCCTTGTTGTTTGCAGCAGCACTCATAATGGCGTCATTTGAGAAATCGTGACCCGAGTCCCTCCACGGTCTACCAGCATTAGTAATAGTACTAGTATTTTCGCTGGTTTTTGTTGGTTCCTTGAAGGAATCCTGGCCGTCTATTTTGAAGATAACTTCTTTGGGCGAGGAAGGAGCGGACGATGAAGGCATGGCGGTGCCCGCGGTGGAGGCAGAGTTAGTACTAGTGCTACTGTTATCCAGAGTGATGGGATTATGGCGAAGGAGGATAGTTCGAGTTGTAATGTGCTACTCTTGTATAATTCGAAGTACTTATATAGAAAAATAATATAATAATTTGTACGGAAGTTAGAAAAAATAAATACAAAATATAATAATAATAAATATTTTTTGAAGCAGTAAAATTAAGTGTTAAGTATAAACAGTTCATTGGACTAATTAAATTTTTTTACTTTCTAAATTTACAAATACTCTCTAAATTGTAGAATGTACTTTTTAAAAATAAAGTCTATTAAATGTATAATCATGTTATATGTACATCATTTTTTATATTATGCCACTTGACAGCACATTATTAGACAATTTTTTTAAGCCCACAAATTTTTGAACTTCAATGGGATGTAAACTATTTTGTCAAATAATAATGTGCACTTAGCATTATTCACCATATATATTGCAATTTTTGACTATTTTAGATTACCAATATTGGTGACGTGTCTCAGTTATGCAGAATGCATCGTTAAATTGGGACAAAGGGAACCATCCTTTCATTTATTTATTTATTTATGAGGACATAAGTCGGCAAGACAGGACAAAAAATGTGGCGGTAGTTACTAGTTAGCATGTTATCTCCAAAAAAAATTGTCATCATTTGTTTTTCCATGGTCAATTAAGCTCCCTATTGCAATTTTTTTTCTTAAATAATTTTGTTAAATTTTGTTTTTAATCACATCTTTTAATAAATATAAATTATTTATTTATTTTTTAACTACACGCCGATAACTACAATTTCCTATTTATCATAGGAAATACATACATAGTTCATTAATTTAGAAGCCAAAGAGGAATCAGCAATAAGCAAAGTCTATGACAGAGATCTCAATAATCAGGAAAAAGCTTAATAGATTGATTGTCAGAAAATGATGAATCTGAATGAGGGAGTTGATTCCAAAGATCATGGACCTTAAAGTGAACTCAGCAATAGATTGACAAGGCTTCTGACGCATCTGAAAAAGCTTAGATTCTACCTAAAACTGGAGAGCAACATCGCTAGAGCAATTGTATCGATTTGCTCAAAGATTTTAAGCGGATTTGGCATTCAGAAACTTAGAAAGAAGACTCTGAATGGAAGGAACAAAAGTATCAATAAACCATTTGAATTCCTTCCCATTCTTCAAGGCGCTCATCAAACTCCTCAACGGGTTTATGTAGGGGTAGTTTTTCTTTGATAACAAAATGCCACAATAACCAATGAAATAATGTACATTTATTGGGCCAAAATATTGTAGTTTGTTCCATCTAAAACAATTTCTATAGACGAGCACTATCATTTAAAGAAGCCATAATAGAAAAATGATAATGCTGACCAAATTATTTGGTTGGGGGGTAGGTGAGGGGTTATCGAAGATGTCAACCGCGGTTGTTGATGAAGATTGACGATGTCGGAACAAGACATTTTTTGCACAAAACGGGAGAAGAAAATAAAGTCAGAATTTAACCAAGCAAAAACTCAAGAAAACCCTAATAACATGTTGAAACTAAGAAGATGCAACTTCTTGATGATTAATCATTTGGAGGCTTAGATCATGTTCAAAACTAATTTTAACCGCACATTTTATGGAATACATAACTTTTCAACCACACATTCCATCAATTTTTTATCAAAATCTACTAGAAATCTAATTTTGATTATCGAACAGGAACTTATTGTATTTTCTCATTTGCGATTTGTTGCAATATTGACTTACTATTCTATAGAATGGAGATTTAATATTGCAGCTTGAATATGTGCTATAGGTAGGATTTTACTAGACATTGTCCCTCTAGTGGCGCCCCTTAGATGGCCAGGGCCACATTTATGTTCTATAGGTAGGATTTTACTAGACCAGTCACTCCAATAGCGTCCCCTCTTTTGGCAAAATCCCTAGAGATATGGCAAAATGCCCTATTTCTTGTCCTACTCCATTGGGAATCGTGTATGGGCAAAGAACATGCCAAAGTGCACTATCTGTGCCTCGCTGGCACCCATGATTCTCATTATTTGAAATTATAATTTTTGAAATAATATTTTTTTGGAGAACGTATGGTTGAAAAAAATGAAAAGTTTTTT